>CM032230.1:1875000-2167500 GCA_019009955.1 Riptortus pedestris | reverse complement strand
ACAGTAGTTTTATATATATTAAGATATGGTAGTTCAATGTATAATTCGGATTAGTGTTGTTATTAATCTCTGCAGCCCCCTCCCCCACCTCCTTTAATATTTTTTTTCACTAGGAAATAACGTTATTTATTTCCAATGGAAATGAAAGCTATATGAGCATTTTCATTATTCAATTTTTAGAACGTAATTTTTAAACAAAGTCACGCTGAGTTTACTCAAGGAGTGATAGCGGAAGTTGTGGGGAATCTAACTCTTTAATTCTTGCATATAGTAGCTTATTTCCTCCGAAATGTTGAAGTCTACTTACAACCGACTATTTCTGAAGTATGTGTGCCCTGAGCGGGTTGAACAGAAAATATTTCCATTATAGATACTATTTAATTATAATAAATGCCATCCGTGATTATGATTTGTATTATTCACGGTGTGTCAATCAGTAGAGCGGGATTTATTGGGAACTCATTTTCATTTACTCTTTTTAATCTAAATTTCTATTCTATAAAGTCCTCTACAGTTACCTGGCCCTTATGGAAAAATAATAGGCCCAGACGGGAAATATAATTGTATGCATTGAAGCTTTGCTAAACAAATTCTCTCAATATTCATCCTTTTATGATTTCCGGAGCGAAGGTTATTATATATATATATAATTTTGAACGGCCTTCATTTTCGTCATTCCATTAAGGAATCAAAGGACATTTAAAGAATTTTTCGCAAATCACGTCATAACTACATCCTGAGGAATCTTCTAATATTAAATAATAAATCGAGTTAAGAAAAAACACTTTTTTTGGCTTCACTCTTCGAATTTCAGTGTCGTTACGTGTCATAATATCGTTAGTTTGCGCTTAACCCTCCGTCGGGCGCGTGATCTCTCAGATACTCGGTTTCTAGACAAAATATTTGTCACTCCTCCTAGCAGAGATTGGTGGTGTAGTGCTTCGAGTTATGTGGTTTTTAGGACCCCCTCTCAAGATCAGTAGTGTCACTGTGTTTGATGGAGTCGTGTGTTTCACCTGTCATTCAGTTTAATCTCCTAGATACCACGCGCCCGATCTCGTAACTTTTTTTGAAAACTGTATTTCATAAATATATACATAAATTAATTTTCTCTTTTTTAAATGGAACCATATAAACCAATTGTTCTATTATTTTGCTTATACATAAGCTTTCAGAAGAACTTATTCAAGAAAATATTTTATGACGCAGTGACAAGAGTAGACGTTTACCAACCGAACTAGGGACGAAACTTGACGAGTACAGAGACTCATTGGACGATACATTGAACTCAAGTACAGAACAGCATAAAAAAAGTCCCTCCACTACAACGAACTAAAGCAAATGATGTGAACCAAGCAAAACTGAAAAGAAATGTAGGTTTACTCATTATTCTTGTGGGATTTGCAAAAGCAAAATTTGTTTACAACATAGTTCCACGCATTGTCCTAATTGTAATGCAGCTCTGCAAAAGGTATAATAATTAAACTGGTATTTTTAAAAGGATTGGTACATTAAATTTTAGATGATTTTTAATAAGTCTTATCTAAAAGTGATTTCGTGCTAATTATTTTTGAATGAAGTTGTAGTTTAGATAATTTGTTTATATTGTTCACAAACTGAAATGAATTATGAATAATTACGACATGTGCATTTAAACTATTTCTTTTGGTATTTGTATGTTTTAATTATATTTTAATAATTATCGTCCACGGTTTTAATAACAATGAATCTATAACCAACTTAGCTATATTATCTTTTTTTTTTATTATAGTACGTGTCAATTTTGAAAATTATTTACTTCTTTCCAACAAATACTTCCTCAGATATGATTTCTAATTACACACTGAACATTTTAGTGCAAAATATATATTAAAAAACTGTGAATCCGTAAAAACGGTTAAGGTTGTATCTCTGAGATACACGCGCCCGAAGGCGGAATATTTTTGACGCGCCCGACCGAGGGTTAAATGCCATTTAATGTTTACTATAGGTTTTAGAGGAAAAAATGAAAGCTAATGTAATTTATTTTTTTTTAGTATTCTTTTATCGTGTATTTATTGCTTTGCTTTTTGTTTTTATTGACCTTTATCTCACATGGCAAACCTAGAGTGGCGAGTTCGATTCTCGCCTGGGCAAAGGATATTATTTAGTCACGAAATTCATTAAATAACATCCTAAATCCCACCGCTGTCTAGAAAAGGGTGGTAACCTGTAGATAACCCGTCCCAATTAGCCTTAGTTCCAAAAAGTGGACGTTAATAAATAATAATAATAAAATATAGCTTTTCATTGTACTTGGTATTGTCGTTTTTCTGTTGTATTTTCACTTTTGTTTAATATTGTTAGGACTGCATGTTTTATTTAATATTTTGTTGTGTTTTTGTTCTGTATGTTGCGTTATTATATTCTTTTATTAGTAGTTACATTTTTTCTTTTAAATTTCAATGAGAAACACCGCCATAGTTGTGACGATCTTAAGAATATAGAAATAAATAAAAATAATGTAAGCGAATGCCTTTTTTTAGAGTAGTGCCATTCTTGTATCATTATCACAGTGATGGAATCGAATTTATACTTTGCGTTAATGTGTGTCTAACTGATGCTATGCTTTTTGATAATTAGAGTTATACGTAAATAAATGCATATGCAGTGAGTTTTTATTTAAAGTTCATGTGCAACAAAACATTGCCACTATTCAATCTGTTATAGAGCCGAGGGTTGAATTCTCGTTTTATAAATATTTGAATGATTGTAGCAGGGCATTGAGAGAAACCTTGATTGAAAGATCACTAATCTCTATTATATTTGGCGTCTGTTAGCAGAGCGGTGAGTTGATTGAACTCCGTTTCATCTCATAGACACAAATATTTGTTGGAACGTTGAGCGGCATTCCTAATTGATTCAATCAAATGCAAATCAGAAGCACTAATCCCGTCCAAATCCTATTTTGTTTGACCTAATCAAATATAGTCCAATTATTACTAGGCGATGAGTGTTTTGCTTCTCTAATCCCCAATCATTTTGTTATTTCTATACGTAGCGCCCTCTTGTTTGCTAAACAACACATGCAATGTTTGCTTGCTGGAGTTGTTGCACCTGCGCTGCTCTCCCATAACAATGTTATGGGTGTTTAACCATAACTATTGGTTCCAGGTAACCTCTGAAAATGGGATCCTTTATCTTTATCACCTCCCATCGTACTAAAATGATTAATAATACTGCTAACCCAAAAACGCCGTGAATGTTAAGTGAATAAATACAAACGGTAATAATAACGGCTCACCCGAAAGAAAACTTTAACAGAAACATATGATAATATAACAAATACTTTTTATTGAAAACTATTTACTTAATCTAGTTGTACTGTAATTTATAATGAATCAGAATAATTTTTATCCCAATCAATTAAATTTTAGTAATTCAATGAATTTAAGAAGGGGGGGGGGATCAACAGAACATATTTGCATGTACCTTGTATGATAAAGGTCTCTGGAAAACAATATTTGGTATTTAAGCTTCGAATAATGTGGTTTATTATATAACAGGGTATTGTTTATACACGAGTAGTTTACTTAAGGCTGAAAACTGAAAAATGTATCTCGGTTAATATTCAATATATTAATTGCAATTGAATTTGGGATATGACTGATCGTATAAAATTTTTCGATCCGACTTATAATAATAAATAAGAGTTCAAAGGACTACATTCTGGACAAAAATATGAGTTTCACAAAGTAGAGATTTACCAGTATGTTAGACTTGTGGCAGTTGTAAGGTTGCAGTTAGTGTTTAATAGTGAGGAGTACATTATACTCTCGACACATACTGGCCTCTCTTCTCTAGTCATAAACATTGAGTGGTGAATGTATGTCCAATGCGAAGCCGAATGAGAACAACTTGTTCTCCGCCATCTATGCACTCTAATGGTTCTGCCATATCCGAGCAGCACATTTTATTTCACAAAGATTACTGTCAATTTATAAGCCACGTTTCTTCCCAGTTGCTTAAGGGACACCAGTCACACTAAAGGCTCCTAATTAGTGAATAAGATGAATTACGATTAATGAATAACTGTAAAATTTAATAATTTTTGTGAACTCATTAAATACTTCAAATTAATAGAGACGGGCAGACAGACAAGAGTAGGAATAGACATTGACGAGACAGACAAGAGGGAATAGGGTAAGGGGTGAGACAGACAAGAGGGAATGCAGTAAGGGGTGAGACAGACAAGAGGGAATAGAGTAAGGGGTGAGTCAGACAAGAGGGAATGCAGTAAGGCGTGAGACAGACAAGACGGAATAGAGTAAGGAGTGAGACAGACAAGAGGGAATAGAGTAAGGGGTGAGACAGACAAGAGGGAATAGAGTAAGGGGTGAGACAGACAAGAGGGAATAGAGTAAGGGGTGAGACAGACAAGAGGGAATAGAGTAAGGGGTGAGACAGACAAGAGGGAATGCAGTGAGGGGTGAGACAGACAAGACGGAATAGAGTAAGGAGTGAGACAGACAAGAGGGAATAGAGTAAGGCGTGAGACAGACAACGGATCAGCGAGGAATGGGTCAGAAATAAAAGAGGGAATAGAGTAAGGGGTGAGACAGACAAGAGGGAATAGAGTAAGGGGTGAGACAGACAAGAGGGAATGCAGTTAGGGGTGAGACAGACAAGACGGAATAGAGTAAGGAGTGAGACAGACAAGAGGGAATATAGTAAGGGGTGAGACAGACAAGACGGAATAGAGTAAGGAGTGAGACAGACAAGAGGGAATAGAGTAAGGGGTGAGACAGACAAGAGGGAACGCAGTAAGGGGTGAGCCAGACAAGTGGGAATAGAGTAAGGGGTGAGGCAGACTAGAGGGAATAGAGTAAGGGGTGATCCAGACTAGAGGGCAAAGAGAAAGGGGTGAGACAGACAAGAGGGAATAGAGTAAGGGGTGAGACAGTCAAGATTGCATTCAGTTAGGGGTGATACAGACTAGAGGGAATAGTGTAAGGGGTGAGGCAGACTAGAGGGAATAGAGTAAGGGGTGAGGCAGACTAGAGGGAATTCTGAAAGGCGTGAGGCAGACTAGAGCGACTAGAGAAAGGGGTGAGGCAGACTAGTGGGAATAGAGTAAGGGGTGAGGCAGACAAGAGGGAATGGAGTAAGGGGTGAGGCAGACTAGAGGGAATAGAGTAAGGGGTGAGGCAGACTAGAGGGAATTCAGTAAGGGGTGAGGCAGACTAGAGGGAATAGAGTAAGGGGTGAGGCAGACTAGAGGGAATAGAGTAAGGGGTGAGACAGACAAGAGGGAATAGAGTAAGGGGTGAGACAGACAAGAGGGAATAGAGTAAGGGGTGAGTCAGACAAGAGGGAATGCAGTAAGGGGTGAGACAGACATTGTGTACCCATATCGAGGAGTGGCTGCAATGTAGGAGGCACCAAGCCGTGAGGCCTTAATCCTCCTACACCAATCCAACAACCTCATGGTGACTGAGGATTCGCTACGATGGTCAGAAGCGAATCCTATGGAAGGGACAGTCTCCTACTACCAAGCTCCCACACGAGAGATGAGCTCCCACACATGTACCAGTTTACCTGGCCTGTATGTCCTCGTGCTTTGAACACACGACCACTAGGTCTATGACCGGCAGTGAAGGCAAGCCTCCACTCCGGACACCACCCAGCCCGTAGTTCACATTGAGTAAGCCGCTAGAACTTACCCCATTAAGGCAGGAGTGATCCCCTGCCCGGAACAGCAAAGCCGACTAAGGACCTACTGTTCCTACAGTTCCCCTACCCAGCAGCTACACAGCGAGGGCTTACTGCTGCCTACGAGTGAGACAGACAAGAGAGAATGCAGTAAGGGGTGAGACAGACAAGAGGAACGCAGTAAGGGTGAGCCAGACAATAGGGAATAGAGAAAGGGGTGAGACAGACAAGAGGGAAATGCAGTAAGGGGTGAGGCAGACTAGAGGGAATAGAGTAAGGGGTGAGACAGGCAAGAGGGAATAGAGTAAGGGGTGAGACAGGCAAGAGGGCATAGAGTAAGGGGTGATACAGACAAGAGGCAATAGAGTAAGGGGTGAGGCAGACTAGAGGGCATAGAGTAAGGGGTGAGGCAGACTAGAGGGCATAGATTAAGGGGAGAGGAAGACTAGAGGGAATAGAGTAAGGGGTGAGGCAGACTAGAGGGCATAGAGTAAGGGGTGAGGCAGACTAGAGGGCATAGAGTAAGGGGTGAGACAGACTAGAGGGCATAGAGTAAGGGGTGAGGCAGACTAGAGGGAATAGAGTAAGGGGTGAGGCAGACTAGAGGGAATAGAGTAAGGGGTGAGGCAGACTAGAGGGAATAGAGTAAGGGGTGAGGCAGACTAGAGGGAATAGAGTAAGGGGTGAGGCAGACTAGAGGGAATGGAGTAAGGGGTGAGGCAGACTAGAGGGAATAGAGTAAGGGGTGAGGCAGACTAGAGGGAATCCAGTAAGGGGTGAGGCAGACTAGAGGGCATAGAGTAAGGGGTGAGGCAGACTAGAGGGAATAGAGTAAGGGGTGAGGCAGACTAGAGGGAATAGAGTAAGGGGTGAGGCAGACTAGAGGGAATAGAGTAAGGGGTGAGGCAGACTAGAGGGAATAGAGTAAGGGGTGAGGCAGACTAGAGGGAATAGAGTAAGGGGTGAGGCAGACTAGAGGGAATAGAGTAAGGGGTGAGGCAGACTAGAGGGAATAGAGTAAGGGGTGAGGCAGACTAGAGGGAATAGAGTAAGGGGTGAGGCAGACTAGAGGGAATAGAGTAAGGGGTGAGGCAGACTAGAGGGAATAGAGTAAGGGGTGAGGCAGACTAGAGGGAATAGAGTAAGGGGTGAGGCAGACTAGAGGGAATAGAGTAAGGGGTGAGGCAGACTAGAGGGAATAGAGTAAGGGGTGAGGCAGACTAGAGGGAATAGAGTAAGGGGTGAGGCAGACTAGAGGGAATAGAGTAAGGGGTGAGGCAGACTAGAGGGAATAGAGTAAGGGGTGAGGCAGACTAGAGGGAATAGAGTAAGGGGTGAGGCAGACTAGAGGGAATAGAGTAAGGGGTGAGGCAGACTAGAGGGAATAGAGTAAGGGGTGAGGCAGACTAGAGGGAATAGAGTAAGGGGTGAGGCAGACTAGAGGGAATAGAGTAAGGGGTGAGGCAGACTAGAGGGAATAGAGTAAGGGGTGAGGCAGACTAGAGGGAATAGAGTAAGGGGTGAGGCAGACTAGAGGGAATAGAGTAAGGGGTGAGGCAGACTAGAGGGAATAGAGTAAGGGGTGAGGCAGACTAGAGGGAATAGAGTAAGGGGTGAGGCAGACTAGAGGGAATAGAGTAAGGGGTGAGGCAGACTAGAGGGAATAGAGTAAGGGGTGAGGCAGACAAGAGGGAATGCAGTAAGGGAGGCAGACTAGAGGGAATAGAGTAAGGGGTGAGGCAGACAAGAGGGAATAGAGTAAGGGGTGAGGCACTAGAGGGATAGAGTAAGGGGTGAGGCAGACTAGAGGGAATAGAGTAAGGGGTGAGACAGACTAGAGGGGAATAGAGTAAGGGGTGTGGCAGTCTAGAGGGAATAGAGTAAGGGGTGAGGCAGACTAGAGGGAATAGAGTAAGGGGTGAGGCAGACTAGAGGGAATAGTGTAAGGGGTGAGGCAGACTAGAGGGAATAGAGTAAGGGGTGAGGACAAGAGGGAAGCAGTAAGGGGTGAACAGAGGAATGCAGTAAGGGGTGAGAGGCAGACTAGAGGGAATAGAGTAAGGGGTGAGACAGACTAGAGGGAATAGAGTAAGGGTGAGGCAGACTAGAGGGGAGAGTAAGGGGTGATACAGACTAGAGGGAATAGTGTAAGGGGTGAGGCAGACTAGAGGGAATAGAGTAAGGGGTGAGGCAGACTAGAGGGAATAGAGTAAGGGGTGAGGCAGACTAGAGGGAATAGAGTAAGGGGTGAGGCAGACTAGAGGGCCTAGAGTAAGGGGTGAGGCAGACTAGAGGGAATAGAGTAAGGGGTGAGGCAGACTAGAGAGAATAGAGAAAGGGGTGAGGCAGACTAGAGGGAATAGAGTAAGGGGTGAGGCAGACTAGAGGGAATAGAGTAAGGGGTGAGGCAGACTAGAGGGAATAGAGTAAGGGGTGAGGCAGACTAGAGGGAATAGAGTAAGGGGTGATACAGACAAGAGGGAATAGAGTAAGGGGTGAGGCAGACTAGAGGGAATGCAGTAAGGGGTGAGGCAGACTAGAGGGAATAGAGTAAGGGGTGAGGCAGACAAGAGGGAATAGAGTAAGGGGTGAGGCAGACAAGAGGGAATGCAGTAAGGGGTGAGGCAGACTAGAGGGAATAGAGTAAGGGGTGAGGCAGACTAGAGGGAATAGAGTAAGGGGTGAGGCAGACTAGAGGGAATAGAGTAAGGGGTGAGGCAGACTAGAGGGAATAGAGTAAGGGGTGAGGCAGACTAGAGGGAATAGAGTAAGGGGTGAGGCAGACTAGAGGGAATAGAGTAAGGGGTGAGGCAGACAAGAGGGAATAGAGTAAGGGGTGAGACAGACAAGAGGGAATGCAGTAAGGGGTGAGGCAGACAAGAGGGAATGCAGTAAGGGGTGAGACAGACAAGAGGGAATAGAGTAAGGGGTGAGGCAGACTAGAGGGAATAGAGTAAGGGGTGAGGCAGACTAGAGGGAATAGAGTAAGGGGTGAGGCAGACTAGAGGGAATAGAGTAAGGGGTGAGGCAGACAAGAGGGAATGCAGTAAGGGGTGAGGCAGACTAGAGGGAATAGAGTAAGGGGTGAGGCAGACTAGAGGGAATAGAGTAAGGGGTGAGGCAGACTAGAGGGAATGCAGTAAGGGGTGAGGCAGACTAGAGGGAATGCAGTAAGGGGTGAGGCAGACTAGAGGGAATAGAGTAAGGGGTGAGGCAGACTAGAGGGAATAGAGTAAGGGGTGAGGCAGACTAGAGGGAATAGAGTAAGGGGTGAGGCAGACTAGAGGGAATAGAGTAAGGGGTGAGGCAGACTAGAGGGAATAGAGTAAGGGGTGAGGCAGACTAGAGGGAATAGAGTAAGGGGTGAGGCAGACTAGAGGGAATAGAGTAAGGGGTGAGGCAGACTAGAGGGAATAGAGTAAGGGGTGAGGCAGACTAGAGGGAATAGAGTAAGGGGTGAGGCAGACTAGAGGGAATAGAGTAAGGGGTGAGGCAGACTAGAGGGAATAGAGTAAGGGGTGATACAGACTAGAGGGAATAGAGTAAGGGGTGAGGCAGACTAGAGGGAATGCAGTAAGGGGTGAGATGATACTAACCCGCACAGCTCCTAGGTCTTCCCGGCTCTATCTCTGCTTTCAATTTATCATTCATCCCCCCCCCCACACACAATCATACGCCCCTGGTCATTACAGCATCTTTTCTATATTTCTCCCCCCTGGAAGAACAGTATGTAAACAGTAATTAAAATCCTAATTGGACGAAATTTTAATGAATTAGGGTGATTAGAAGTGGAGATACACTAAAGACTGACCTCATTTTCGTCATCTCCTGTGCAGGATCGATGGACATTTCAAGAAAAATGTCGAAGATGGCGGCATGAATAGGAGCTCAATAGTTGATTTTCCGTGTAATAACGCTATTAATATTCGAGTCCGACTCTTTGATGTTTTGAATTTTCACTCATTCATGAAAGCGCTATCATGTGCAAGGTTATACTGTCATACACAGTTTGGGTTGTCTGACCCCACAGGGTCCTTATATAATAACTCCCATGGTTTGTTGCAAAGTGTGCATCGCTAGTATATTTGTATAGATGTAGGTTGTAGGATCTATCTGCAATAGCTTGGATTAGCCAATACACTTTGTTTTCTGAATAATGTCGCCCATATGTTAACCAGGCATTTTTATATCTATTATATTTCAGACTCAATCACCGACTGCAAGAACAGCCATACATCTGTTCTCACATTTCAATTCCCTTACTGAATCATGAAATAAAATGAATGAGGTATTTTAGCCCTCATTTGGGCACTAGTACCCCCTCCCCCCCCTCACTAACTCTACCAGGCACAGCCAGTCTATTTAGGAATAAATAACCCAAGTCGTAAAATTCATAATTATTGAAAATTGAATGGATAATTTACTTTCTGTGTGAGTCTCATTCATTTTTAAGTTAAGAAGGTGGGAAAGGGGGGAGGCGGGTTATTAATTTAAAATTTACACCCTGTAGCCGTCATATTCTCCGAGCACCTTCACCAATTCTAGAATTATGCCTCCCCCCCCCCTCAACCACTCTCTATCAAATTGATATCTCCCTCCCCACTCCCCCTCTATTTATTTTTCATAAACTCTTTTAGCTTATTATCAATCAATTTTTTCTTTCATTTAAGGAGACTTTTAATTAAAATTAATTTTTCTTTTTTTTGTGAAAGGAAAAAAGGGGATGATCCTCAAGTGTTCTTCTATAAGAGTTTCAATTTTCCACTATTATTCAAATTGAAGGGCTTTTTAATGAGGGTATTTAAAAGATGAAGAGACCTATTTAATTTCCTTCTCTCATTAACTTATTTATAATTTATAACTCATTAAATAATTTACTTCAAATACGGAATGTTTATTAGTAATTGACCTTATAATCCCTCTAATATTCCACAGATTGATAGTGATAGTGATACATCCCGAAAATACTCTTCCATAGCAGATAATCAAATAATAATGCAATTTGGCAAGAAGCATTTGTTATTGTGATTTTCTACTTAGATATTAAATTATATTTCAGTCACAGTGAACGTTGTAGTGATGAAATAATGACTTCATTCTCAAGTGTAAATTGTGAATTACTACCTGACATATTCAAATTGATATAAAGGCAGGCATGGCCCTAATTTTATTATAACCATTGTGGCAATTAAGGTATAATTATTATTTCACTAAGGTTAATGCTATTGTTTAACAACACTTCATAAACATTTCAAAAGTCCAATCAAGTTCGTCCACCTGTTCATTTCTATGTTTGATAAGTGTATACTAACTATGTTAGAGCTGATCAAATAACTATAACTATGTTTCCTATGGAGACGTCTAACATTACATCCGTCTAGTTGACATTAAAATCGATTAAAAATAAATAAATAGATTTCCTCAGCATTACTACCATCACAAATCAAATTATATTAACTTCATTTCTACTAATAGTAAGTAATATTAATTCTGCCCCTTTATAATATTAAAATTAAATTAATAATAATGACATAATTTCCTGACGGTATATCTATCATAACAACCGTCTAATTAACATATTAAAATTGATTATCCAGCAAGGTTAGATATATCTAGGTAATGAACTTATTACTGCTTAATTAATCTTAATATCTTAATGAGACGGTTCTAATGTTGTTATATCGTCGAAAATTAAATCATTATTATTTAATTAGTTTTAATATTATAAAGTACCAGAATTAATTTTACATATAATAATTCAAAATTAAGTTAATGTAATTTAATTACCATTTGTCTTAACAACTGGCAGCTGATCCACCTACCACAAGAGCTAGCCAAGGTATATTTATGATGTGCGAACAAGCACAAAATAAAACAATGATTATAGTTATGTTACATTCAACAAATAAATACAATTCCATCGCCATTCGTAACATCAATTTCTTTTTTTGTTATTATTTACGTCCACTTTATGCTACTATGGCTAATCGGGACGGCTTATCTACAGGTTACCACCCTTCTCTAACCAAGATGGGCCCAAGGAGTTTATTTAATGAGTCTGTCACTAAATAAATTTCTACTGCCTAGGGAGGGAATCGAACCCACCACTCTAGGTCTACCACGCGAGATTAAGACCAACGCCTTAACTCGCACGGCCAACCGTAGCCCCACATTAATTTCTTCTCTAAAGTAAAGAAATTTTAAATTTTAGTATTTTATGAGTATAGTTCTAAAAGTATGTAGATAAAATGAGACTGGAGTTAGCATTAATGTTGATTCATGATGAAACTGGTATCTGGCTGTCCTATGAGTTGGCTAGTTATACGCAGCGCCCTTGGGGCAGGTTCTTGCTAACTCTAGCTAGCTCCCTGTCAAACTTGTAATCCCCCATATCTACACAGTTTACAACTACCCCTTCCACCATCCCCTCTCTGTCCATCACAGTTATTAGGCAGTATCTTCCCCACTCTAATATAAATATATAGCTTTATATTTCAAAATCGTCGTCTAGAAATCCTCAAATAATAGATTTAGGAGGATAGTGTTTTTAATGGTTTTTTTTTTACATTTTTCTTTGTTCGTATTTCAGGAGGAAAAAATAATAGGTTTTTGTAAGAAGGACTCACCAAGCGCGTTGGGCTATTAGGTACTTTGAAGTAATTATTATTTCATGATTTTTGCTATTAGTCAAATGAATTTCTAATAATTTATTTAACATTAATGTAAGATGACAGCTGTAACATGAGAATGAGGTGTTTTAGCTTTCCTTTTTCAGTTGGCATTATAGGCCTTTGAGATATTTAGCCGATAGCGATCTAGACTCGAGAGATTCGAGATCGGAGTTTTCTGTAGTGAGCTATGTTAATGTTTGGTTTTGGCAGATTTCCCTTCAGTTTTCAGCAATCAGTAAACTCCCACTTCTACACTTGCTACTTAAACAATATTCTGTTATATAATAAACCGCATTATTCGAAGGTTAAATACCGAATATTGTTTTCCAGAGTATTGTCCAAATATTGTTGTTCTTATTATACGAGATAGATGCAAATATGTTCTTGTGACCCCCCCCCGTCTTAAATTCTTGGGCTACTATCATTTGATTGGTTGAGATAAAAGATATTCTTATTCATTATAAATTACAGTACTTGTTCAGTCGTCTTTGAATTGCATTTCCCGCGCCCGCTTAGTTCACAAACCCGCCACACATATGGAGATCCTCAAGACGGTGGCCAATAGCGGAAACTACTTACCTAGCTCAAGAAGGCATCGGCTAGTTTCATAGACACAGTTCAGTTGGGATTCACACGTTACACAGTTGGGATCTATTCCGCTCCTGAGTAGGGGGCTTGTCCACTCTCCTGTCTTGGTCCTACCGCTACAGTGTAATAGTTCATCTTTCATCTCCCGCAACGCTACCATCATATACGGATCACCGCAACCAGATTTCACCAGCTAGAAGACAGAATCTCATTGGGAACACAAAATAACACCGGAAGAAGACTCCACTTCAAGGAAAGTATATGTTTCCAGCAGGTACCTACTTTTTATAATGCTAGCATTATCTACGCAAACTATTAAATGAGTACTCATAATATAGGACCGATCGATCATTATATTGTATATATATTATTGGCTGGCCGCTAAAGTATTTTATAAAGTTAAATTTCCTTCGTTTCTTTTTTCAATAAATGTTAATGTTTGGTTCAATTAAACATAAGGTTAGTTTCTAAATCAGCATTCTTTAGGATTTAAGTTGTATAAAATTAGCTGCCTACTATAAAGTTTATTATATGTTGCTTATTCAATAAATACTTGATTCTTTGGAGAACTCAAATAGTGTCTTGTATTATTCACCCTTATCTTTCCAAAAATAGTAAATATTTCAGTCTAATCCTTTATTATTATTACCTCAAAGCTAACCGCACGCCCCCAACAGTACTAGATGTAGTGTATAGTTTTCAATAAAATGAATATGTTACATTCTGATTTATTTCAATTATTGTTTTTCAGTGTTTGTTGTTTGATGGAAAAATGTATTATTACAGTTTGTATTTAGTAACTTAATATTCACGATGGTGTTGTGTTTGTAGTATGTAGGTTTGTCCATTATACATTCACGAGGGAAATCTGCTTAGTTTACGCAGCCCCTGGGTGATGGCATTTTTTTTTTGTTACGAGATCATGAAGTTATTTATGCGTAAGCAATCTTAAAATGTTAAGTAGAAAGTTATAATGTTTGATGTAGAATGGGGTAATAAATTATTTCTCATTACTCAAGCTAAATATATTAATGAGGCGTTGTGGTGTTTTATATATATATACACCATAAGGAAATGATGTCATTATTATTGAACTAATATTTATACTAGAAAGCGACAGAATTAAGGTTATATATTATAATTATTTGTAGGATAACTGCAATTAAGTCCTTCAGTGACTGTATCCACGTGGAAACGATGTATAGCTAAGCCTATTAGGGCCAATAATCAGAATCCGAAAGCAAACTACAGCTGTTTGTTGTCAACCTCCCCCCACCCCCCCCCACTTCAGACAACCATGAAATATCGAAAAGGGTGACTTTCGACATCCAAAATTCTCTTAACGAGAATTATTTTTAATTTAAAATTAACAGAATTTGAATAAATAGTGATTACAACGCCGATCTATGTAAACAGATAAATCATTTTAAAAAAAGAGAGAGAGAAAATTAAATGAACCATTTGTGTGTATTCGTTGATGAGGGAACTAAGGTGAAGGAGAAAGGGCCTGATAAGGAGCGTATTGAAGAATAAGAGAGAAGATAAGAAGTGAGGAGAGCTGTGAGGAAATTGTTTCTCTCTCTGTCTGAGGGAAATACCGCCACAACCTAGAGATAGTATCTCTAATAGACCAATGCTAAGGGAAGTCTGCTTTGCTCGTGTTCTACAGTCAAGGATTCCACACCTTATTCTCATATAGTACTCCCTACTAACATATGGTAAAGAATGTCTCCAAACATTTTTTTTTGTAAGATTCAAATCACTTAGAAGTAGTGATTTACTAAGGACTGAAAACTGGATAATTCAAATATATCGATTAATATTCAAGATAAGGAATAAATGTATATAGCAATATATATAGTATATTTAATATGCAATAAGATTCATTTTATACACTTTTTCGATCCGACTTATAGTAACGGAGATTTTTCGATTATTCAGTATTATCCCCTTCTAAACCCCCCTCCCCCTTATCCGATTTCAGCCATTAACGAACTTGATCTTTCTTTAATATAGCGATAAAAAAAAAACATGATGAACAGACATGTATATATATATATATATATATATATATATATATATATATACACACATACACACACAGTTTTGAACTCATTTTCGTAATCTACTGGGTAGGATCGATGGACATTCGGAGTAAAACTTCGAAAATCGCGTCATAAGTATGATTTCAATAGCTGATCTCCCTTAAGGGAAATCTGCTAAAAAAGGGGGGGGGGAGAAGATACGTGAGGCGAATAATTAGTAAATCAATGTTTCTATATATGTAATTACTACATCAATAAATTGTTATTTATATCTATGGTTGCTCATACCTATGATTTCATAGAAGACACGTGAGGTGTATATAGCTAGTAGAAGCATACTGACAGCAAATGAATAAAACAGTCCACATATTACATTACAATAGTTTTATATGAACCAATGATGCCCAAATATTTACTAATATTTCAATAAATTTAAATAAAGGAATTAAGTTGAATATAATAATAATGACGTCGGAGATAATTACGGGAAACCGAGAGAGAGAGAGAGAGAGAGAGAGATAAAAGAGAGAGGTAGAGGTATATATTTGTTAATGAGGGGGTGTTTATGAGAGTGGAAGATGCTTCTGTAGTTGGGGCTTTCATCTGACAGCTTTATCATCATCACCAATAGCAAAGCCGCTTCCTATTCATCCCTTCACAATCTCTAACCCACTTATTCATTTCCTCTTCCATCATCCCTTAAATTATAAATAATTTTCATTCAAGATTCTCCTTTCGATAGTATTTCAGCAATCTGGCGAAAGGTGTCCTACAGCAACCGAATCTATATATTTAAAGTCACTCAAATCTCAGTTATACCTGGCAGATATTCAAAATTCTAGATACGTCTGTTACTACAAAAAGAGTCGTTTAGAACCAATCTTGTTTCACATTAAATTTCCAATAATATTGTTCTATTCATTTGTTTATATATATCAAATAATAAGTGAGACAACAGTTTTGAGTAATTTCTGACTTCAACATAACTGATTTTGACTGAACCACTAAACTTGTCATATCTATGAATTTCAATTGTTGTTTAAATAGACTTCTTACGACGGGAGGAACAGAGAATAGAAGGTGAGTTGAGATGAACAGTGTGTCATACACCAACTCTTGCCAATTTAGCATCCCGATTCACATTGATGGGCCAATTTCAGTCATAGAGTTAGTACAAGTGGAGAATCCCCGTAACGACACATTGACGTAAATTTCCATTCCTCAATTACTTTTCAGTCCCAAGATTATTACAATCAACAGGTTTACCCATCTGTCAAATTCCTATATTTGAAATAATACTCATTCCTCCATTGAAATTCAATCACACTGTTATCACTAGCGAAATGTAACCTAATCTATCTAAGCTCTTTATTTCGAAGCATTGGTGTTCATGTTTGATTCCTTCATTACCTTTAAAGATATACGAAGCCAGCAAAAAAATCATTAATGCCTTTTATTTACTTTACCCAGAAAGACTCAAACCATTAATTCTAAAAAGCTGCGTAAGCTTGAGCAAAGAAAATCATATATTCAAGGAAGGAATTTTTTGATTGTTTAGGATTTTGAAATTTTTCGGTAAAACTTACTTTTCATTCTTTATTTTGTAGGAGTTTATTTATTAAAATATAAATATTCCTGGTCATTCCCAGTAGGGCTATTTCAGGTAGTAGTATTATTTTATTGCGTAATTGTTATTATTCAGTTATATAATAATGTATAATATAGTATACAATCGACACTAGCCTCAAGTCGAATCTAAATAGGTTGTAACTAAAGATCAACAGTCTCTGTTGTAGGGGTTACAATATTGGATACCTAAATATATCCGGGTATATTTACATTCCTTAATTTTCCAAAAAAACAGGAATATTAAAAACCAAGAAGAAATTGATGGCGAATGACAATATATTGTAGGAATGTCTAAGGGTTGATGAGATGCACGGCAATTGATGAGCTACAGGACTTGAAGATGCGTTGCCCGTTCAGCATTAGTCTTATTATAGTTCATTCCAAAAGCTATTTTACGCTCAATATACTTTACCAAGGGTCTTGCGGAATTCATAAAAGTCCGTCACGCAGGGGTTGCGTAAACTAAGCAGATTTCCCACGTGAAGTTTTACTCTCATCCATTATCTGCCCCGATTTCATAAAAATGCAAATATCTCGGTTAATATTCAAGATAGAGAATAAATGTAGTTAACAATATTTATAGTAAATTTGTTTTTCAATAAGTTTGATTCTATACAAATTTTCGATCCGATGTATAGTAACGGAAATATTTCGAATTTTAGAAAATCCTCCCTTTAAACTCCCCCTCCAATTAGTCCGATTTCAGCCATTAATGAACTTGGTCTTTCTTTTTACATAAAACGACTAAATGTCGAGTTTGGTAACGATCAAACAAGAATTGCGGCCGCTAGAGAAGTAACAGATATATATATATATATATATATATATATATATATATATATAGATATATATATATATATATATATATATATATATATATATACAGTTTTGAACGGACCTCATTTTCGTCATCTACTAGGTAGGATCGATGGACATTTGAAGAAAAATTTCGAAAATTCCGTCATGAGTACCTCAATAGCTGATTTCCCTTAAGGGCGAATCTGCTAAAACGATCACTAATCACCGTAATGATGTTTTTGAGAATGAAATTTATAATTTTTGGAGGCATGTACGTGCAAATATTAAAAATTGATAATGTTGATACTAAATGCAACAGGATATATTTTTATAAATAAAACAATTAGTTTGTTCCTCGAGTTCTTTTTAGATACTACTTATTACGAGTTCTTATTACTATTTATTAACGTCCACTTTTGCTACTATGGCTAATAGGGACGGGTTATCTGCAGGTCACCACCCTTTTTTAGCCAGGATTTTATTTAATTAGTTCACCACTAAATAAATTCCTATTACCCAGGTAGGGATCGAGTTCGCCTCTCTAAGATTAACTCACATGACTAATCTTAGCCCTTTTAGCAGATTTCCCTTGAGGGAAATCAGCTATTGAGGTCGTACTCATGACGCGAGTTTCGAAAAATTTCTTCAAATGACCATCGATCCAACCCAGGAGATGACGAAAATGAGGTCCGTTCAAAATTATATATATATATATATATATATATATATATATATATATATATATATATATATATATGTGTGTGTGTGTGTCTGTTAACGCTCTAGCGGTCGTAATTTTTGTTTGATCGTTATCAAACTCGGAATTTCATCGTTTTATGTAAAAAGGAAGATCAAGTTCGTTAACGGCTGAAATCGGACCAGTGGGAGGGGTGGTTTAGAGGGGAGATTTTTGAAAATTCAAAATGTCTCCGTTATTATGCGTCAGATCGAAAAATTGTATAGAATCTCTTATTTTAAATTAAATCTACTATAAATATTGTTCTATACATTTATTCTGTATCTTGAATATTAACCGAGATATGGGCGGCAGGGCTCCGCCATGTTCCGGACTCTCCGCCGAGAGCTCTGGTGGCCGTTTCCGGAACTATCCGTCCCTTGTGAATAGGTTTAGAGATCCCTTCCTACTACAGCTGTTATTGGGCAGATTTCTCTACTGTAAAACTTCACGTGGGAAATCTGCTTAGTTTACGCAGCCCCTGCGTGACGGACTTTTTATGTATAACCTTAATCAAATATACTAATAATTTTTACTTTCACTGGGTTGGGTATTTTTATTTATGTAATAATGGAACGACTAAAGAATTTCTGATACATGTTGGTCGAAGTTTCGAATAGGTTGCAAAATGAGTACGACAGTACACTACGTTAAGCTACTTTTGGTGTTAGTTTGTGTTTGTTAACATAATCTTTGTGAAATATCAGTAAATGGGAGTGGAGACTTTTATTTTTACCTCATTATTATTTTTTGTTTGTAGGACAAAGCTTTATTTGAGCCAGGTAAGGGTAGGCTTTTCTTTGAGTGTGATGATGCTGGGGGTAATAGAGCACAGATGATTGGGTTGATGAAAGACAAGGAGGGCTGAAGGTTGTGTGTCCGGACTCGGGGCTACTGTTACACTCTCTCATTACTACCCCTCTCTCCTCTCTTTATCTTATCCATAGTGTTAGCCTCGTCACGCTATAATCACGCTTCTCTACACCTCACTCACTAGAAATTATTTACAATTCTTGCTATACATTTACACCAAACTCAAATATTCATACTTTCTCCTTTTCAGTCTTAATTTAATTAACAAATTGTTTGGTTGCAATTCATATAAAATTATTAAAGTGATACCTGCCATCTCCGTTCCAGTGCACACTGTCACAAAATATACCTTATAGATATTTTATTGAGAAGAGGTGCTCAACTAGACATATTAACAATCCCGAATAAGAAATGTCAACATATAGGAAGTACTGAGTTTTGGGTTCAATGAAAATGGAATTAGGTAGCGTTCTAAGGACATAAATCAATTGCACAATTAATTGTGCGCAAAATGGAGGACCATGCTATTATTTATAGAATATTTTACATTAAATGAAGTTCTTTTCAGGAGGACGAAAAAGCCACAAAGGCATTCCTCAATGGCAAAAGATAAGGAATAAAGAGGGGGGGGAGATAGACAGATAGAGGGAAGAGAGAGAGAGAGAGAGAGAGAGAGAGAGAGAGAGAGAGAGAGAGAGAGAGAGAGAATTATGAATGAAGGGCTTTGATCCTAGCCGGTCATGCAGAGTTAGGAAATAATTCAGTTTCATATTTTTATCGAATCTTTACGCTTTTCCTGAGATCGGGCCCTGAGAGAGAGAGAGAGAAGGCAAAGGCCTCCCTTTCCAATTACCCCCACTCCTCGTCATCCATGCAACCCCCTCCCCCCGAAACCAGCCGTCTTAGCTCGGGGATTTGCATGCAATTACATTTAAAGTAAAATAGAATCTCTTTTTTATCCTTTATTTCGTGATTTTTTCCGTCTTTGTGAAAAACTGTAAGGAGCGAGAGGGAGATAAGTTGTTAGGGAGATTTGGTGTTTCCTTCGGCGAAACATTGCGTTTACGACTGAAAAGGATTCAGCCTTTTTTTTCCCCACTACCCCAATTCCTTTTTTATTATATTTATAATCTCTTTTAAACAGAATTTGCTTGAAGAAATTGAAATTTGACCGATTTTTCAATTACCAATTTATTTCACTTTGGTATTAGAGCAACACTTGTTACATCCATAAGCCATTCGTCACATCTTTACATATAACATGCCAACAAGGACCCACAGTAAGTTATACCGTGAAAACATATAAAAGATTTGATAGAAAAATTGTCCAAGATCATGAAGCATTTAAAGAACCTTTACAAGAGTATGAAATCGATAAACACTTTTTTAATGCCTCATGCATTTAACAGGAGGCGACGTAAACCATTATATTACCTCCTACGAAATCCAGTTATTAGAATAATAATGAGAACATTCAACATATACCGATATGTCCACTAGAATGTTTAACAAATACGGATGAAATTTATTATTAAAAGTTTTGAAAAGACTGGTAAAGTACATCCAGCACCCTATCCATGTAGAACAGTCCTAAATAGGGGTTGCAAAATTGGTTTGATTCAAAGAATGTCATAGACCTTAGTGGTCATAACTGTACATTATAAAATAGAAGTGACTATTACACAGTTCTGCTTACCAACTAAAATTCACATTTCTGTGTTTCCTTCATCCCTTCCCCTCTCTACTACGAGTATTATAGAGGAGCGGAGGTTTACTGGATGTTGAATCCTAAAAAAAAAAAAACATATCTGCGTTATTATTCAAGACAGAGAAAAAAAAATGATATAAGAACATTTGTAGTAAGTATATATATATATATATATATATATATATATATATTCTAGCTCGGATACCCGGTTTCGCCCGGGAATTGATTTGAGGCTGAATGGTGATGGTATTTTTTTTGGCAAGGCTTTATTTTGCACAATATGTTGACGTTTTTACCAGTCCTTGTGTTTAGGATTTATACTAGTTGTTGGTGTGGATTTGTTATTAATAAAATTAATTTTTTATGTAAGACTTCACTGTCCTCCATTTTGTCATATTTCCTGTCTCCTGTGAATTATGCATAGACTTGAATTATTAAGGACAAAATATTAACATAGATTTGAATATTATTCCAGGTGAGGTACCTGGTAGTTCAAATTGGAATGAATTGTTGGGCATATCAATATTTCTTCGCAAATTGCTTGCTCCACACATTGCTCCTGGAGAAATGTATAAAACAAAAGCTACTCTAAATAACAAAGTAAACAACGTTATGTGCAAGTTTGTCGAAAAACAAATAGAAAATGAAATATCGCCAGTTTTTATTTCAGGCCTCCCCCACTCCTGTTTGGACCAAAAAATTTTAATATAGCTTATAATCATGGACGAATTAATGCTAATTAACTTTCTGAGTTTTGTTAAGTGCGGTTCAATCGTTAGTGCCCAACAAAAGTGTTGGCTCCCGCTTTAGTATTTAGTGTATATCTCGTTTATAATTTGTTACAAGACAAAAGTGAATATAACAAAAGTTACTTTAAATAACAAAGAAAACAACTTTTGTCATGTGCATATTTGTAGAAAACGAAATATCGCTATTTTTAAATTCAGGCCTCCCTTACAACCCCCAGTCCTGCTTGTTCCTAGAAATGTTGGTATGGCTTATTATAATGAAGGTATTAGTGCTAATACATATACCGAGTTTTATTTAGTTCGGTTGAGTCTATTGTGCCAAATAAAATTGCTCACTTCCGCTATAGGTTTTAGCGTATATCTCGTTTATAATTCTGTATACGAAAAAGTGGCAGAAGAACATAATATAGGCTTCGCAGGAAAAATAAATATAAATATTATTTCACAACCTACATTTTGAACACAATTTATGTTTGTTTTTTTCGTTTTTTTTATTTTTTAGTTAAAACATTATTTACGAAGGTAAGTTTTGCCATCCAAGTAAAATCATGCTCCGTGCTATTGGAATCATCATACTTGGTGGTATAGAAGTATACAATAGGGCATGTTGACAATATCCTTATCCATGAAATATATTTTAAAAATGTTGCAATTCTAACCAGACACTCTCATGTAGCACTAATAAATTCTCTGAAGTAACACAATGTTGTATGCCAAAAGTCATAATACTTAATAACATTTTATGACGGTAAAATAGAAATAGAAAACATGTTCTAAACATAAATCGTTTTCAACAAGTTTCTGATAAAATCAATATTAACGAAAATATTCAAGAATGTATGCTATGACATAGAATTTAATTAGGGGATCAGACAAGCCTTAGAGTTTATTTAGTTTAAATGTATCTAACAGAGGGATTATAGTCAGATACCTTCTTTGTATTAGCAGATTTCCTTTAAGGGAAATCAGCTATTGAGGTCGTACTCATGACGCGATTTTCATTCTTCAAATGAATGATCAAATTTATTCTTCAACAAATGTCCATATATCGTACTCAGGAGATGGCGAAAATGAGGTCCGTTCAAAATTATATATATATTTGTCTGCTAACGCACTAGTGGTCGCAATTTTGTTTTTTCGTTACCAAACTCCATATTTACGTTATCTGTAAAAAGAAAGATCAAGTTCGTTATCGGCTGAAATCGGACCTGTAGGGACGGGGGTTTACAGGGGGGGATTTTCGAAAATTCGAAATATCTCCGTTACCATAAGTCGGTTTGAAAAACTGTAAAGAGCCAATCTTATTGCAAATTAAATTTACTATAAATATTGTTAGAAACATTTATTCTGTATCTTGAATATTAACCAAGATATATGCATTTGTGTTAAGTGTGTGTGGCTAGCGGTCGACATGTGATCGGTTATTGTCGTAAGTTTCCGTATTAGTTCAGCCGTGTCCGTAACTGTTCTGCTCTCTTGGAAGCTTCTTCTAACCTTTCTTGTAATTTCAGCTTTTACTTAATAAGAGATTAATGCAAATACGTTTAGTTCATCTGCCCCCTCCCCTTCTTTAGATCATGGACTACTAAAATTTGAGTTATTAAAATATAAATTATTCTGATTAATTTTAAATGCAGTACTAGATATAGTAAATAGTTTACAATAAAGTTATTGTTTTATATTCAGATGTTTATCAGAAATTGTTTTTCTTCCCGGTGAAGAATATGTCTATCTTCTATAGGCAGACCTATTTGTTTACAATTCAGAAGCCGTTACCGTTGGGAGCTTATTAAAATTAACTGAAAGATTTCTCATTACCGTATTTACTCTTGGTGGTGTAAAGTGTTACCAGTATGCAGATTTGTCTATTGTAAAACTTCACATGGGAAATCTGCTGAGTTTACGCAGCCCCTGCGTGACGGACCTTTTTTATATCTTGTGCAAAAGTGATGTCCGTGTTAACTGAATTACAAAACATAATAATATTCTAAATCTTTAGAGAGTAAGAGTGAGAGACAGATAGAGAGTGAAAAAAGAGAGGGTCTAATATGTGTGTGTGTGTGTGTGTGTGTGAAGGCGCATGCGTGAGGTGGGTAGTGGTGGCTAGGTTTAGCCCGGTGGAATTTTTTAATCAAAATTGATATTCCGCCCCCCTCGCCCTCCCCCCCTTTAGGAGCGTCATTGTGTAGCCGAGGGCTACCTGCCTTATCTCCTACCTTGAGAAGCATTCCTTCTCTTACACAAGCACCTAAGCACAAATATTTGTAGGACAGCTGTTCCCTCTCTACCTTACTCAATCTTCCAATATGTACCAATATTGCTTTTGCCAATCTCCTCCTTCACTTTGCATCTAGAGAGATATTAATAAATGACAAGGAATCTTTTAGAAAATTTAAAAAAAAAAGTAATTTAGCTATTACTATAATAATAATAATACTAGAGGAGTTGAAGTCATTTGGGTGCCATCGTTAACACATTTATTAGTCATCTCCACATGTTTCCAATCCTCTGAAGGGGATAAGAATACTTAATATATACCTATACTGTCACTCCTGTCGCCTATATATACCTATACTGTCACTCCTGTCGCCTATATATACCTATACTGTCACTCCTGTCGCCTATATATACCTATACTGTCACTCCTGTCGCCTATATATACCTATACTGTCACTCCTGTCGCCTATATATACCTATACTGTCACTCCTGTCGCCTATATATACCTATACTGTCACTCCTGTCGCCTATATATACCTATACTGTCACTCCTGTCGCCTATATATACCTATACTGTCACTCCTGTCGCCTATATATACCTATACTGTCACTCCTGTCGCCTATATATACCTATACTGTCACTCCTGTCACCTATATATACCTATACTGTCACTCCTGTTGCCTATATATACCTATAGTGTCACTCCTGTCGCCTATATATACCTATACTGTCACTCCTGTCGCCTATATATACCTATACTGTCACTCCTGTCGCCTATATATACCTATACTGTCACTCCTGTCGCCTATATATACCTATACTGTCACTCCTGTCACCTATATATACCTATACTGTCACTCCTGTCGCCTATATATACCTATACTGTCACTCCTGTCACCTATATATACCTATACTGTCACTGTTATTATCATAATATTAAAATTATTTATTCATTTATTGTTAATATTCATCAAATAAAATTACAACCGTTCTATTCTTTCAACTGCCATCCACAAATATATAGAAAACTGAAACTAATTTGTAATGGGGTATGTAATATAGCCTAGAAATATATAATATAACAGTAAAATACAAAAACATTTTTGTTGAATTAAAGATGAAGTAACTTGCTGTAATAATTTAGGTAATTTGATTTTCAAATTGAAATTTGATTTCCGTTATATTAATATGCTTTTGGATATCTAGTGTTGGTGCGTGGCTTGGAATGAGCATGTATAGTCCTAGTGGTAAGATTGGTATATATTGGCTTATAACACAGCAGTTCCATAATGTAATTGGGAATGCCAATGTTGTCTGATTGTATGCAGTCAGAAGGTGTTTTATGGTAAGTTCAATATTACTCGTTTCGCCCAGTTGTTTTTATAATTAAGCTGTTAGGTGTCTAGGTGTTAATATTGAATGGTCAGTCTTGCCGACCAAACCTACTTCTTCTATCATAGAATAGCTAGATGGTCATTCGTTTACTGACTATATCTGCCCAAGCTTATTGTCCGTGAGGGTTTAGTAATTTGTTTTCATAATCAAACAATAAAAATAAATATGTTTTCTTCAGTTAGAACTTTGTTGAGCAAAACGAATCTGGTTTCCGTGTGAAGGATAGGATTCATTAGCTATAATTTGGTTCATGTTTTTTTTTTTTTTTTTTTTTTTTTTTTTTTTTTTTTTTTTTTTTTTTTTTATGTTTTTTTTACGTCTGCTTTATGCTACTTGGCTAATCGGGACGGGTTATCTACAGGTTACCGCCCTTTTCTAGCCAGGGTGGGCACAAGGAGTTTATTTAATGAGTCCGTAACTAAATAAATTTCTACTGCCCAGGGCGGGATTCGAACCCGCCACTCTAGGTCTCCCACGCGACATTAGGACCAACGCCCTAACTCGCACGGCCAACCCGAGCCCAATTATATCAACAGCCTTTGCCAGCAAACATACGACACTCCAGCTGAGTTTAGTTAGGTGTAGTGACGTAATCAGTGAGACTTTCCTAAAGTGAACAAATAAGGTTTATTTAGAAAGCCTCCAAGTTAAACCTTCGTTATTTGTTTGCATATTAATATTGGCTTATTCTCCGTTCATATTAAAATGTAATAAATGTATATATGCACTACATCCATATTAAAATATAATGTGAATAATTTTTTTTTTTAGTTTTTATTGTAAATATATGTGATTATAATACGAAGTAACTACTTACGAATGAGTTCAGAGAAATAATGTTTTCTAGGTTTTAATGTGCGTATTTCTGATTGGTCCAAGATAGTCGGTGTGAACAGCTTGACAACTGATTAATTCCATTATATGGAATCTAAGGTCAACTTGTTCTTCTGCTAAAGTCTTACTTTATTGGTTTTGCAAGAGGAGCAACTCCTTCCGACACACGTGGTTGCCATTCGGTTCGTTCCCCTCCGAAGCAGGTGAATGCGAGTTGGAAAATATCTGACTTGTAGGAGTGGGGACACGGAGACCCCTACTGAGCTTTGCTACAAGGTTCCTCCATCAAGAAATTGAGGCAGACATATTCAAGCCCTCTCACCGCGGCAAAGTCCACTAGGGCTTTAACTGAATAACTTATAACTTTCCTATTCTCCCTTCCAAACTTGAGAGAATTTATCAGCCTGCTATATTATCATGGGACTCTCTCTCCGCGTTCCCTGCTCGACCGGTCATAACTGAATATAACTTATCTCGGCTCTAAGTCAACTGTAACTAGAGTTCGTTCTCATTTGACAGAATGTGTAGGCCGTCACTCTAGCCTCATCACACGCATCTACTAATTCATTATAAAGCCTTTCTCTTGCTAGCAGATAAATGCGGTACTAACATATTGTCTGTTTGTAAATGTGGCCAGGAATACACAGCACATGGCAAGGTGATTGCCTGAACTCGATTAGTAAGCTAAGAGAAGTTAAATATCCTGTGAAGCCGCCGTGGCTCTACAAACTTACATAAAAACAGTTGTAACGAACGACAGTCATACTTACAAGGTTAAAAATTGGAAAAAGAGTAAAGACAAAATAATATGTGTGTGTGTGTGTGTGTATATATATATATATATATATATATATATATATATATATATAATCGGCTTAGCATATATGTGTCTGAGATTTCCTAAGGACAGGGTCAAATACTGTCTACTGAGTGATGGGCATTGATGACCGTGATGGTTTTTCGCCACCACTAAAATATTAAATATATTATATTTATATAAATATAAACAAATATAACATTTTTTTATTAAATTTATATTTAAATAAATATTAAATAATATTTTAGCGTTCGATGGGGGTTAGGTATTTAAATTTATCTAATAATGCTATGATAAAAGCATTTCTCAAACGTCTTCATTGAAACGACAAAATATGTTCGATAGTAAAAAGCAGTAATTCCGTCGTAAAACCCATTATTCGCCATTTTTCCTGTAATACGAAGACTTTGTAAATAGGACTTGAAATTTAAGCTGGAATTTAGACGGAGCTCATGTGAAAAACTTCTAAATGTGGAGTTTTACAAAAGATAGATAATACAAATTTCTGAAAATAATACAAATATCTCTGTTAATATTAGTTTTAAAGAAAAAATTGAATATATTACATTTTCAACGAGATAAGACTTTTTAATCAGCGTTAGTTGAACGAAGATATATCAAATTTTTTATATTACCCCTTGTTCAAACGCCCACTCTTCCTAGTCCCATGGAACCCATACGTCGTATTTACGCTGGAATTAAAATGATTGGTTAATAGTTAATGTGAGATGAGTAGGAGACAATTCAAAAACATTAATATGTTGATTAACGTGGAGTTCAATTGAAGAAATTCAAAATTTCATTAATTTTAATTTCATAATTTTTTCGATCCAGCTTTTATTGAGAAGGAATTTAGGAATTTATTATATCCCTTGCCGTAAAATACCTTGGCCTGTTTTTATACTTGGAACATTTGTATGTCAGCCTTATATTAGGAGAGGTAGAGCGGACACAGGCATGTATATATTAAGTTCAAGGAGCTTCTCTTTCGACATCTTATAATCTTTGAAGAAATCGCCTCATGAGTGCAATCGTATCAAACACATTTCCCATAAGGAAAAACATATCTTCATGGCTTGAGCCTCACCACGAAAATTCGCCAAATATGTGTTTTCGGTTCCTGAAAAGTTGAGTAAAGTACTGTAGGTCACATCAAGGTAGCGAGGTGACTGCCTTGTTATCCCAGTCAAAGGAGCGGAACAAACACTGACTTATCAAACAAATTGCTCCCCCCCCCCGTCCAACCCTCTCACTCACTCTCTCTCTCTCTCTCTCTCTCTCTCTCTCTCTCTCTCTCTCTCTCTCTCTCTCTCTCTCTCCGCTCAGTTATGTTAAAGAAAGCTCGCATGTCGCCCTTCCCTTATGTAAAATAATAACATTTTCTTAGAAGCTACGTCCTATACATAATCTTGTGATAACAACTCGCTTTCTGTTCCTCAAATTTCCCCTTGAAACAATGTCTTTTTTTTCTCTCTCGTATTAGATTTTACAACTTGCTGGATTATTAGTTGTTACTTTTGGCGAATTGACCTTATATATTTCGGTTATACACCCAGCATGCTCACAGCCTTATAAGTTTGTATATCAGATAAGTTGTTGGTATATTATCTTTTAATGATTATTACTATATTATGGCTATTATCATATTATGTTACAGCTATTATACTATTATATAATATTAAAGCTAGTGCATATTGAATTAAAGCTATTGTCATATAATAATATTATATACATTTTGATGTTATGGGGGCATAGGTGACAAAATAGGATGTATCTATTTGTTACGTTGAAACAACGAAATCTGGAGAATGTATACATACACCGACGTGATTGTCAACATACACCGTTGAGGGGTTTGTTGACATTCACCGATTAATAAACCGGTGAGGGTATTTGGTGTTTGTTGACATTCACCGGTGAGGGTATTTGGTGTTTGTTGACATTCACCGGTGAGGGTATTTGGTGTTTGTTGACATTCACCGGTGAGGGTATTTGGTGTTTGTTGACATTCACCGGTGAGGGTATTTGGTGTTTGTTGACATTCACCGGTGAATACACCGGTGAGGGTGTTTGGTGTTTGTTGACATTCACCGGTGAATACACCGGTGAGGGTGTTTGGTGTTTGTTGAAATGCACCGGTGAATACACCGGTGAGGGTGTTTGGTGTTTGTTGACATTCACCGGTGAATACACCGGTGAGGGTATTTGGTGTTTGTTGACATTCACCGGTGAATGTCGACATTCTCTGATTTACATACATACATAAACATGTATATGCACATATTATATTTCACTGAAGTTTGTTTAATATATTATGTTACGACATATGGTGCTGAGATATACAAGCTCAGCAAATTTCACTTAAGACATCTTCGAGGTAGGATGAGTGGTCAATTATATATTTTTTCATAGAGTAATAATTATATTTTACGTCCTTCAGTTTCGAGCCTAAATACCTAAAAATAACCTCCACTAACTATATTCTTGTAGATAGTAAACTCATGATTCAAGTTATTTATTGGAACCCTAGAGTACTTGACTACAGCTATTTTGCTAATGTACGTAAGTACCCTAAGCAGTGACTAAACCAATATTTTAGTAATGTTTGGTTGTGTGCAGTTGGAAGGAAGACGAAAACAAGAAACTTCAGCTTTCTCCTTTCCTACGAGAGATGCAAAAAAGGCCTGCGTTAACTAAGCAGATTTCCCACGATTTTTGCATTTATTTCATAACTTAAAAGTTCAATGAGAACAATATTTGGTAATTAAGCTTCAAACAAAGTGCTTCATAACATAATATAATATTGTTAATATGAGATAAGTAGGAGTGGGGGTTTACAGGTGACGGAAAACTAAAAAATGCAAATATCTCAGTTAATAATCAAGATAGTGAAGCAATGTATATAACAACATTTATAGAACACTACATTTGCAAAATGATTGGTTTTATACAATTTTTTGATCCGACGCACATTAGTGGAGATATTAAGAATTTTAGAAATTCTCCTCCTCTAAACCCCCCCCCCTCCCCCAGTTCCGATTTCAGCCGTTAACGAACCTGATCTTTTTTTTAAAAAAATAAGACGATTATATATCTAGTTTGGTAACGATAAGACATCAATTGCGACTGCTAGAGTGGTAACAGGCAAATATATAGATAGATAGATATCCAGTTTTGAACGGACCTCATTTCGGTAGGATCGATAGACATTTGACGAAAAATTTCGAAAATCGCGTCATGAGTACAACCTCATAAGCTGATTTCCCTTGAGGGAAATCTGCTAAACAATTTAAAAGGACAGTTTCTTGCTTATTAGGAAAAGATCATCAAAATACATCATTTTTCACGTAGTCCTCATATTTTATACCAATAAAAAACACTTTATTGAAACACATGATTCGTTGCTTACTTTCCCAATGCATTGGAACGGACATATCGTTTTAAGAATTTCAAATGAAATAATTTTAAATGAAGTGTAATAAAAAAAATTCTTTAATTTTTCTAACTAGTAGTTCAAGGAAGTTACTTGGTTTGCAGGTCATTTTTTTTTTGTTACCTTCCCACATTGGTATGGTTGGGTATCGACGCTTAACTGTCATTAATATTTAATAAGTCATTGTGTATGGTCACTGAGGTACACCGGTCGTTTATCGCTCCTGTGATCACCTCGCCTCATCAGAACTCTACCAAAGCCTTTACTGGAAGGATTCAGTGTATATTGAACACACATGCTTAATTCCAACTAGATCGCGTAACGTTTGTCACGCAGGAGCTGCGGAAAATAAGCAGATTTCCCACATACTGATATAGCACATAGTAACCACAACTCAGCATTTTTCAATCCGAATAATAATGACGGAAATATTTTGAATTGTCTGCCCCACCCCCACTCACTCTTCCAATTTCGGCCATTAACTAATATATCTTTTAATGTTGAACGAATCAGTTAAATGTCGAGTATGATATGGAGCATAAAAAATTTCCAGGAGACTACAAAATATTCATTGATGACGTCATCACATTACCTATTTGAATGTATTTCACAGAAAAAAAAAAGTTCAATTAAAACTATATTTGGCATTTAAGTTTCAAATAAATTGGTTCATAATATAAGACCTTATTCTCAATAGGCCTTGAGTAGGAAGGGAGGAACACTGTAGGCTGAAAACTAGAACAAACACATATTTTCAAGATTGAGAAAATATAACAAAATTTATACGAAATTAAATTTTTAATAAGATTCATACACCATTTTAGCAGATTTCCCTTAGGGGAAATCAGCTATTGAGGTTGAACTCATGACGGAATTTTCGAAATTTGCCTTCAAATGTCCATCGATCCTACCTAGTAAATGACGAAAATGAAGTCCGTTCAAAACTGTATATATATAGATATATCTTTATATTTGTCTGTTACCGCTCTAGAGGTCGCAATTTTTGTTTGATCAATACCAAACTCGATATTTAGTCGTTTTATGTAAAAAGAAAGATCAAGTTCGTTAACGGCTGAAATCGGACAATTGGGAGGGGGGGGGTTAGAGGGAGGATTTTCGAAAATTCCAAATATCTCCGTTACTATACGTCGGTTCGAATAATTGTACAGAATCAATCTTATTGCAAATTTAATTTACTATAAATATTGGTATATACATTTATTCTCTATCTTGAATATTAACGGAGATATTTGCATTTTTATTAAATCTGGGCGGCTAACGGACGAGAGTGACTTTCCCGCCAAAAGCTAGTTCGGCCGTTTCCTTGACTGCTCGGCTCTCGTGAAATTTCTCTATTGTAAAACTTCACGTGGGAAATATGCTTAGTTTACGCAGCCCCTGCGTGACGGAATTTTTTTTTAATTTGAAATACAACGACGGAGATATTTCAAATTTTCGGAATTGCTCCCACTAAACCTCTAATCACCTTCCCTTTCCATTGGTCCGCTTTCAGCCTTTAATCAATTTCATCTTTAGTTTTAGAATAAAACGTATAAACATCGCGTTTGTTAACGATCCTATAAAAATTGCAACCGCTAGAACGTTAAAAGATAATTATATAAAATAAAAAGTTTTGAACGGATCTTATTTTCGTTATCTCTTGAACAGGGTGGATGGACATTTGAAGAGATTTTCGAAATCGAGTACAAAGAACCAATAGCCGATTTGCCTAGATGGAAACCCGTTGAAATGCTTTAACAGCCAGAATTGTCTTGCGTTGGTCAATTATGTTGGTTAGACTGAGAGAGGTTGGTAGTCCTGGAGGATGGAAATGACGGAGAGTGGGGGATGAATAGCTCTCCCCATCTCCAGGCAATAGTATATTATTCTATTATATTTACATCCATAAATATGGATACATTTTATTTGTATTTCCATGAATTTTTCATTGGCCGCCCTATAAAACTCCCAGCATTCTGACGATCTCCGCTACTTACTCAGGACAAATGTCGTATTTTTATTCATCCCAAGTTTTATTCCGGTTTTTATTGAAATGGGCTCTGAAATTTCTCTATTCATTTTCTCAACGATGTACTATATATTATTGAGAGGCTCTCAGTGAATCTCATTCATTCTGCTGGATGTAAGCCTTAAAATATTAAATATTTTCATTAGCAAAGGCAATACTCCTTAAATATAATTTATTTGTAAGAAGAGTACCAAATGTGGATTTTCTTTAAAAAATAATAATAATACCGAAATAAAAAAAAAAGATCTTGACTTACAGAAAGCAAATTATAACAGTTTGAAAGAAAAATTAATCTCAAGAACATAAAAACTAGCTAGTTGCCTCTGAGGGAATCTGCTAATACAATTTTATCAGAGATATAATGTAGAGTATATCCTATATAGAAAACTACAGATAAGTCTGTTGTAAAGTGAATGTTAGATTTAATTATTTATCGTGAAGAAGATAAATATTTTAATGTATTGTTGAATTGTGTCAATTATTTCGGTTAATAGTTACAATATGTCAGAGTGAATGAAGAATTGGCCACATTGTTATTGTTTGTGCCACATTCCACTGTGTAAAACGATGGATTCTCTTTACTTTCATTAAAATAAGACACCACCACCAAAGTATGTCCTAGTCCAAGTCTCGCCAATAAACATACATCCCTTTGAGTAAGTATGTGTCTTAGGCCCTTCCAAAAATACACCGCCTGTTTATTTCAGATTTCTTATATCTATTTCAAATATTTTTCATATATATATATATATATATATATATATATATATATATATATATATATACTAGCTCAGATACCCGGCTTCGCCCGGAAATTCATTTGAGTCTGAATGGTGACGGTATTTTTTTGGCAAGCCTTTACTTTGCACAATATTTTGACATTTACCTGTCCCAGTGTTTAGGGTCTATACCCGTCGTTGATGTGGACTTTTTAATAATAAAATTAATTTTTTATGTAAGACTTCACTGTCCTCCATATTGTCATTTTTCCTGTCTCCTGTGCATTATACATAGCTTTGAATTATTAAGGTCAAAATATTAACATAGTTTTGAATTAATTTTTCCAGGTGAGGTGCCTCATAGTTCATATTGGAAAGAAATGATGAGTATATCAATATTTCTACGCAAATTACTTGCTCCACACATTGTTCCCGAAAAAATGTATAAAACAAAAGTTACTCTAAATAACAGAGTAAACAACTTTTGTTATGTGCACGTTCGTCGAAAAACAAATAGACAACGAAATATCGTTAATTTTTATTTCAGGCCTCCCTTATAACCCCCACTCCCGTTTGAACCTAAGAATTTTAATATAGCTTATAATCATGGAATAATTAATGCTAATTGACATACCGAGTTTTTTTAAGTTCGGTTCAATCGTTAGTGCCCAATAAAATTGTTGGCTCCCGCTAAAGTTTTAGTGTATATCTCGTTTATACTTTGTTATAAGACAAAATTGAATATCACAAAAGTTACTTCAAATAAAAAAAAATAAACTAAAAAAATCTAAAAAAACGGTTCAGCCGTTTATGCGTGAAAAGGTAAATAACAAACAAACAAATAAACAAACATACACGAAAGAATCAAATTGCAGATATGGTGTCTATGACATGTGAAACGAAAAAGTATCGTGAAATTTTGAAAAAAAATCAATGTACCGACAGAGGTTACAATTTTATATATATACTAGCTCAGATACCCGGCTTCGCCCGGGAATTGATTTGAGGCTGAATGGTGATGTTATTTTTTTGGCAAGGCTTTAATTTGCACAATATTTTGACATTTACCCGTCCCAGTGTTTAGGGTTAATTCCCGTTGTTGGCATTTGTTAATAGTAAAATTAATTTTTTATGTAAGTCTTCACTGTCCTCCAAATTGTCATATTTCCCGTAGACAAATAGACAATGAAATATCGCGAATTTTTATTTCAGGCCTCCCTTATAACCATGGAAGAATTAATGCTAATTGACATACTGAGTTTTTGTTAGTTCGGTTTACTCGTTAGCGCTCAATGAAATCGTTGACTCCCGCTTTAGTTTATAGTGTATATCTCGTTTATACTTTGTTAAAAGACAAAAATGAATATGACCAAAGTTACTCTAAATAACAAAATAAACAACTTTTGTTATGTTTATATTTGCCGAAAATGCAATAAGAAACGAAATACCGCTATTTTTAAATTCAGGCCTTCCTTATAACCCCCACTCCTGCCCATCCCTAGAAATGTTAGTATGGCTTATTATAAGGAAGGCGTTAGTGCTAATTCACATACCGAGTTTGGTTAAGTTCGGTTGAGTCTTTTGTGCCAAATAAAATTGTGGACTCCCGCTATAGTTTTTAGCGTATAACTCATTTATACTTCCGTATACGGCAAAAGTGTATATAACAAAAGTTACTGTAAATAACAAAATAAACAACTTTTTTTATGGGCATATTTGCTGAATAAGCAATAGGAAACGAAATATCGCTATTTTTAATTTCAGGCCTCCCATATAACCCCCACTCCTGCCCGTCCCTAGAAATGTTAGTATGGCTTATTATAAGGAAGGCGTTAGTACTAATTCACATACCGAGTTTGGTTTAGTTCGGTTGAGTCTTTTGTGCCTAATAAATTGTTGACTCCCGCTAAAGTTTTTAGCGTATAACTCATTTATACTTCCATATACGGCAAAAGTGCATATAACAAAAGTTACTCTAAATTACAAAATAAACAACTTTTCTAATGGGCATATTTGCTGAAAAAGCAATAGGAACCGAAATATCGCTATTTTAAATTTCAGGCCTCCATTATAACCCCCACTCCTGTTTGTCTTAGAGAATATTAATATAGCCTAAAGTCTAAGTTGGGCTAGTAGTAATACACATACCAAGTTTCATAAAATTCGGTTCAGCCGTTTATGCGTGAAAAGGTAACAAACAAACAAACAAACAAACAAATAAACAAACAAACAAATAAACAAACAAACAAACAAACAGACACCAAAGAAACAAAATGCAGTTATGGTGTCTATGACATGTGAAACGAAAAGTTATCGTGAAATTTCGCGAAAAAAATCAATGTACAGACAGAGGTTACAATTTTATATATATATAGATATATATATATATATATATATATATATATATATATATATATAATATTTGTTTAATCAATTTTTCTAAGCTCTTAATACCAGGATAAAACAAAAATATTATTTTACTAAAATTAAAAAAATCATGCAATAAAGGGTCAAGAGAAAAAAGCTATAGGTAGTAGTCTACATTAATACTACAAAGGTGATAAACGAAAATATATGATAAATGAGATCCGTTCAAAATGAAATATACAGCATGTTTGTATGTATGAACCTATATACTTCTTAACCATAGATGGCCAAATTCTAATTTTTGTTTGAAAATGTAACCATACTGGCTGGCTACATTTGATAGTCAACTCTTCTTAATAATTGACCTGTTGTTATGTAACAAATGTGATGTAGTTTTAATGAAATTTTGAATGTTGGTGGTAAAAGTGGGCAAAATTTGACTATCTGTTACGCAATTTATGTTTGATCTCGATTCGTAAACTTGTCATTAGAAACTAAAGATCAACGTTTTTAACGGCTGAAATCGGACTTGGGGAAAAATAAAAAAAACATAATATTTAATTTAGGATGGGTCGCATCGAAAACGTTTATATGAACATTCTTTATGCAAGTCTTCTTTTCCATAAATGTTGTTCTCTACACTTTATGTCTTCCAACATTTGGATTACGGCTGGTATTTATTTTCAGCCTTCAGTACCCCCCCCCCACCGCGTTAACAATATGTCAGTACATCGTGAAACGACTTATTCCAAGCGTAAATACCAAATATTATCTTCGACATATATTTACTAAATGATATTCATGGATTTTCTTTTTGTAAGATTTGTTTTAGGACGCAAAATGTTTATTTTATCTATAATATGCTGGATATTTAACCGTTTCAGACGGCACTAAAGTTCATATTCGTTAATGGTTGAAATTGGACCTGGAATAGGAAGTGGTTCAGAAGGAGCGGAATTCGAAAATTCAAAATACTTCTGTTAGTATGAATTTGTTCAAAATATGTTATAGAACCAATCTTGTAAAGCTATTGATGTTCTAGAACTTTATTATATACATTTTTTTGAAACTCAAATATCAAAGGAGTTATTCTAACTTTGTTGTTTTCAGTTTTAGTAAACCCTCATATCTACTCGTCAGATTTTTAATTAGAAATAGAAAATAAATGGCGAAATGAGATCAGTAATGGGTCATACCTGCAGAAAGAAAAGGGTAAAATCTGCTTAGTTGATGCACCCCTTGCCTGCTGGACTTTTTTCAACTTCATTTAACACTTAAGTAATTGTCTGTCAACTAGTCCCACAAGTACAAATTAAATACTTTCCCAGAATGAGGGTTGGGGGGAGTTTTCAGGATAAGTTAGTACATCTTCAGTACTTAATACTCCCATGAAGAGTTTCAAAGTTATAATGGTTTTGGAGCCGGAGGGGGAGAGAAACATGTTCCCCAATGGTTGTCCCCCAGATGGAACCTTTTATCGGGTTCCGTCAAGGCAGAGTCCCCCTCCCCCGAGGTTTTTATTCAAATATATATATAAGCCTCCTGAGAGCGTTGGATAAGTGGTGAATTGGAGCGGAGGGGTGGGCGCATATTAAGAGGGAATTACTTTTGTAATTACAGTATCCATATTGCCGGCAGGTGGCTGTAGTAGGAGGATCTGGAGGCAAGTGGTGGGGCAAGTCTTTAGTTACTTGATATCGGCCCTTCTCTTTGCACATTCACATTCCTACAATAACTGACACAACAATATTCTCTCTCCCTGAATTCTACACCTCTCTAATAATACTCCGGGCACTTTAATGTCTTATATTTGCTTTACTTACTATCAACCATCATATATATTTGGACATTAGAGCTCTTGAATTTGTCTAGTGCCTAAAAAGATAAGTAAAACTTTAAATGGGAACTATTATTTTCAAGATTCAACACTAACCATTCACCCAAGGGATTTGATAAGAATGACATCGAATGTAGTGGTATATATCAGCAAAGTTGAATGAAAGATTGTATAATAATTCTTATATTGTTGGGACGCTCCGGAGTATTATACCATAGTCGTAGCCCTAACAACAGGGCAGCTACAGTCGAGCAGCTGACGATGGCGCCTTGCTGCCCAAAGGTTAAGTGCTGTAATATAGAGTTTGCTGGGAAGACTTGCAGTTATTAAGACCTGTTTCCAGAAAGAATGAATAGGTTTATGGGGTAGCATTTGGTAGGAGCTTGTGTCTTCTCAACAGTCTACACCTGGTATGGCCAACCTTGGACATGTTGCGGCCCACTTTTAAAAGTAGTGTATTTTAAAGAATGCTTCATAATTTCATTAACGATAGATATCAGACATGCAATTATAACGACAATGTAATTATAATACAATTTATTAAAATAACAAAATGAATAAAAACAATCGGTACAACATTATAATTAAATTAAATTTGGAATTATAACAAACAACGAAAGTTAAATAGCGACACCAAAATCAATGAGCTTGAATTAAGGAAACTAATCTATCGATGTTTGGATTAATTCCACTGATACAAAGACGAAAAGAATTTTCCAAATTATCGTCAGTCAGTACGATGTTTTGATTTATTAACTTTCATCAATGAAAAGAACTGTTCACATTTATGCAAGTACTGTCAAACGTACAGATCTCTCCTCACCTTCCTCATTTGGAGCAAGTTGTGTAATATTTTTGTTTTACTGGGGTTTCTAAATGTCTCGCGGGCTGGATCAAACCTTGTCGCGGACCGATTGTAGCCCTCATATGGTAGATAGACGATAGACGAAGCGTCTCTAGAGACAGGATGTCTCTCTAGGTGGTGGACTGACTCCGTTTTTAGTAGTATGAGGTGTCGAAAAAGAGCTTGAAACATTTAGAGTTAGAATCTGATGAAATGTAGTGAAATACATGATCTTGCTATCCACCTCTAGGGAAATACAATGGTAAGGTTACCCTTGATATTCCCTGCGCATTGTGGAAAATACAATGGTAAGGTTACTCTTGATATTCCCTGCGCATTGTGGAAAATACAATGGTAAGGTTACTCTTGATATTCCCTGCGCATTGTGGAAAATACAATGGTAAGGTTACTCTTGATATTCCCTGCGCATTGTGGAAAATACAATGGTAAGGTTACTCTTGATATTCCCTGCGCATTGTGGAAAATACAATGGTAAGGTTACTCTTGATATTCCCTGCGCATTGTGGAAAATACAATGGTAAGGTTACTCTTGATATTCCCTGCGCATTGTGGAAAATACAATGGTAAGGTTACTCTTGATATTCCCTGCGCATTGTGGAAAATACAATGGTAAGGTTACTCTTGATATTCCCTGCGCATTGTGGAAAATACAATGGTAAGGTTACCCTTGATATTCCCTGCGCTTTGTGGAAAAGTGTTCTACAAACACCGCAGTTCACCAACAATATATGGTACATGGCCCACCTTTTTGGTAATTCTTTCTTGGTAACCGCAGCACTTGGTGAGCTCCCAAAAGCTTTGATAAGCCAAAAAGTTCACATAACATTCAATCGTGATGATTCCACAAAGTATATACATATATATATATATATATATATATATATATATATATATATATATTTATATATATATATATATATATATACATATATACCTAAGTGGAGGGAGAGCACAACAGACTAAAATCATATAGAATCAATGATGAGTGATTTATTGGGTATGGGAGGGGGGGGGGATTGATTGAAGCAGATCCGAATGGTAGCATTGACGGAGCGTACATCAATCATGCCGCCAGTGACAGGCCTATACTCCTCCCAAATGGAGGCCTCTCATTGGCTAGACACTCACTCAACACAGCTCAAACAATACTTTTCAATCAATCACCGATAGTCAATAAATGACTCAGACTAGCTAATAGAAACTCATGATTATTTAGAATTACCGTTTATATACATTCCCCGGATGAGATGCAGAGTATACTGAACTAATGACCTACTGATACCTTGATTGCGGAAAACATGAGATTAAAGCGAGACGATATTCGGCCCTGAGGTGGCTAGTTGGGTGAGGACAAAACATATAGAACCAATTACCAAGTATATCCTTAATTACCGGACTTGAAAAGCTAAAAAGTTGGAGCTTATTACAAAAGGTACTTGGACGAGGACCAAAGTCAGGTGAAGCATAGATTCCCGAAGACAATAAATTTGAAGTTAAAGAGAAAAAATTTCGATGTGATATTTGTGGCGAACAAGATTGCAATGAGTCTCGTTACTCCTGAGCCGTGATGATAGGATGGGAGCATGTTATATGAGCAATTGACCCTCGATAGCTTAGATTCCCAATATGGAATGTAGTAAGGTACAGCCTTGGAGTGTTGATTAAAATGAAATACATATTAAATATCGTTATATAAGATGATTGTATGAGAACTAAGCCTACTGATCTAATAAGCCACTATAGCCTAGATTGGCAAGATGGGCTGAATGCTGGGGGGTAGAAAGGTTGAGACTACCCCTGGAGCAGTTCATCAATCTCTCCCTTATCAGAGCGGTGGCGGTCAGCTGATAAATAGAGCAACCTCTTCCCGCCGAAACCTTCCCGCTCCAGACCATTTGTTAAGCTATTCTTACCTTTATCTCGGCCACATACACAGCGCCCAACACTCCTTGACATGCTCCTTCCTTCCACGCTGCAAAATTTTCATGTGCTCCTTCTTTCGGCTTTATATACAACTTTTTATACTCTTCTCTTGAGGCTTTATATACGACTTTTTATGCTCCTCTCTTGGGCCTTTATTTTTTCTCCGCCGTCGTTCCGTGCTTTATTTTTCTTTTTGTATCTGTTCTTCAGTCATTTATCTTCCTTTATGGACCCCCCCCCCTTTTTGATCGATTTCCATTATACAAAATTCCTTTTTGTGGAAATTTATCATGAAAATTTGAAAAACCTTCACATTGTAGATAAAATGCAGGGTTTTGCAATAGATGACGATGCATCATCGAAATAAGTGATTTAGCTAGTTAAAAGATCGCCTTCATCTGCATATGATAACTTTATTTCTTTTCAATAGGATCCTTTCTTAAAGGAATTAAATATAACTTTATTAGCTTATGTAAAATTCGCTAATTGTAGTTATTAGTATACTTTTTTAAAAAAAAAAAAAAAAAATCAGTTGCATTCAGTACCATTACAATTGTATTGTTATAATTAGGTTTTTAGCAGATTTCGCTTAAGGAATATCTGCTATTGACGTTGTAACCATGGCGGCATTTTCGACAAATTACTTCAAATGTCCATCGATATTATCTAGGAGATGACGTAAATAAGATCCGTTCAAAACTTTATTTTATATGCTTGTCTATTACCGCTCAAGCGGGCGCATATATTCTTTGATATCTACCAAACTTGATATATACGTGTTTCATTCAAGAATGAAAGATCAAGTTTCTGTTGAAATTGCACTGTGGGAGGACTTTCGAAAAAATTGAATTATCTCTGCTATTATAAGTTAGATCGAAAACTAAAAGACCTAATCTTATTGTAAATTAAGTTATTATATATTAAGTACCTATTATATATTCATATTTTCTATATCATGAAAATTAACCAACCTATCTGCATTTTTTAAGTTTTCATGTTTCAGTAAATATTAATATTAATAATAATTATAAGTACTGTGAGAAATATGTAGAAATATTTTCGTCATCATTTACACACACAGTACACTCCATTACAATACATGATTTTTTTTATCGACACCGAACTCGATATTTGACTGTTTCATGGGAAACTAAAGATTACTTTGGTAAAAGCTAAAATCGTCGAATGTGGGAGGGGCGGGGTTAGAATGGAGAAGAATTGAAAATTCGAAATATTTCGGTTTGCGACTGAAATGATGTATAACAAATGTTTTCTCTAACTCAAATATAAACTGCGTTATTTGTATTTTTTGTTTTCAGCCACTTGTAAACTGCCACCTGACCTCATCAATTTTCACTTGACGTAGCTCAGACAGTTCTTACTGTGGAAGACATAGAAGTAGAATAGATGATGGATGATATTTGATCATCAGTGTATCATATTCCAGTTCGCCGAAAATATGCTTAGTTTTCGTAGCCCCTAAGCGACAGACTTATTAATGATTATATATATATATATATATATATATATATATATATATATACTAACTAAGGTACCCGGCTTCGCTCGGGAAATCATAAGAGGGAATGTTAGTTTTCATTTTTGGCAGTGCTTCAATGTGTACAACTACACTTACCGTCTGGGCGTATGGTTTTCCCGTGAGGGTTAGGCAGGGGACGTATAGAATAGAAATTTTAGTTTTGAGAAATAAATGAAAATAAATCCCTAGGCAATCCCCTGTCCATTGTTTGACACACTGTGAATAATTCAAATAATAATCATGGCTAGCGTTTATTAGAATTAAATATTTCCTATAACATCCCAAAATCCCACCCTGGCTAGAAAAGGGTGGTAACCGGTAGATAACCGGTCCCAATTAGCCTGAGTTGTAAAAAGTGGACGTTAATAAATAATAAAATAAATATTTCCTATAATGTACATATTTCCTGTCAGAAACCAATCCAAGATTGTGAGCTTAGTTTTAAATTTGAGTAGAATGCAATTCTATCATTTCACAGGAAATAAGTTAACACAATTAACTGTGTCAGCCTCCCGACAATTTCCGCCCCCGCTTCAGCATAAACATTGCTTTACATAAATTATTTATTTAAAACATTAAACAAAATATTTTCTAGTAATTAATATACCTGTTGTAAATAAATAACAGTGATACCCTAAAAATAATTTAATTTATATTCTAAAAGCGAGTTGAGGAAAAGAGATTGTAGCCCTCCCTGCAAACTCAAATCATCTAAAGTTTAAACGTAAATTGTCTTTTGTTATAATGACATTACCAAGAAGCGTTTAATAGTTATAGATAGTACATAGACATTTCAATATCGTCAACATATCGGAGTGAATGAGATAATATATACAGCAATTGAAGAATTTGATTCCGTACAACTTCCACTATCACACGATGTGCGAATTCAGCATGACTTTGTTAAATAATGCACTATAAACATTAAATAATCGACATGCTCCTATAGTTTGAATTTATATTGGAAATAAGTAATGATATATTTTTTAATTAAAATAAAAAACAATTGAGAAGGGGTTTGTTACTTCCCTAATCCAAATCATAGTTAAGTCTAAAAACATAACATGATTTGTCATAATATGCCTATATTACAAACACTTTAATGAGTAATAATAAATTTGTTGCCTCCCGCTATAGTTTTTAGCGGATATCCCGTTTATACTTTGTTATATAACAAAAAAAATATTACAAACGTTACTCTAAGTAACAAAATAAACAACTTTTGTTATGTTCATGTTTGCCGTCTAATAGGAAACGAAATATCACAATTCTTCATTTCAGGCCTCCCTCATAACCCCTACTCCCGTTTCGACCTAAAAATTTTAATATAGCTTATAATCATGGAAGAATTAATGCTAATTTACATATAGAGTTTTGTTAAGTTCAGTTCAATCATTAGTGCCCAACAAAATTGTTGGCTCCCGCTTTAGTTTTGGGTGAGTTCCTCGTTTATACTTTGTTAAAAAATTAAAAGTGAATATAAGAAAAGTTACTCTAAGTAAACAACTTTTGTTATATGCATATTTTCCGGAAAACCAATAGCAAACGAAATATCGCTATTTTTAATTTCAGGCCTCCCTTACAACCCCCACTCCTGCCCGTCCCAAGAAATGTTGGTATGGCTTATGACAATTAAGGTGTCAGTGCTAATACACATACCTACAGAGTTTTATTTAGTTCGGTTGAGTCTTTTGTGCCAAATAAAATTGTTGATTCCTTTATAGTTTTTAGCGCATAACTCTTTTATACTTCCGTATACGACAAAAGTGAATATAGAAAATGTTACTCTAAATAACAAAAGTAACAACTTTTGTCATGTCCCAATTTGTCGAAAAACCAATAGGAAACGAAATATCGCTATTTTTAATTCCAGGCCCCCCTTAGAACCCTCCACTCCTGTTCGTCTCAGAGAATATTAATATAGCAAAAAGTCTAAGTTGGGTTAGTAGTAATATACATGCCAATTTTCATTAAATTCAGTTCAGCCGTTTATGCGTGAAAAAGTAACAAACAAACAAACAAAAAATACACGAATGAAACATATTGCAGATATCGTGTCTATGACATGTGAAACGAAAAAGTATCGTGAAATTTTGAAAAAAAAATCAATGTACAGACAGAGGTTACAATTTTATATATATATATATATATATATATATATATATATATATATATATATATATATATATATATAGAAAGATAGATAGATAGATAGGTAGATAGACAGATAGATAGATAGATAGAGAGATAGATAGATATTCGGCAGCTTGATCATATAAAGTTCATTGGGTCTCAATGATGATTTTCCATTTGTTAAATGTCCCAATCCATTTTGAAAGGAGATATAAGCAAATACTTGGTGTATTGTGAATTGTAAAGAAGAGCCTTGCCGCTGGGCTAAATCTAACAAGTGTCCTGATGAAGAGTGACTGCTTGTTAGAGAGTAAGTAATGAGAGTCGAATTAGCAACTGGGATTGTTCCATTACTGGAGTAATGAGAATGGGGCAGAGAGATAATGGAACACTCCAGGCAGCTCCCAACACTTTTATATCGGTCCGCCCTAGCAATAGCAAGTGTCCAATATACAGATTTGTGTGGCTCACATATGACGCCGGATTATAACTTACATTTTCCCCTTAGTAAGAGACCTGTTTAAACAAGAATTAAAATATTAAGAAGATACATGATACTTACAGTTGGTCTTATTGCAGCCTACCTAGAAAGTTGGCCAGACTCTCTTGTATAGAAAGTTGTTGGCAGACAAATATTTTATAGTTTTTTTTAAATAAATAACATTCTTGAAAGTATTCGTCTCCTGAATAAAAACATCCTTCATTCATGAATGTCTTATGTCATTTTAAACAAACGATATTTTATTTAATGTATTTAGCACATTCGGGAAGAGCGTTAAAGAGTTTTACTGCAGTTTAAAGCTTATTTATTTGTCTTACAATATGTGTTATTATATTAATACAAAAATGTTGTCTATATCAAAAACAATATTAGGTACATACATTGAGGGAAATGTCATTTCTTTTGACTCCTTAACCTTTCAGAACTCGCGTCAAAATGCGTGACCTGAGAACTCGCGCGTGAGAATTTTTGTCACACCACCTATTTCCCTCAAAAAAACTTGGTAAATAAAATATTTTCAACACAAAAAATTTATATTTATTATAAACATCAAATACTAATATAAAATAATAAATAATATTATTCAAAATTTATCGTGCAGGTATTCTGTTTTGAAGAAACATTATGTCAAGGAACTTAAAAAGCTCCCTAACTAATTAAACTTTTCTTCTCTACAAGAATGACATCCAATAAATGAATGTTCATTACAAACTGTTTTTCTACATGATCGGCAACTTTTTTTTGAATTTCTGTTTTTTCTCTTCGGACAATAGGTACACCGTCTACACCAGCAATCCTCTTTATATTGTTTCTTTCTAATAGGGGCATGGTGATCAACTGTGAACGGTTGATCAGGAGAGGTTAATATATATATATATATATATATATATATATATATATATATATATATTAGAGAGAGAGAGAGAGAGAGAGAGAGAGAGAGAGAGAAACAGGTATTTTAAAAAAAAAACATGCTCAGGTCATAATAATAATAAGCTGCTATATTATGAACCATTTTATTACAAGGTTAAATACCAAATATTCTTTTCATTGAACTTGTACTTTTTGAGATATATGCGAATACGTTCTGTTGAACCCCCCCCCTTCTTCTTTTGTTATTGGATTACGATCATTGAGGAGATTAAATTAAAAATTATGCTGATTCATTATAAAGTACAGCTACTAGCTATAGTAAATAATTTTAAATAAAAATAATATTTTATATTCAGATATATTTCATCAATAGTTTTCTTTCCGGTCTAGAATATTTCTAAGTATATATTCAGCTCTGTGAGGTTGGCAGAGCCGTTGCTTTACGATGCTGACGACTTCCGTTGTAGAGATTATTAACTTGCATGTTTACTGAAAGATTTTTCATTGCCGTTTGTAATTATTCACTTAATATTCACATGTGGTGTTACCAGTATGTAAGTTTATCAATCGTAAACATTCACGTGGGAAATCTGCTTAGTTTACGCAGCCCCTGCGTGACGGACTTTATTTTATTTTTTTACTATCTTAAGCTAGTTTTGCTAAGTTTTATTTATTTGATGAGCTCCGCAACTAGGCGATGTCGGTCAGTATCATTTATTTTCAATTCCTTAAATTAAAATGTTAAATAAAGAAAAATGTTTTTAAAATTATTAAAACATAGTATAAAATATAGCTATATATAAAACTAAGGAATAAAATAATACTAAGGAACCGTTCAAATAAAACTATGTAAAACTATAATTTTTGCGATAAATCCTGGCTTGAGGGTGATGAAAGTCTAAGGCACAAGTTTAAATACATATGTATTATACAGCCTTGTTCGCAAAAAACACAAATACGTATCAGTGAAACAATTTGAGATAAAAACGTAGAGAGATGAGTGGAGTAAGTGTGCTTTAAAGTTTGTTGTAAATGTTTATTGTCTGTGCAGTGATTTAAGAGTGCATTTATATGTGTGCTACCTTCTGTTAATAGTTAGTACAAGTCCTTCCAATTATGTTATAATTGTGTAGACTGTGTAGGTATGTGTAATAAATGGATGTGAATTGTAAAGATTTCCTATGGAGAGTAAAGAACTAAGAGAGTCGGTACACAGCAGTATTTTGATAGTGGGGGATTGCTCTAGTTTTGATAGAGCATGAACTATAGCCTCAAGTTCGGCTGAATATACCGAGGCTTTATCATTTAATCTTACTTTATACCCTGCATTTCCTATAGCTGCTGCTGCACCGGTCCCTGTCTCAGTTATTGATCCGTCTGTGTAGACAAATAACGAATTTTTATTTTTACTAAGAATTGAATTAAAAATATTTTTATAAAATTGAGAAGAAAGTGGTTCCCATTTCTTGTTCTTTGTTAAACTTAGATTAATTTGTATATTCCTCGCTCTCCAAGGTGGTGTAATTAGATGTCTTTCAGTGTATAGAGGCGTGCTTAGAATATTAAAATCATTTGTGTTTTCTACGTGTCTTATCAAAAGAGGTTTTTGTTTTGGTTGTTTTTGTGAATAAAAGGGTTGTTTAAAAAAGTATTTACACAAGACTTATTTAGTGCCTTAGACTTCTTTAAAAATGTCAAATTTGTCATCCTCCGTCTATAGGCCAATGGTGGCTCAGCAGATTCTGCACAAAGGCTATCTACAGGACTTGTTCTAAATGCTCCGGTTGATATTCTTATTTCTGTGTGGTGTATCGAGTCTAGCAGTCGGAGGGTATTTCGACTGGCAGATGAATATGCTATGCTGCCATAGTCCAGTAGTGATCTGGTGAAGGAGCGATAAAGCATTTGCATGGAGCATTTCTCAGCTACCCATTTCCTGTTTCTAAGAATTCTCAGTAAATTCAGTGATTTTTTGCATTTAGTGAGAAGACTTTTTTAGGTGGGGCACACATGTTAAATGTATGTCAAGTGTAAGTCCAAGAAATGTCATTGTGTCCGAGTGTGTGATGGCGTAGTTAGAAAGGGTTATACCTATGTGCTATCAAAAGTTCTTCTATTTTTAGATTTTACAATTAGTTTTTTCTGTTGAAAATTTGATCCCGATTCTCTCAGACCACCTTTATAGTTGTTGTATTGTGTTTTGTATGACTTGCTGACCTGTGTTTGGGTCTGTAAATGTAGTGTAGATGAATAAGTCGTCAGCATACAAGCAGTACGATACTTCTTGGGGGATTCAGCTTGTGAGTGAGTTTATAGCAACATTGAACAAGGCTGTGCTTAGTAGTCCTCCCTGAGGCACTCCGTTCCCCTGGGGGAATGTATCCGATAAAGCGGTACCTATCCTAACTTGGAATGTTCTCTAGGTGAGATAGTTCTTGATAAAAAGGAAAATGTTCCCTTGCATGCGCCATTTTATTAGCTGAGTTACAATTAAACGATTCCGCACCATGCCGTAGGCCTTTTCAATGTCTAAAGAAACGGCTAAAACTAATTGTTTATTTAAAAAGGCATTTTGGATAGGACTTTCCATATGTGTAATATGATGTTGGATGGAATGCTGAAGACTAAATCCGCATTGCTAAGGGGAAATGAGATTTTCATTTTCAAGGTGGCAAATGAGTTTTTTATTTATCATTTTCCCAGCTAGCTTGCAACAACAATTTGTTAGTGAAATGGGCCGGTAACTAGTTTTTAACCTTTTATCTTTCCCAGGTTTAAGAATAGGAATAATAATAATAGATTCATTCCATGATTTAGGATTGGTGCCGTTTTTATACATCTTATTAAGAATGAGATCATTTATATCATTTTTTAAAGACAATCTTATATATCATTTGTATAGTTGTATTTAGTTTTATATACAAAACGTTGTAATCTAATGTTTATTATATATTTTATATGGTTATATATAGCCCCTCTCTGGATGGATAGTACTCGAAGGAAAAATGGGAAAAAAATAAATAAAAGTTACAATGAGTGGACTTTTGAAGAAATCATTGAAAAACCTCACCATTAGTAGGTCCACCGACAGCAAATGAAGTAATCTAACAAAGTTGCCGACTGCCTCTATTATTGTTGTTCAACTAAATGCTTCCATAGCTGGATGTTGGAGCATTGTTTAGAACAATGAGCCATACATCTTGAATGGCTCAGGCCCCTGTTTCCAATTATAAGCCTATTTCAACGCCCAAATACCTTCATCCCTTGAAACCTGAAATCCTTCATTCGTGTGAATAGTATGAAGGTCGGGCGCTGAAACACTTATCACAATAAATGATTTATTTTTGTGCTGCAACGCTCTGCATCCAGCTAAGCTGTCCAAATGATAGTTTTCGCTGATTGTTCTAGACTAGCTTCTGCCATGGCCGTCACTGTGCAGTAATGAAGATGGACATCAGCTGATCCATGTCATTATAGTTGTCACAATATGGACACTTTTTAGAAGAGTTTCCCACAACTAGTCAAACAATGGAAGCTATTTTGGGAGTAACTTCTCTTCAACTGAATTCAAAATTAAAAATACTTATTCATTAGCTCCAATGGCACTTTTTTAAGCAGTCAATTCCCAGAAAGTATATATAATTAAGATTCCTATGGGCAATAAATAGCATGAATGGTTTAAAACAAATTACGTAAATCGTTGACAATATTTTTAAACTCACCGAAATTCCATTCATTTGCAAAAGTACAAATATAGACATCATTTATGATATTATTAAAATTATTTCAGACGTTTTCTCATCATAACAATATAGACTAGAGCTATTGATTTTTTCTCTTTCTGTGTATATCGGATATACACATTGCTATAACACGAACTTTGATTACCAAAGTTATTTTAATAATTAAAATGAGCTTCACTGCTCTATTGTAAATAACGTAAGTAATAAATACTTCTTATATCTCCCACTCCAGTTAATTCCCAGTCTGGCTCAGCCCAAATATTATACTAGTTACTTAATTTGGTTATAAGAACCAAGTTTCATTTGATTCTGCCCATATGTCAGGTGTGAAAGGCGCCAAAACCTACCAAGAAGCATTTCGTCAAATCCAAGTGTTATTTAAAACATCTTGACACTGCGTGAAACAAAAAAGTGTGTTGAAAATGTGCGAAAATACGTGCGACACCATACAAAGTTTATCATTATAATATATAGGGTGTCCCAAATTCTCGTTCTAGCTCCCTCCAAATCTGAAATTTTATTAATAAAAGGCTGAGACTCGTGTGCCATAATTGTGACCTCTGAAGAATATTTTAGACCATATTCAACCACATAACTTCCTCCAGTAATACTTCAGCGATAATAACTTTGGAATTTCCAATGTAATGGCCAAATTTTATGACGGATTCTTGTAGAAAATCGAATTCTATAACTAGATCATATCTGTGAATGTTTTCATTTGACGCATCAAATGCCCAAAACATGTATGATGAAGTTGAATGAGGACTGAAAAGGTTTTTCAAAGGTCACAATTATGGCACATCTTGTCACAGCCTTGCATTAAAACAGCTACAGATTTTAAGAGGGTGCCACGCACCTCGGGACACCCTGTGTGTCTGTAGCGTGGCTGTGTTTGTGCAAAGGTTGATATCACGAAATTTAGAATATTGTTTGTTTGTTGGTACTAACAAAACAAGTAAGGTAATTATTGACTCAGTCAGGAAATGCTTTTAGGATGAATAGGGTTACTTATTTTTTAAAATTGCCTTCATCAAGAGGTGGGACTAATGTTACACACTAACAACTTTATAAAAGTTTTTAATGACTAAATGTGTATAAAAAAATAAGATATAGAAAAAGCTTTTAACAATATTCGTAGGGCTGGAGTAGCGTAGAAGGAGGGCAGAGGCTGGACCAATCAGAATATGAAGAGCAACTAGAAACTTTTTCAATATGTAGCTGCTTGGACGTCAAATATATTTGTGGCAAGTTGCAGGTAGAGACCACTAACTTGCTCCAATCCCAACCCCTCAACTCCAAACAATTTTATACTCGGAGTATTTGCTTTCCAATACTCTTCTACACAGAAACAGCATTTTATTCCTATACCTCTTCTTCACTTCCTTTTCACTCCTATTTTCCATTACTCTCGACAGCCTTATAGTAGATTTGCACCGAGGAAAGCATCTTTTATATATATATATATATATATATATATATATATGTATAGGGAGAGAGAGAGAGAGAGAGAGAGAGAGAGAGAGATCATCGCTTCCCTATTCCTATTTGAGATGCCCCTTCCCTCCATAAGGAAATCGATTTTCATATTCTAGACCCAATGTTTTCATACTTTCATAACATGGGACCCTACCTTTATTCATCTGCCCGACATATTTCGGGGCTTACATACTATCTGTTCAGGGTCCATCCCTTTTGAGAAAATAATAACATTAATTTAAATATTATCTTAGGGGTTTGATAAATTATTGTTATCTTTTAAATTAATGTAATTATTGTATTTTTTGAAAAGGGATGACCCCTGAAGAGGTATAATGTAAGCCAGGAAACGTGTAGGGCAGTATGAGAAAAGTGGAGAAAAGTTTTTTATGGGGGACCTTTGCCATGAAATTATGAAGAACATATAGATATTAATATTGTCCAAATGCCAAATAGAAATTCCTCTAAAACAAAACATGAACTTGTTTTACAAAAATGGCATTAGAGATAATCTTATTGCAAAGTAAATGTACTATAAATATTGTTGTATAAATTTATTCTCTATCTTGAATATTAACCGAGATATATTTCATTATTCAGCCTTCAGCAAACCCCCTGATAAACATTATAAACGTTATTATTGTTAATATTCGTTGACTAAAAATTGGGGTTTATTGAAGACCGAAAACTAAAAAATATGCATATATTTCCGTTAACGCTTTTAAATAAAATCCTTAGTCCCACCCTGACTAGAAAAGGGTTGTAACCTGTAGATAACCCGTCCCAATTAGCCTTAGTTGCAAGAAGTGTACGTTAAGAAATAATAATAATATATTTCCGTTAATATTCGAGATGGAGAAAAAAATGTATATCAATATTTATGGCAAAGTATATATGTTTTAAGCTTATTTCTATATCCTTTTTCAATAATTACTGAAGTATTTCGAAATTTCCCACCCATCTAAATCCCCCCTATCACATTGATCCGATTTCTGCCATTAACGACCTTTATCGTTAATTTTTCATGAAACGTTTAATTATCGAGTTTGGTAACAATAGTCTGAAAAGTCCGTCACGCAGGGGCTGCGTAAACTAAGCAGATTTCCCACGAAATTTTCGAAATCGAAAAATTTCGAAAATTCCTTCATGAGTACGACCTCAATAGCTGATTTCCCTTAAGGGAAATCTGCTAAAATTGGAACCGCTAGAGAGGTAACAGACAAGTGTGTGTATTTATTATTAGCACGTCAATTCATAAGCAGGGTGGATGAATATTGAGGAAATTGTTCTAACCTCTATAGCTTTTTCCCTGAAGAGAAATCTGCTAAGAGGTATTCCTAAAATAAATATTTAGCTATCGCAAGGTATTAATATTACGGACATTTATGTCTATTATCCCAAGTGATGCGAACAAAAACTGTCTGTTGGGAGAGGAACGGTTATGAATATTCGGTAACGGACGAGGACAATGCCAGGGGAGGATGAGAGAGATACCCCCAGGGGAGTTATTGGCAACAATTGGCCACAGATGTTGTTGGCTGTGGATCGGACATCGTTCCTATAATAACATTAACATATATATAGTCGGCGAGAGAGAGTGCGAGGGAAGCCCACCGACAGATAGAGTCGTTGCTGAAGGCTGGACAATTAGAGAGCATTGTAATGCGGTCTGGGGACTGCACATGCATATTCAACAGCTGTTGTATTACCTGCAAGGATACCAGTCTCTCGCCAGCTGATCCGTCATAGCCAACAACCTGTCCGCCACAATTTGCATTTTTAATGGTCACGTCTACAACTAGAAGTCGCCACGCAGGTATTAAGACCATTTCCATAAGATGAATCCGAAAATAACATTTGAAATGTTAGTAATTGTATTTAGTTGTAAAACAGGTGGACATGTGAAATAGGTCCTGCTATTTTTTTAGTTACTTGTTAGGAGAAAGATGTTTTTTGAGGTATTTGCAGTTTCTTCTTGTCGGCATCTTTCTTTATGGGTTTTTTTACTTATATAATGTTATCCAATCCTGTAATGTAAACTGGCTTTATTGAAATCGGATTTGTTATTTTACGTAAACTATTGTAATAATGCATATTTATAAATACGTTTGCACATTTGTATAATATTGACTAAGACACTGTTCGACTATTGTTGTACCCACGCGACCTGCCTTTACAGGAGCGACTGTCATAGCGTCGGTTGATACACACTCAGTCAAATATTGACATCTGTGAGAATCGCTGAATGGCAGCTCATAAATATGTATTTCGTCAAAACAATAGGTTCCAACTTTGCTCATAATTTACGGACGGGCGATTTATTTATGGATGGGATTAGGATTGGAAAAATCTTGAAGACGAGTTTGAGGATTCTGTTTGACAGATGGAGTGTATTTAATGGAGTGAATGCCAACAGGTGGGCGTCGTCAGGCGAGTCATTAGGAGGGAATTGGCCCCGACATGTAGTGGATTACAGACTTTCCTTGGATCAAGCCTGCGACACTTGTTACGCTCTTCTCCTATTCCCAACTCTACGATTCGGCCGTCTGTCATATCCTCATAAACACTATTTATAACTTTAGATAAATCACTCCTTCCTCCCCACCCCTTACACTCCATAAATTATGTTATCACATATTATACTATCTTTTCTCGCCTCTTGACAACAATACTAACCAAACCTAGAAATTTTAGTTATGAGGGCATACTAATGGCTGAAAACGCACAAATACAAATTACTTCCATAATATTCGAGTTAGTTTTAATATATTTGATTAATTTATGATGATTTGTTTTAATAAATGTTTTATGGGGCTCAGGTCAGCCATGTGAGTTAAAGCGTTGTCTTTAATCTCACATGGTAAAACTAGAGTGGCACCTTCGATTCCGACCTGGCCAATAGGAATTCATCTAGAGACGAACTCATTAAATAAAATCTAGAAAAGGGTAGTAACCTGTAGATTACCTGTCCCTATTAGCCACAGTAGCAAAAAGAAGACGGTAAAATAATTGTATAATAGTTATTTAAAATTCTAATTTCGTCTAAAAATCACAAACTTGAAACGCAATATTCACCCAAAAACTAAAACCCTGTGTTCATTCATAAATATTCAAATCTCTAAGCCCCAAAACTCACTTCCGTCATGCCTGTTTTTAATCATACAGATAATGGAATAATATTGATAATGTTTTCAGAAATTGCAACAAAAGACGTAAGTGTTTCACTCACACATTAATTCTACAGAAAAAAAAGTCCGTCACGCAGGGGCTGCGTAAACTAAGCAGATTTCCCTCGTGTAGTTTAGTAATAGATAAATATACATACTGCTAACACAACGCCGTGAATAAATACAAGCGGAAATAAGAAATGTTTCATCCAATTTCAATAGCCTGCCGACAGGAAGCGTTAGGATAGAAATGTAAACAAACGGGTCCCGCCTCACACAGGAAAGAAAAACAATTACTGAAATATATCAGAATATAACTCATTAATTTTATTGAGAACTATTTACTATATCTAGTACTGTAATTTAATAATGAGTCAGAAATCAAATTTGTTATCTCAATTCAATAAAAATTTTAGTAGTCCCAAAACTTTAAGATGGGGGGGCGGTCGGGGATTCACCAGTACTCATATTTGCATGTATCTCGTATAATTAAAAAGGTCTCTTGAATTACAATTTTTGGTATTTAAAACTTCCAATAATGTGATTTATTAATGTATCATAGTATTGTTTACGTAACATGAGTAGAAGTGACGGTTTTGGTGTGAAAACTCCGAACATGTAAATACTCGGTTAATATTCAAAGATAGAGGAAATAAATGTATATAACAACAATATTTATAGTAAATTTATATTTTGTAATAAGATTGATTCTGTATACTTTTTCGATCCGACGTATAGTTAAGCGGAGATAACTTCGAATTTTTGAAAAACCCTCTCCTCTAAACCCCCCCTCCCACTGGTCCGATTTCGCCGATACACGAACTTGAGTCTTTTCATTCTTACATAAAACGATTAAATATGAAGTTTGGTTAGGAATTAAACAAAAATTGCGACCGCTAGAGCGGTTAACAGACAAAGTATAAATATATATATCTATCTTAATATATATATATATATATCTATATATAATCTATATATATATATACAGTTTTTGGAACGCACCAGACCTCATTTCTTTCGTCATCAACTTAGGTAGGAACGATGGACATTTTGAAGAGAAAATGTCGCCAAAATTCCGTCAGGTTTGAGTAACAAACCTCAATAGCTGATTTCCCTTAAGGGAAATCTGCTTAAAAGTCCGATCATGCAGGAGGGCTCGCGTAATACTAAGGGCAGATTTCTCCACGTGAAGTATTTACAATGAGAGAAATCTGCCTAATAACAACAGTAGTAGTAAGAAGACCTCCTAAACCTAAAACATATATAAGGGCGTAATCAGCCCAGTAAGTTCCTAGCCCCCAAAAAACAGTTGAACCTAACCTCTAAACCTATTCATGAGGGACGAATAGTTATGGGAAATGGCCACCAGAGCTCTCGGCAGAAAGTCCGAACATAGCCTACTGGCCACCATACGCAGTAATACAAATGGCAAATATCTCGCTAATATTCAAGATACAGAAAAAATGTATAGAACAATATTTATAGTAAATTAAATTTGTAACAATAAGATTTATTCTATAAAACTTTTTGATCCGACACAATAATAACAAGTGAATATTTTGAATTTTCAAAAATCCCCCCATCGTAAAAACCCCCACTCCCACTGGTCCGATTTCCAGCCATTAACGAACTAGATCTTTCATTTTACATAAAACGATTAAATTCCGAAGGTTTTGGTAACGATCAAACAAAAATTGCGACCGCTTAGAGCGTTAACATACAAATATATTATAAATATATATATATAAATATATATTTATATATATATATATATAATAATTTTGAACGGACCTCATTTTTTGTCCATTCTCCTGGGTAGGATCGATGGACAAATGAAGAAAATTTTCGAAACTCGCGTCATGAGTACGACCTCAATAGCTGATTTCCCTTAAGGGACATCTGCTAAAAACTGGTCAGTTTATTGGACCGAGTCAGTGTTCCACAAACACACAGCTTACTCAGAATGAACAGACCCGTCTGTTGTACTGCCTTCGTGTTTCATTGTCATAGTGGTCATACAGAATAAACAGTTCTCTCTGCTCCACTGTGTCAGTGGTTCATTGTCATAGTGGTCATACAGAATAAAAAAACAGTTCTTCTCTGCTTGGCACTGTTGTCAGTGTTTTCATTTGTCCATAGTGGGTCATACAGAATAAAACAGTTCCTCTCTGCTGCACTGTGTCAGTGTTTCATTGTCATAGTGGTCATACAGAAATAAAACAGTTCTCTCTGCTGCACTGTGTCAGTGTTTCATTTGTCTAGTGGTCATACAGAATAAACAGTTCTCTCTGCTTCACTGTGTCAGGTGTTTCATTGGTCGTAGTGAGTCCAATACAGAATAAACAGTTCTCGTCTGCTCCACTGTGTCAGTGGTTCATTGTCGTAGTGGTCATACAGAATAAAACAGTTTCCTTCTCTGCTCCACTGTTTCCAGTGTTCCTGTTTTTTACCCGTAGTCGGTAGCTGTCATACAGAATAAACAGTTCTCTCTGCTTCACTGAGTCAGTGTTTTCAATTGTCGTAGTGGTCATACAGGAATAAACAGTTTCTCTCTGCTCCACTGTGTCAGTGGCTTCATTGTCATAGTGGTCATACAGAAAAAATAGTTCTCTCTGCTGCACTGTGTCAGTGTTTCATTGTCATAGTGGTCATACAGAATAAACAGTTCTCTCTGCTGCACTGTGTCAGTGTTTCATTGTCATAGTGGTCATACAGAATAAACAGTTCTCTCTGCTGCACTGTGTCAGTGTATCATTGTCATAGTGGTCATACAGAATAAACAGTTCTCTCTGCTTCACTGTGTCAGTGTTTCATTGTCATAGTGGTCATACAGAATAAACAGTTCTCTCTGCTGCACTGTGTCAGTGTTTCATTGTCATAGTGGTCATACAGAAAAACAGTTCTCTCTGCTGCACTGTGTCAGTGGTTCATTGTCATAGTGGTCATACAGAATAAACAGTTCTCTCTGCTGCACTGTGTCAGTGGTTCATTGTCATAGTGGTCATACAGAAAAACAGTTCTCTCTGCTGCACTGTGTCAGTGGTTCATTGTCATAGTGGTCATACAGAATAAACAGTTCTCTCTGCTGCACTGTGTCAGTGGTTCATGGTCATAGTGGTCATACAGAATAAACAGTTCTCTCTGCTGCACTGTGTCAGTGTTTCATTGTCATAGTGGTCATACAGAATAAACAGTTCTCTCTGCTGCACTGTGTCAGTGTTTTCACTGCCATAGTGGTCATACAGAATAAACAGTTCTCTCTGCTGCACTGTGTCAGTGTTTCACTGCCATAGTGGTCATACAGAATAAACAGTTCTCTCTGCTCCACTGTGTCAGTGGTTCATTGTCATAGTGGTCATACAGAATAAACAGTTCTCTCTGCTGCACTGTGTCAGTGTTTCACTGCCATAGTGGTCATACAGAATAAACAGTTCTCTCTGCTGCACTGTGTCAGTGGTTCATTGTCATAGTGGTCATACAGAAAAAAATAGTTCTCTCTGCTGCACTGTGTCAGTGGTTCATTGTCATAGTGGTCATACAGAATAAACAGTTCTCTCTGCTGCACTGTGTCAGTGGTTCATTGTCATAGTGGTCATACAGAATAAACAGTTCTCTCTGCTGCACTGTGTCAGTGGTTCATTGTCATAGTGGTCATACAGAATAAACAGTTCTCTCTGCTGCACTGTGTCAGTGGTTCATTGTCATAGTGGTCATACAGAATAAACACTTCTCTCTGCTGCACTGTGTCAGTGGTTTCATTGTCATAGTGGTCATACAGAAAAAATAGTTCTCTCTGCTGCACTGTGTCAGTGGTTCATTGTCATAGTGGTCATACAGAAAAAATAGTTCTCTCTGCTGCACTGTGTCAGTGGTTCATTGTCATAGTGGTCATACAGAATAAACAGTTCTCTCTGCTGCACTGTGTCAGTGGTTCATTGTCATAGTGGTCATACAGAAAAAATAGTTCTCTCTGCTGCACTGTGTCAGTGGTTCATTGTCATAGTGGTCATACAGAAAAATAGTTCTCTCTGCTGCACTGTGTCAGTGGTTCATTGTCATAGTGGTCATACAGAATAAACAGTTCTCTCTGCTGCACTGTGTCAGTGGTACATTGTCATAGTGGTCACACAGAAGACACAGGTCCCTCTGCTGCACTGTGTCAGTGTATCATTGTCATAGTGGTCATACAGAATAAACAGTTCTCTCTGCTTCACTGTGTCAGTGTTTCATTGTCATAGTGGTCATACAGAATACACAGTTCTCTCTGCTGCACTGTGTCAGTGTATCATTGTCATAGTGGTCATACAGAAAAAACAGTTCTCTCTGCTGCACTGTGTCAGTGGTTCATTGTCATAGTGGTCATACAGAAATAAACAGTTCTCTCTGCTGCACTGTGTCAGTGGTTCATTGTCATAGTGGTCATACAGAAAAAATAGTTCTCTCTGCTGCACTGTGTCAGTGGTTCATTGTCATAGTGGTCATACAGAATAAAACAGTTCTTTCTGCTGCACTGTGTCAGTGGTTCATTGTCATAGTGGTCATACAGAAAAAACAGTTCTCTCTGCTCCACTGTGTCAGTGGTTCATTGTCATAGTGGTCATACAGAATAAACAGTTCTCTCTGCTGCACTGTGTCAGTGTTTCACTGCCATAGTGGTCATACAGAATAAACAGTTCTCTCTGCTGCACTGTGTCAGTGTTTCACTGCCATAGTGGTCATACAGAATAAACAGTTCTCTCTGCTCCACTGTGTCAGTGGTTCATTGTCATAGTGGTCATACAGAATAAACAGTTCTCTCTGCTGCACTGTGTCAGTGTTTCACTGCCATAGTGGTTCATACAGAATAAACAGTTCTCTCTGCTGCACTGTGTCAGTTTCATTGTCATAGTGGTCATACAGAAAAAATAGTTCTCTCTGCACTGTGTCAGTGTTTCATTGTCATAGTGGTCATACAGAATAAACAGTTCTCTCTGCTGCACTGTGTCAGTGTTTCATTGTCATAGTGGTCATACAGAATAAACAGTTCTCTCTGCTGCACTGTGTCAGTGGTTCATTGTCATAGTGGTCATACAGAATAAACACTTCTCTCTGCTGCACTGTGTCAGTGGTTCATTGTCATAGTGGTCATACAGAAAAAAATAGTTCTCTCTGCTGCACTGTGTCAGTGGTTCATGTCATAGTGGTCATACAGAATAAACAGTTCTCTCTGCTGCACTGTGTCAGTGGTTCATTGTCATAGTGGTCATACAGAATAAACAGTTCTCTCTGCTGCACTGTGTCAGTGGTTCATTGTCATAGTGGTCATACAGAAAAAATAGTTCTCTCTGATGCACTGTGTCATGGTTCATTGTCATAGTGGTCATACAGAATAAACAGTTCTTTCTGCTGCACTGTGTCAGTGGTTCATTGTCATAGTGGTCATACAGAAAAAAATCAGTTCTCTCTGCTCCACTGTGTCAGTGGTTCATTGTCATAGTGGTCATACAGAATAAACAGTTCTCTCTGCTGCACTGTGTCAGTGTTTCACTGCCATAGTGGTCATACAGAATAAACAGTTCTCTCTGCTGCACTGTGTCAGTGTTTCACTGCCATAGTGGTCATACAGAACAGTTCTCTCTGCTCCCACTGTGTCAGTGGTTCATTGTCATAGTGGTCATACAGAATAAACAATTCTCTCTGCTGCACTGTGTCAGTGTTTCACTGCCATAGTGGTCATACAGAATAAACAGTTCTCTCTGCTGCACTGTGTCAGTGTTTCATTGTCGTAGTGGTCATACAGAATAAAACAGTTCTCTCTGCTGCACTGTGTCAGTGTTTCATTGTCATAGTGGTCATACAGAATAAACAGTTCTCTCTGCTGCACTGTGTCAGTGTTTCATTGTCATAGTGGTCATACAGAATAAACAGTTCTCTCTGCTGCACTGTGTCAGTGGTTCATTGTCATAGTGGTTTCATTGTCATAGTGGTCATACAGAATAAAACAGTTCTTTCTGCTGCACTGTGTCAGTGGTTCATTGTCATAGTGGTTCATACAAAAAAAACAGTTCTCTCTGCTCCACTGTGTCAGTGGTTCATTGTCATAGTGGTCATACAGAATAAACAGTTCTCTCTGCTGCACTGTGTCAGTGTTTCACTGCCATAGTGGTCATACAGAAAAAATAGTTCTCTCTGCTCCACTGTGTCAGTGTTTCATTGTCATAGTGGTCATACAGAATAAACAGTTCTCTCTGCTCCACTGTGTCAGTGGTTCATTGTCATAGTGGTCATACAGAATAAACAGTTCTCTCTGCTGCACTGTGTCAGTGTTTCATTGTCATAGTGGTCATACAGAATAAACAGTTCTCTCTGCTGCACTGTGTCAGTGTTTCATTGTCGTAGTGGTCATACAGAAAAAATAGTTCTCTCTGCTGCACTGTGTCAGTGGTTCATTGTCATAGTGGTCATACAGAATAAACAGTTCTCTCTGCTGCACTGTGTCAGTGGTTCATTGTCATAGTGGTCATACAGAATAAACAGTTTCTCTGCTGCACTGTGTCAGTGGTTCATTGTCATAGTGGTCATACAGAATAAAACACTTCTCTCTGCTGCACTGTGTCAGTGGTTCATTGTCATAGTGGTCATACAGAATAAACAGTTCTCTCTGCTGCACTGTGTCAGTGTTTCATTGTCGTAGTGGTCATACAGAAAAAATAGTTCTCTCTGCTCCACTGTGTCAGTGTTTCATTGTCATAGTGGTCATACAGAATAAACAGTTCTCTCTGCTGCACTGTGTCAGTGATTCATTGTCATAGTGGTCATACAGAATAAACAGTTCTCTATGCTACACTGTGTCAGTGTTACATAGTCGTAGTTGTCAAAAATAATAAACAGTTCTCTCATCACCACTGTGTCAGTGGTTCATTGTCATAGTGGTCATACAGAAAAAATAGTTCTCTCTGCTGCACTGTGTCAGTGGTTCATTGTCATAGTGGTCATACAGAATAAACACTTCTCTCTGCTGCACTGTGTCAGTGGTTTCATTGTCATAGTGGTCATACAGAAAAAAATAGTTCTCTCTGCTGCACTGTGTCAGTGTTTCATTGTCCTAGTGGTCATACAGAATAAACAGTTCTCTCTGCTTCACTGTGTCAGTGTTTCATTGTCATAGTGGTCATACAGAATAAACAGTTCTCTCTGCTCCACTGTGTCAGTGGTTCATTGTCATAGTGGTCATACAGAATAAACAGTTCTCTCTGCTGCACTGTGTCAGTGTTTCATTGTCATAGTGGTCATACAGAATAAACAGTTCTCTCTGCTTCACTGTGTCAGTGTTTCATTGTCGTAGTGGTCATACAGAATAAACAGTTCTCTCTGCTCCACTGTGTCAGTGGTTCATTGTCATAGTGGTCATATAGAATAAACAGTTCTCTCTGCTGCACTGTGTCAGTGTTTCATTGTCATAGTGGTCATACAGAATAAACAGTTCTCTCTGCTGCACTGTGTCAGTGTTTCATAGTCATAGTGGTCAGGCAGAAGAAACAGTTCTCTCTGCTGCACAGTGTCAGTGGTTCATTGTCATAGTGGTCATACAGAATAAACAGTTCTCTCTGCTTCACTGTGTCAGTGTTTCATTGTCGTAGTGGTCATACAGAATAAACAGTTCTCTCTGCTCCACTGTGTCAGTGGTTCATTGTCGTAGTGGTCATACAGAATAAACAGTTCTCTCTGCTCCACTGTGTCAGTGTTTCATTGTCGTAGTGGTCATACAGAATAAACAGTTCTCTCTGCTCCACTGTGTCAGTGGTTCATAGTCATAGTGTTCATATAGAATACACAGTTCTCTCTGCTGCACTGTGTCAGTGGTTGTCATAGTGGTCATACAGAATAAACCTTTCTGCTGCACTGTGTCAGTGTTTCATTGTCATAGTGGTCATACAGAATAAACAGTTCTCTCTGCTGCACTGTGTCAGTGTATCATTGTCATAGTGGTCATACAGAATAAACAGTTCTCTCTGCTGCACTGTGTCAGTGTTTCATTGTCATAGTGATCATACAGAATAAACAGATCCGTATATTATACTGAGTTAGTGTTTCAGTGTCATAGTGATCATAGAGAATGCTTGGTAATACAGTAAAAACAGGGCCCTATGTAGCACTCATTCCGCCTTCCAATACAAGCAAGTGTCGATTATTTTATTTGAGAATTAGTGAACATGTATCCCAGTTTTTTGTTGTCTAGTGTGTTATCCGGATGGTTAGAATTAAATAAATTATTGTAATGTAATCCACAATGTCCAAGAAGTTAATTTAGTTAATGGGTACAAGGGAACTATTCCTTCATCCTATACCCATATTCTCCGTTGGTGTTAATTTTCCTCTTGGAGACAGTGTGAGAAGGTCATTCATTGCATATGGGCCATTGTGAATATTTAGTAGTTCGGACAATGTCAGAGTTGTCGACAGCTGTAAGTGGGAAAGGCAAAGAGAGAGGAGTGCACTGTCAGTGATAAATATAATTTGTGTGCGATGGAGCAAGGTGACACTATTGCAGGCCAACCTGACATCTGTCACTGATCTCACTTGAATGTCACTTTAAGCCCAATCTCCAGACAAACACAACTTCCCAATTTCTTTTAATGGATTTTATAAATATTTTATTCACTTTCAGTAGGCGGAATACTTTTCGAAATGTGTCACTCATGGTTTCTATTTTGACCACAAATTATTGAATTTCCAGTAATCTATTATTTACTTCTTTTTTTTTTTTGTAACTCATCTGAAGTTTTTTTTTGGTAGCCGTCAAGACGTGAATTATACATAACTATGCCCACTCACAGTGTTCAAAATTAACAAAAAATAGGAATATTAATTTTAGATAGAAAGGAACCTCTTGATAAGGAGCTAGAGAGTATGATACGCATTGCGGATCTAAATAAAGAAGATGTTTTCAGGAAGAAAAGAAGTTTTTTTTTCATTGACCCAGCATGGCTACATTTTCAAACTATATATAAACAAACACAACAGAGAAAATGATCTAATTTATTTTAATTAATATTTCCAAATCGATAATTAATAAAAAGGAAACACTTCTTAAATCCTACTGAAACTGTGGTGTACAACTTGATATACAGGTTAATTAAGGCCTGACAAATTTAAATGATTTGATTTTAATTACTCGTTTTTAAAGGTCAGACTTATTGCAGCTAACTAACATAAAAAATACACTGTCCCATATACAAGAAATTTTAAAGGGTGCAATTGCCAGTTGCAAATATGGCTTAGATAAGACAATAGTTAATGTTAAGCTAGGTTACTGTAGTTTACTATAATTGCCAAGGTTTTAATTAATTAATTTTAATATAATGACCTGACAATATGTTTTATCCAATTCATGAAAACGAGGACGAATCTATTATATAATATAACTTATTTTATATTAAAAAACATATGTTTGTTGTGAATAATAACACAAATTTCAATTAGTTGAATATTATTATTGTACGTGTTAATTTTACTATAAACGATTTTTTCTGTAATCGTTGAATAATGGTAACATTACTAAACTGAAATGAGTGAAGAAAGTGAAACATTTTGCAATAGAGTGAAGAAAGTAATCACTTTCTTCACAAGTGATGAAAGTGAGTTGCCTTCTTAATTAGTAATAAGTATAAATTAAAAAATAATTTGAAGTTGGAAATTAAATTCTTTTAAATGTTTCTTAACATTGCAAGAATTTATTTTAACAAAATAAATTGAAATGTGAATGAATTATTGGTGGAAATAATTAATATATTTTAAAATTTAAATATAATAATAATTACCTTCCTTGTTTATAACCTGCACTTGCTTATAACTGCACTACTTCACAATCATCACTAGTTGTTTTATAACTATGCTTATTACCTTTCACAACCATGCTTATAACCTACCAACAACATACCATAATCTTCACAACATCCTAATTTTGTTCATATTCTGCTTAGATCTGATCATGTATTACACGATTACAGAAAAAAATTAATATTACACTCGTGACGAAAGTAGAATTTACAACTCTCGTGAAATTACCACACTCACTTCGCTCGTGTGGGTAAATGTTTCACTCGAGTTGTAAAATGATCTACTTTCGTCACTTGTATAATAAATAACTATTTTTTAAAAAAAGTGCATATTAGTAAGCGAGTAAAAGAGTGCGGGCACTGGAAACGCGTCGGCGGGTTAATACATGCTTATTTAATGATTCAATTGAAGAAATTATTTTTCCTGACCAGGAAAACTATAATGCATGTATATATATATATATATATCCATCCAAGAAAATTGGTAATTAATTAAAAGAAAAACTACCTAAATCTACTGAAATTGTGACATATAATTATATTCTTTATACTGAGTTATTTATCTGTTTTCAATGCTTTGCAACTTGGAACACATTATTAGACAATCATGGAAATAGGAAAAAATTAAGTTTTTGCAATAAGCCTTGACGCACTTTATAATTACTCTAATTAATGAGTAAATGAAAATTTACTTATGACAGTAAATAATTCAGCACATTATTTATTGTCCATCAAAAAGAATGAAAGAAAATGCACTTCGTGTTTTGTTGTACACTCCAACCTTCACATTATTCAGTTATTATTTAATAAACCAACTTAAATAGACAAATAACAGAACAAGAATTTTTAAACCAACTAAAAGTATCCTGTTAATAAGTGTACGACAGAGGATTACAATTTCACAAGGATTACACTTCCTTGGATTATTCAACTAAATACTAGCAATAATTGCATAAAAGAGACGTTCATTTTTAAATAAATCAATTTTTAATCTCAAATAGCACAAGTGAAGTTGTAATTAAATTTACGCTATTAAGAAATTACTGACTTTTTCTTAATGTTGTTCAAGAATTTTTATCACTCATATAAATCTTTGTTTGAAAAACATGAAATCTTAATGAGATTACAGTCCGTTAATATAATTCATGACCAATAGGTCCATCCTTGATTACTTGCACCATACGACTTAAGTATAAGTATATATATTCATATATATATACTTATTCATACGTAGCTGTAGGTGGAAATAGTCAATAAAAGTGGAGTATTTATAAAAGCCTTTAGGAAAACTAGAGAATTGTATGAGGCCGCGGAAAACCAATTCCATTTTTGCCTTTTGCCACTCGAGGTCCCTTCCTAGCCCAATCTCCCGCTCACTGTTTGCCTTCATCTTTTATGAGTGTGTTCAACTCCCCCAATCAAATTCTAATAAAGTTTCAATCCTCTTTTTCTATGATTAGTTCCCTTTATGGGGCTCCTATTGAGCAAATATTACTCACTATCTATTCCATTTCGTTTATTCTTTTTTTATTGTATGACTCTCAAAGGGGGACCGTATACTGAGTGGTTTGCTGGTCTTTGATGGAGAATTCCTCGTTGCTAACATCGCTACATAGGATCCATCTATAATCGTGGACATCTCTACCCTCACTGATCTGTTTCTGCAGCTCCTCCCACTAATCTTTTTCTACATTAGCAAGAGCCATCTACTTTCTTTGTCCCCTTTGTCTACCACCGATTATTCTCTCTCTCTCTCTCTCTCTCTCTCTCTCTCTCTCCCTCCTCTCGCACCCCCCCCCTCTCTCTCTCTCTCTCTCTCTCTCTCTCTCTCTCTCTCTCTCTCTCTCTCTCTCTCTCTCTCTCTTCTCTCTCTCTCTCTCTCTCTCTCTCTCTCTCTCTCTCTCTCTCTCTCTCTCTCTCTCTCTCTCTCTCTCTCTCTCTCTCTCTCTCCCCTCTCTCTCTCCCTCCTCTCTCACCCCTCTCTCTCTCTCTCTCTCTCTCTCTCTCTCTCTCTCTCTCTCTCTCTCTCTCTCTCTCTCTCTCTCTCTCTCTCTCTCTCTCTCTCTCTCTCTCCTTCTCTCTCTCTCTCTCTCTCTCTCTCTCTCTCTCTCTCCCTCCCTGGACACGTTACCTTTTTTCCAAATTTCACTATTTATTCCTCTCAATGTTCGCCTCTCTAACATAAAAATTGTCTCTCGCAAGTACAATTAGTGCACCACCTGTTCAAATTAAAACTGTAGTATTTCGTATATATACTCGAGAATAATCATTATTTTTTATGTTTCTTCTTAAATCATGTTTTTCATGGCTCACCCCCTCCTCCCTCCCCCACCAACTCCCTGTAAACTTATTTAAGGTTCTTTTCATTTTGTTCCCATTAAGCAGTGGCGTCGTGTGGTCCTGAGGGTGCGTGTGTGGCCCGATAAATCCTACTTTGAGGGAAGGGAGAGTGAATCCTTATTGTTTTCCTTGCAGCACCTTGTTGGCCAGGAAGGGGGCGCCCCAATATTTCAGGGGCTCAGGATGTCTACAATATACGATGATAAGGACTTAACTTTATAGAGGTTTCACGAAACCCCGCCTTCTGGAACCTGCGTTTTAAATTTACATCCCGCACTGATATTGCTCCAAGGAATTCCAGCTACATTTTTCCCCTTTGTAATAAGTGAGTTTCGGTGCAGAAACCTCTCTCTTAAGTGTAGATCTGCTTTAGCAAAACCTTTGAGGTTCGTATTTTTTTTTTATTATGTTTAATTATTTGTATTTGGGAGCACAGGTTAGCCATGACGATTGTCACATAATCCCACTTTTTAAATTTCGAGTAAGTAATTATCTTCTCTCTTGGGCTATAGAGGAATTTATTATTAACAGTCTCATTAAATAAAATCCTTAGTCCCACTCTTGCTACAAAAATGGGGTAAACTGAAGTTAAGGATTATACTTAGTAGCACAAAGTTACCATTATTATCAGCAATAATAATTTCATATTTAAGTTCAGAAAGGCATATATTAAAAAAAGATCTAAAGAATACAATCGTTTATAATATAACTAAAAACTAACCATTTGTTATAGACAAACAAAAGCAAACTGAAAGCTAACCATGAAAAAGTTATGAGGTGGTGGTGTTGGACATCATGTCCCATAGATTCACCAATATTTCCAAGTACACTGTAATTTCTTCAATTAGTGTAGGTTCTGTCTACGCAGCATACTCACCTTCGGTCCCGCTATTCTTGGAGAACTCCTGCTAACCGACCAGTTGCAACGCTCCAACCCTGGCAGGGCGTATTTGGTGTTCCCATATAGCAAGAAGGCGCCTTCTAAAAGGCATATTTCATAAGTTTAAATTTAATTAAAATAAAATTGTATTTATTTAAGCCCACTTTAATGTATTTATTAACCTCCACATTGTACTACTGAGGCTAATTGGCTGAGGGTTGTATTCAGGTCACCACCCTTTTCTAGGAAAGATGATGAGTTCAGAAATAAACGACAATCGAACTCTCGACTCCCCACCGTTTACCAATTGCGATTCAGTCTAACGTCTTACATGTGACTCGCATGACTGACCTGAGCCCCTATTGAATAAAATACTCTACAAAAAAAAAAAAATGCTCAGTAATAGGGATTTAGGCTGGCTAGTGAAGGTCAATTATATTCTTGATCTATCGACGCTCTAAGACTGTTGTTACTTTACATTTTGTCGAAGCTAATATAGTAAGTTAGTTAATAGTACTTTTTTTATTTTCTGCCTTCATTAAATCCCCATTTCTATCATATTCATTACTTAGAAGAAGAGAATACATGGAGAGATGAGATCATTTGCCCCTCCGTGAAGGACGTTTTTTTTAAAAAAAATAATGTCCTGAAAATGCCTCTGACGTCTTGAAAACTCTTTTCATAAATAAAGATTTTATACAGAAGGACTAGCTCACGTATGGCCAAGTCCAATGGGAAGAAGATTGATTCAGGTTTGAAGCAGGTTAAATGTTAAAGGGCAAGAATTTCCGGCTTGTAATTTCAGTTACGAGGCCAACTTGTGAAACATTGTAGAGCAAGCTATTCGTTACAACGTATAATCATGAATAAAATCACAAGCCTGAAATGTATTACTACAAGATCTCCGAGACAATTCAGACCTAAGGGAAGGTTATTCGTCTAATAAGAAAAAAAATGAAACAAACTTTTCATTGATAAAGATGCAAGATAATGATTTGGCTGAGGTAAGTCTTAATAATTCGGTAATGGACTCACTCTTTAGATTGTGTAACGTTCAAAATAAAATTATGAAATATATTTTAATATCCCCAATAGTACACGTAACTGAATAACAATAGTCCGTCATGCATGAGCAGGCTTTGCTGATTTAATAGGCACTGGAATAGGCGATGGTAATATTCGAAAATCGAGTAACGAATACAACCTCAGAAGCTGATTGCACTTAGAAGAAATCTGATGAAAGTCTAACAGAAAGCTGTGAAATTAACCCATTATTTATTTGACACAAAAAGGAATGGCTTAACTGCTGATTAATGGTGCTTATTTCACAGTTGTTAAAAATGATTGAAGGAAAGGAGGCTGTAAGATGTTTGGAGTGAAGAGGCAAATGAAGATGATTGGGCGAAAAGGAAGCCCAAAAAGGAGGAGTAACAACAGGAGAACATTCTCCAAGAGCTATTTTCATTAAGCTGTTTTTTCCACCAACCAAGGAAAAGCAACTTTAAATAAAGATGAATTATTATTCTTTTGTAACGAATTCAAAGAATCTCCGCTACACTCTCCGACGAAAATATTACAAATTTAATTACAAGCCGACGTCGAGCAGGTAAGGGGGGGCACGAAAAAATTCCCTTTGATTAATTTGAAAATCTTCAGGGATATTAAAAACCCAGAGTTCATTTTCCCTTTAATACCCTGACAAGGGCTGGCAGTAGAAAGAGAGAGAGAGAGAGAGAGAGAGAGAGAGAGAGAGAGAGAGAGAGAGAGGGAGAGAGAGAGTGAGAGAGGTAACCACCTGACCAAGGCGAGAGGCTAGCAATGGAGACTCAGGAATAAAATTACAAGGAAGAGGTGGGGGGGGGGGGGCTGAATTTGGGCTGGGCTCAAACCGATTCGGAAATACTATTAGCTTTAATTCCAGAAATTGAATTTGTATCTTTGTAACTCTCCTTCAAAGGATTTGGTGAATTGATTTCACCTCAATTTTTCTATATCCTTTCATCTTGGCTCACTAAATTAAATTCTCTAGGATATCATATTTCCCCTTTCAACTTTTAATATAATTTCAATTTTTATTCTTCATTGATTAATACTTTTTTTAAGTGAAAGCTTTTAAAAAATTGTCCACTGAAGTGTGAACTTCTTTAAGGTTCCACCAAGCAAAAGTATGATACGTCCATAGTTAAATATAGAATATATACTTAGAATATACATTTCAGATCATAAAAAAGTTATATTATGTAGAACTAAATAAATGAAAGTGAAAATATTTTGAGTACTCAGGATGAAACCGAATATATAAAAATTACTAATTAAATAAAATCCTTAATAGTAGATAGCCCGTCCCAATTAGCAAAAATAGAAGGTTAGTAAAAATGAATAATGGCCAGATTATCTTTTATTCCCCTCTTGCTTACATTGCTTTATTTACTGTTATACTTATTTATTCAAAATCATAGGTAAGAGTATATTTAAAAGCATATCCAGCTACAGGTTATTATTGTCCTTATTTTCAACGTTTATACGACTTGTCTAGAACTGTAAACGGGACACAAGATGCTTCTGCTATATATTAGGCTCAACTGTAAACGGGACACAAGACGCTTCTGCTATATATTAGGCTCAACTGTAAACGGGACACAATACGCTCCAGCTATATATTAGGCTGAACTGTAAACGGGACACAAGACGCTTCTGCTATATATTAGGCTCAACTGTAAACGGGACACAAGACGCTTCTGCTATATATTAGGCTGAACTGTAAACGGGACACAAGACGCTTCTGCTATATATTAGCCTAAACTGTAAACGGGACACAAGACGCTTCTGCTATATATTAGCCTAAACTGTAAACGGGACATAAGACGCTTCTGCTATATATTAGGCTCAACTGTAAACGGGACACAATACGCTCCTGCTATATATTAGGCTAAACTGTAAACGGGACACAAGACGCTTCTGCTATATATTAGGCTCAACTGTAAACGGGACACAATACGCTCCTGCTATATATTAGGCTAAACTGTAAACGGGACACAAGACGCTTCTGCTATATATTAGGCTCAACTGTCAACGGGACACAATACGCTTCTGCTATATATTAGCCTAAACTGTAAACGGGACACAAGACGCTTCTGCTATATATTAGCCTAAACTGTAAACGGGACACAAGACGCTTCTGCTATATATTAGCCTAAACTGTAAACGGGACATAAGACGCTTCTGCTATATATTAGGCTCAACTGTAAACGGGACAAAAGACGCTACTGCTATATATTAGCCTAAACTGTAAACGGGACACAATACGATTCTGCTATATATTAGGCTAAACTGTAAACGGGACACAAGACGCTTCTGCTATATATTAGGCTCAACTGTAAACGGGACATAATACGCTTCTGCTATATATTAGCCTAAACTGTAAACGGGACACAAGACGATTCTGCTATATATTAGGCTCAACTGTAAACGGGACACAAGACGCTTTTGCTATATATTAGGCTCAACTGTAAACGGGACACAATACGCTTCTGCTATATATTAGGCTCAACTGTCAACGGGACACAATACGCTTCTGCTATATATTCGCCTCAACTGTAAACGGGACACAAGACGATTCTGCTATATATTAGGCTCAACTGTAAACGGGACACAAGACGCTTCTGCTATATATTAGGCTCAACTGTCAACGGGACACAATACGCTTCTGCTATATATTAGCCTAAACTGTAAACGGGACACAAGACGATTCTGCTATATATTAGGCTCAACTGTAAACGGGACACAAGACGCTTCTGCTATATATTAGGCTAAACTGTAAACGGGACACAAGACGCTTCTGCTATATATTAGCCTAAACTGTAAACGGGACACAATACGCTCCTGCTATATATTAGGCTAAACTGTAAACGGGACACAAGACGATTCTGCTATATATTAGGCTCAACTGTAAACGGGACACAAGACGCTTATGCTATATATTAGGCTCAACTGTAAACGGGACACAAGACGCTTCTGCTATATATTAGCCTAAACTGTAAACGGGACACAAGACGCTTCTGCTATATATTAGCCTAAACTGTAAACGGGACATAAGACGCTTCTGCTATATATTAGGCTCAACTGTAAACGGGACATAATACGCTTCTTCTATATATTAGCCTAAACTGTAAACGGGACACAAGACGATTCTGCTATATATTAGGCTCAACTGTAAACGGGACACAAGACGCTTCTGCTATATATTAGGCTCAACTGTAAACGGGACACAATACGCTCCTGCTATATATTAGGCTAAACTGTAAACGGGACACAATACGAGTGAGCTAAAAATTAGGCTCAACTCTAAACGGGAAACGAGACGCTGCTGCTATATACAATATTAGGCTCAACTGTAAACGGGACACAAGACGCTCCTGCTATATATTAGGCTCAACTGTAAACGGGACACAAGACGCTCCTGCTATATATTAGCCTAAACCGTAAACGGGACACAAGACGCTTCTGCTATATATTAGCCTCAACTGTAAACGGGACACAAGACGCTCCTGCTATATATTAGCCTAAACCGTAAACGGGACACAAGACGCTTCTGCTATATATTAGGCTCAACTGTAAACGGGACACAAGACGCTTCTGCTATATATTAGGCTCAACTGTAAACGGGACACAATACGCTCCTGCTATATATTAGGCTAAACTGTAAACGGGACACAAGACGATTCTGCTATATATTAGGCTCAACTGTAAACGGGACACAAGACGCTTCTGCTATATATTAGGCTCAACTGTAAACGGGACACAATACGCTCCTGCTATATATTAGCCTAAACTGTAAACGGGACACAAGACGCTTCTGCTATATATTAGGCTCAACTGTAAACGGGACACAAGACGCTTCTGCTATATATTAGCCTAAACTGTAAACGGGACACGGGAGTATTTACTGAAGGCTGAATACCAGGAAAATACCTAATACTTTCCTAATTTTCGAGCCAGAGTAAAATATATGAACCTCAATTTCAATAGCTTATTTTCTCTTAAATTATTCTAAAAATAAGATGTTTCATGCATGAAGTAAAGCTACCTTATTTTAAGCCTTGTAAAATACAGTCAATTACTTGTCTCCTCTTCCAATAACTGATCATATGAGGGCCGGTTGCCTGACAAAGGTCTGAGGAAAGATTTGGAAATGTTTAGCCAAGTGTGTTAGAGCGTTGGTCCGAATACACATGGAAAACATTGTGCTGTGGGTTCCATTCCTTCCTATGAATTAAATGTTAGACTCGCTAAATAAAATGGTCACACCTAACTTAAATGGATGGTAACCCTTCCCATTAGGTAACAGTACCATAAAGTCCACGTGAAATTAAATATAGTAATAAGAAATTATATGAATTAGTCATCATTCGAATCTGTTGGTTTTACATCAGGAAGTACCATTAAACCAACTAAATGCCAGTCTGAGCGGAGTAAGTGAACGGCTTAGAATCAACTTTGCTGGATTCCGAAGCACAAATTTCTCAGCAAACCTGCACTCCATAATTTGGCAAAGCGTTTTCTCTTATAAATATATTGAAGGAAATTTGCTAATAACAATGTAACAACTTCAAATTATATTAATAAACTGCGATATCTTAACTATTTTGAGGAATAATATAATATGTGGGCTGCCAGAAGTGAGGTCAGAAAACAACATCTCCCTTCCTGTGCATCAAAAAACAGGAGTTATTGATTTAAAATTTGTATATATTTATTTGTCATATAAAGAGGCTCGTACACAAATTTCATCTATCTTTAATATGTATGGGGAAATTTTGCTATTTTATATATCTACCCTCCAAAGGCACTCTTTACCTCAACCAATATTGTTTAATAACTACAAATTTCATAAATGGCTTATATTTCTATTTTGAAGGGTAATGAACTTCCGGTTCGAACGTGATCCAGCAAACGCGCACAAGCGCATATAATATAGTAATTTATTTGGCATTATACTGCTACTACTACTTCAGCTTAGAAAACAAAATATTTCCATATATTAATATTTATTTCAGGCAAAAAAATGGATCTTAGATCTCAATTCGGGCTATCTTTATTACCTTTTTCCAATTAGCAGACGTTTCGCCTTCCTGGACATTAACAATGCTAAAAGCATAATGGCTATCTTTGGAAATTGTTGTCTCTTATCCATTAAGGCAATCCATAATTTTCTTAGATACTAAGACTACTAACTATACTAAAATTATCCCCTTAAGTCAGCACAACCATAATTCTCCTCAGCAGAATACAAAAAACTCATATAATAAACAGCCTTAAATCCACAAATGGTAATTTGTCTGCAATCTCTTATCTTTCATAAGCTATGTTCTATAAACCTAATAAGGCCTATGCTATAATTAACTGCAATCATTTATATATAACAGTAATTAAAATTCTAGAATAGTTGGCTTCGCCTCAGCTTGACTTCAACTGAAACTGGCTACTGCGACTTCTGTGTGAACCACCTCTCTTTTGGCACATTAACTAAATAAATTAACTCCTAGTACAAGGTAAAAGTATTTTAAAAGGAAAAATATTAGGTTTTCAGATTTGAAGGGAGTATAATGTCTCAGGTAAGAAAAAACGCCTCGTTCCTTCACTGTTCTTTATTCGTTGTGACAGAGCGCTTTCAGAGCATACGCTCCATCATCAGTGCCCTGCTGGCAAACAAATACCATAAAAACGTTGTACAATATGTCATTTAATTGAAAAATTTAGAAAATATGTGTACATGTTACATGGTCAAGAGTTAAAACATACAACTTTAATATAAAATTAGTGTCCCAGAGAATATTTACAGAAATAAGAAAAACTATTTTCACAGATTAAAATTAAAAATTAAAAACTTGTCAGTAGAATATATACACAATTTCAATAAATAGTTAAAATAAATAAATGAATAAAAAATGAATATTTACAGTTAAAGTCTAAAATAGAATAAATAGTAAAAAACGAATAGTCCAATTAAACAAGTAAATAGAGAAACAAAAAACGTAAAAGAAGAAAAATAGAGAAGCAAGACAATGACTAACCTCTTCACAATGATGTGACAGGAACCAAGGATTCCCTGTGACTGAGGCCTCGGGACCGGAGAGCCATGAGAGAGGCTTCCGAGACATGCCTCAACCTGGTTCCTTCTCCCGTCTTATTAATATTCAAGCCTCCTTTTTCCATCCTATCTAGCTTTATGAATAGGTTTTCGGCTATGCTCAGGGTCTTGCCTTTTTTTGCTACGCAGAGCAGCTCATACTTTATAGCAGATTTCTCATGACCCTCCCATCATGATCCCCACTCTCATTGCTCTCCGGTCCCGAGGCCTCAGTCACAGGGAATCCTTGGTTCCTGTCACATCATTGTGAAGAGGTTAGTCATTACGTTTTTTGTATGTATTCCTTTCTGTAGCTCCTCCGGTGGTTGTTCCTTCATTTTTTCATTTTTGGTTTTTTAATTTTAATTGGACTAATCGTTTTTTACTATTTATTCTATTTTAGACTTTTTAACTGTAAATGTTCATTTATTTATTTTAACTATTTATTGAAATTGCGTATATATTCTACTGACAATTTTTTAATTTTTAATTTTAATCTGTGAAAATAGTTTTTCTTATTTCTGTAAATATTCACTGGGACACTAATTTTATATTAAAGTTGTACGTTTTAACTCTTGACCATGTAACATGTACATATACTTTCTAAATTTTTCAATTAAATGACTTATTCTACAACGTTTTTATGGTATTTGTTTGCAAGCAGGGCACTGATGATGGAGCATATGCTCTGAAAGTGCTCTGTCACAACGAATAAAGAACAGTGATGGAAAGAGACGTTTTTTCTTACCTGAGATAATAATTCCTTCACCATCCAGCACCTCAAAAACGGAGTATAATGTTTTGACCCTCACTCAGTAAATTTCAACTCAGTTGTCACGTGACGTGTGTATATTCTTTTCTATTGATCGAAATCAGCTAAAGGGGAGGGAATGTGTTAAAGGAGGTAAAAAAAAAAAACCCAAAATCTTCATAAGATTTAGACTTTTGCAAAATTCCATTTTGCTTATCATGAAAAGATCTTTAAATTACGATCTGTAATTTTAAATTGTTCATCATACAATCTGTTCATGTAATTTAACAGAAGCACAAAAATGTTATATGGATGTTATACGTTATATGTTACTCTTGTCACATTATTCTGTCGTATAATAAAATAACAAAAAACATTAATTCCATGTATTTCGTACATCTAACATCAATTAAATATAGGCCTCAGACAATGGGCCCTGAAAAGAAAAGAGAGAAACCACTTTTCGAAAGTAGTGCTAGTAAACATTCAATTTGGGGTTGGGTTGTTGGTATCGGAGGATCATCCATCGCTCTAATGGCACTACCCACAATTTAATCCTGGAGGGGGAGTGGTGGGGGAGAAGGGGATCATAAAAAATTTAGGAGAGGATTGAGGGTACTAATGGCCTAAACTCCTGGAAGGAGGGGGGTGATGAAGGGCCGAGGAGAGGGGGTGAAAAATTCAAGTGTTGTCCGGCCCCCCTGCTCGTTAACCCCCCCTCGTTCTGTCTGTCTGTCTACCCACTCCCTCCCGTCTACCGGCGATTGATGCCCAGATGCCGTGTCGACTCCTCTCTACCTCTCTTAGTCTCCATCCAAATAGATTTAGAGAAATTGTGATAGCATCATAAACGGTTAGTTTTTTTTTCAGTTCATTTTTCGATATTTATGGAGTTCCCACTTTTGTAAAACGTCTTTTGCCAAAGTCTTTATAAGGGTGGGGGGGGGAGAATTCATGTCGAGGCAAAGGCATCTCCTATTTTGATCTAAGTTGGTTGAAGCTAATATAGTTGCAGGCTGAATCCTCGCCGAGGAAGATAGCAGCTTAGTTCACGAAGTCGCTTCATGTGTGTTCTGTCAAGGCGCCGGTGGATTAGTGGGAGTCTAGCAAGTCCATACCAATGACAGCCTCTCGGGAAGAGTAACCATTATCTTGTTAATCGATCCAACTTTTTTTGGATTTGCAGTCGTATTCCATACCACATAATTCCGCTACTACTTTAAAAGCACTAATTAAATTATCATTCAAAATGTTGACGAGAGTTTCTCGGTCATAGCTATTGGCCTATTACTATGAGAACTCATAGCTTCTATAAACTCAGTGATTTTATCTTGTGACCATCTAAAGTGGGTTTGTATTTAAGAATTTTCCTCGGTATGAAAAACATATGATCATTTACTGACAAGGAAATGGGTAAATGTGAAGAGCTATGAATGGTGGTACGTCCAAATCATTAATAAGGACCGTCCTTTTCAGTTAAAGGAGTTCTTCATATATAAAAAATAAGTGGGAGCCATTAGCCATGTTCAGCAAGCTGCAAACCAGAGAGAACGATAGACTTTGCCCTCATCGACTTGAACATGAAAATATTTCATAGCTGTTAAAATGTCTTTCCCCATTCTTTTTAGAAAGTTTTTTTTTTTTTTTTCATACAATCAACAATAAATTGATGACGATCAAAATCATTCCCTTCCAATTTCCTATACATCAGCTGTCAAACAGCACTCCTAGCGGCGACTCGACCAACTCCGTCAATCTAACAACTTCAGCTAAGTCGAACATATTTGAAATCTACCTGAATTTCCCATTTATTGTCGATATTATATTAAATAATATATCGCCGGAATTATATAATTTACAATATATATATATATATATATATATATATATATATATATACCTTTTCTTTGATCGGAGCTCATTTTTGTGATTTCCTGTATAGTACAATAGGTGATTTCCCTTGAGGGGTATCTGTTACAAGGAAGGTTACTTGGTTCGTTGTCACTGTGACTAGCATTCTATCTGGAGGAAGAAGGTGGCCAGGAGCCTCAATTACCGAATGCAGCCCAAGAGAAGTCAATTAGCGGCCCAAAAGCTGAAAGGCATTGATGAAGGAGTCGATAGGAAGTAGAGGCGCGAAGAGTTAGTTCCTGATTGTAGAAGAGTGTTAACGAGTTGAAGCATTCTCGTCACGTGGGGCAGAGGTTGGGGTAGGCGGCGCCATCAAAGGACTCTCCCATTACTATCTCCTGCAAGCCATCTCTCTCCTTCATTTCAATAAATGTCCTGGGCAAAGATGCATCTTGGCGTCATTCAAAAATTAATGCCCTAATAAAGTATCTTCAACTCTCACCAACCCTCTTTATTGTTTTATAGCTAATGTTGAGCTCTCCAGGCCATTTACAATGCTCAGTTCAAAAGTATTCACTTTGGTAAATATTAACATAAAAAACTAGCTGGATATTAAAAAGTCCAACACGCAAGGGCTGCTTAAACTAAGCAGATTTCCCTCGTGAAGCTTAACAATAGATAAATATACATACTGGTAACACCACCGCGAATAAGTGAATAAATGCAAACGGTAATAAGCAATCTTTCAGTTACAAGGTAATAACTTAGCAACAGAAAGCGTCTGAATTGTCAACAAACAGACCAGCCAACCAGAATTCTAGACTGGGAAGAAAAACCATTAATGAAATATATCTGAATATAACATATTAATTATATTAACAATTTTACTATAGCTGGTGGTAATTTGTAACGTACGCCTTATATATATATAGATATATATATATATATATATATTTATATATATAGAGTGTTGAACGGACCTCATTTTCGTCATCTCTTGGGTAGGATCGATGGATATTTGAAGAAACCTTTCCAAAAATCGCGTCATGAGTACGACCTCATAGCTGATTTCCCTTGAGGGAAATCTGCTAAAATCTCTTGGTTGATATTCATGATACAGAAAATATGTACAGAGGAATATTTATAGATCATTTAGTTTTCAATAAGGTTGGTTATATATAATTGATCGATCCGAGGTATAGTAACGGAGAAATATCGAATTTTCAAATTTTCCCCCTCTAAACCCCCCCCCTCCCACGTGACCGATTTCAGCCATTAACGAACCTGATCTTTCTTTTTACATAAAACGATTAAACAAATTGGTAAAGATCAAAGAAAAATCGTGACCGATAGAGCATCAACAGAGAATATATACCGTTGGGCTTTGTACCGCATCAAGGGAAATAACTTTCATACATGGTTTGGAAGATAAAACACTTGCACTACATGCACAAGAGATGGGAAATATAAAAATATTGAGGACAGTGATGCCTTACTTAACAAATAAATGTTTTATTAACAAATCCTCTGCAACGACGGGTATAAATCATTAACACATAATACAAACACACACACACACACACACACACAAATATATATATATATATATATATATATATATATATATATATATATATATATATAATTTTGAACGGACCTCGTCTTCGTGATCTCCTCGTGCTAATGCGTGGAAATGTGCTAAAACGTCGTACGCAGATGATCTCATCTAAAATTAGACTTTCTATTTCTCCCGTTGGCGAACATTGTTGGTAGGCCGATTCCTTTATAGCAGTAAGTTGGCGAACATTGTTGGTAGGCCGATTCCGTTACAGCAGTCAGTTGACGAACATTGTTGGTAGGCCGATTCCTTTATAGCAGTCAGTTGGCGAACATTGTTGGTAGGCCGATTCCTTTATAGCAGTCAGTTGGCGAACATTGTTGGTAGGCCGATTCCTTTATAGCAGTCAGTTGGCGAACATTGTTGGTAGGCCGATTCCTTTATAGCAGTCAGTTGGCGAACATTGTTGGTAGGCCGATTCCTTTATAGCAGTCAGTTGGCGAACATTGTTGGTAGGCCGATTCCTTTATAGCAGTCAGTTGACGAACATTGTTGGTGGGCCGATTCCTTTATAGCAGTCAGATGACGAACATTTTCCTTTATAGCAGCCAGTTGACGAACATTGTTGGTTGGCCGATTCCTTTATAGCAGTCAGTTGTCGAACATTGTTGGTGGGCCGATTCCTTTATTGCAGCTAGTTGGCGAACATTGTTGGTAGGCCGATTCCCTTATAGCAGCCAGTTGACGAACGTTGTTGGTGGGCCGATTCCTTTATAGCAGCCAGTTGGCGAACATTGTTGGTAGGCCGATTCCTTTATAGCAGCCAGTTGGCGAACATTGTTGGTAGACCGATTCCTTTATAGCAGCCAGTTGGCGAACATTGTTGGTAGGCCGATTCCTTTATAGCAGCCAGTTGGCGAACATTGTTGGTAGACCGATTCCTTTATAGAAGTCAGTTGGCGAACATTGTTGGTAGGCCGATTCCTTTATAGAAGTCAGTTGGCGAACATTGTTGGTAGGCCGATTCCTTTATAGCAGTCAGTTGGCGAACATTGTTGATAGGCCGATTCCTTTATAGCAGTCAGTTGACGAACATTGTCGATAGACCGATTCCTTTATAGCAGTCAGTTGGCGAACATTGTTGGTAGGCCGATTCCTTTATAGCAGTCAGTTGACGAACATTGTTGGTAGGCCGATTCCTTTATAGCAGTCAGTTGACGAACATTGTTGGTAGGCCGATTCCTTTATAGCAGTCAGTTGACGAACATTGTCGATAGACCGATTCCTTTATAGCAGTCAGTTAGCGAACATTGTCGATAGACCGATTCCTTTATAGCAGTCAGTTGACGAACATTGTCGATAGACCGATTCCTTTATAGCAGTCAGTTGACGAACATTGTTGGTAGGCCGATTCCTTTATAGCAGTCAGTTGACGAACATTGTCGATAGACCGATTCCTTTATAGCAGTCAGTTGGCGAACATTGTTGGTAGGCCGATTCCTTCATAGCAGTCAGTTGACGAACATTGTTGGTGGGCCGATTCCTTTATAGCAGCTAGTTGGCGAACATTGTTGGTAGGCCGATTTATGGTATAACCCAAATCTATGTACTGTATAACCGTTTTACGTAAAATGGCTGGAATCGGAATGGGAGGGGGGGTGTGGTAACTGAAAATTCAAATTATCTCTATTGTTATGGATCGGATAGAAATTGTATATAAACCTTGTAGCAAATTTTGTTTTCTATAAATTATATTATATATACATAGTCTCTATCTCAAAACTTAACAAAGATACGTATTTCGATTATTTATTTAATTTTCAGTCTCTATTAACGCCCCCCCCCTTTTAGTTGTCGAAGACTAACAATAGACCAATAAATCATGAAATTTCTTACATGTTTATATACAAAATATTGCTTTCAATGGGCTTTTATTACGAGGGAGACGTGTGTATTGTGATGATTAATTGAGTGAGTTCTTTATTTATTAGTTAGTGATGTTCTTGGCTCGAAAAAACCATACTGGATATTTTACCATTTCATTAAACACTAAAGACTGTATACGTTAATGGCTGATATCAGAGTAAGAAGAGAGGTGGTGGATTAGAGGATGGGGAATTCAAATACCCCTACGGAACATCCCGTCTTTATCGAAATATGCAATAGATGGGCTAAACGAAAGAAGTCTTGGATGCATTCTGCAATAGGCTTTTATATATTGCAATCGCACAATGATGCATGAAGAATGATTTTCAGGTTAATTGAAAACTATTTATTTAGCAAATAAATTTGCTTTTAGTTTTTCCAAAAAAAATATTTATTGAAACTGATAGAATATAATACATAAAGTCCGTAAGAGTTATATATCGGTGGGTATATACCGAAGGTCAGTGTTACAAATGTTGGAGAGTTTGGGGCTAGGCCCATCCATCTTGTTCCCCCACTCCACCTCCCCACCACCACCCCCCATCACACTCTCTCTCTCTCTCTCTCTCTCTCTCTCTCTATCTCTCTCACTTTATCAGATTATAATTTACTGTCTATGCGTGGTCAGAGATCCTTCAAGTGGGCAAATCCAAATATTCCATTATCAAAGGGTGTAGTAGGTAAAAGCAATACGGATAGCTTTCCACGATAAATGAAATTCAGCAGTTACTGTGTTGCAATGTTGGAGTTCTACCATTGCCCTCTCATTAGTTGGGTCAATAAAGAAGAAGTAACAGTTATTGTTGGTCTGTAATGCGAGCAGCTTAGCACAGAAAATGATTTAAGCGTTAAGTCGGCTATTTAAGCAAGATTTATATTTGGCTTGGAGGAGAGGATGGTGCAGCTATATAAGACCGCTGGCCCAAATGGTTGAGGCGGTGATCCTTTGTAAAGGACTACACACAGAAAGCCGAATACATACCTCAACACGAATATATACCTCAACACGAATATATACCTCAACACGAATATATACCTCAACACGAATACATACCTCAACACGAATATATACCTCAACACGAATATATACCTCAACACGAATATATACCTCAACACGAATATATACCTCAACACGAATACATACCTCAACACTAATATATACCTCAACACGAATATATACCTCAACACGAATACATACCTCAACACGAATATATACCTCAACACGAATATATACCTCAACACGAATATATACCTCAACACGAATATATACCTCAACACGAATACATACCTCAACACGAATATATACCTCAACACGAATATATACCTCAACACGAATATATACCTCAACACGAATATATACCTCAACACGAATACATACCTCAACACGAATATATACCTCAACACGAATACATACCTCAACACGAATATATACCTCAACACGAATATATACCTCAACACGAATATATACCTCAACACGAATACATACCTCAACAAGAATATATACCTCAACACGAATATATACCTCATCACGAATATATACCTCAACACGAATATATACCTCAACACGAATATATACCTCAACACGAATACATACCTCAACACTAATATATACCTCAACACGAATATATACCTCAACACGAATACATACCTCAACACGAATATATACCTCAACACGAATATATACCTCAACACGAATATATACCTCAACAGAACGGCCCAATTGTAGAACAGGAATGCCATTACATCAAAAGGAATTTATACATAAAAGTTTTACATATCAACACGAATATATATATCAATACTTATATATATATATATATATATATATATATATATATATATATATATAATTTTGAAAGAACTTGATGTTCGTCATCTCCTGGGTAAAATCTATGGACACATGAAGAAATATTTCCCAAATGGTGGAGTGAGACCTACCTCAACAGCCGATTTCTGCTAAAACAGCAATCCATTGCATTTTGGTTTGGAGATATGTAAGCGGCATCCTGTATCACAATCAGCCATTAGCACATTCTCGAGCATCCATATATTTAGACAAAAACATTCCTTAGATAATAAGCATAATTATACGTTATTTATCAGGCTTATAACTCACTTACTGCACTTATAAGCACTCTGGAGCACCATTATTTTGTCAATAAAAGCATCCGTTAGAATCGGCATTGCCCTACTGCAAACATTCTTTTGGACAATAAGTGCTCTACTATTACAATACGGTACACCAATCTTGAAAAGTATGTGAGAAGAATAAACGTCGTAACTGGACGCGATTGACAAAAGGAGAAAAAAGCTGAAAAGATATCAACATCCAAAAACAAGTATACAAGGGAAAAAGATTGAAATTTTAATTATCCCAAAATGAATGGATAAATACAGGTTAAAGTACGAAATAGATTTAATGAGAAAGTGAAAAGCCTCTTTAAATACGAGTAACTAATTACCAGTTAATCATTTAATCACCCTTCAACTTCTTTGCCAACTTTAATTATAAGCCTAAATCCAGAGATAAAAAAAGTGATTGGTTCATTGAACTGTTCTTTTTAAAGCGTAATTATTTAGCAGGGAATAATTAGCTATTTTTACAGAAAATATTTTAAGGCCCAAGGCTTTATGAATTATTTCTTAGTTTTCGAAGAATATGAAGTGATTGGCAGATGCAAGAATATGTTTAAGTATAGGTTTTTTGTATCGAAGATAATCCCTTTGCCGGAGTGGTATAAGATTAGCTTAATCCCGAGAGAATGGACGAAAGAGGAACCAATTCATGAGAATCAATAAAATGCCTTGTCCCCTGCAAGTACATAAATACTCAGAGTGCATTTCGAGAGAGGGAGGCGCATCATGAGTACCTGCAGCAGCCGGGGTGGCCCCTAGTGATTGGCACAGTGTGGTCAGGCTAAACCTGCAGGCACTCATCATACACCTTACTCTCAGAGTGCACTTCGAGAGAGGGAGGTACATCTTGAGTACCTGCAGCAGCCGGGGTGGCCCCTAGTGATTGGCACAGTGTGGTTCAGGCTAAACCTGCAGGCACTCATCATACACCTTACTCTCAGAGTGCACTTCGAGAGAGGGAGGTACATCATCAATACCTGCAGCAGCCGGGGTGGCCCCTAGTGATTGGCACAGTGTGGTTCAGGCTAAACCTGCAGGCACTCATCATACACCTTACTCTCAGAGTGCACTTCGAGAGAGGGAGGTACATCATGAGTACCTGCAGCAGCCGGGGTGGCCCCTAGTGATTGGCTCACTCAGTGTGGTTCAGGCTAAACCTGCAGGCACTCATCATACACCTTACTCTCAGAGTGCACTTCGAGAGAGGGAGGTACATCATGAGTACCTGCAGCAGCCGGGGTGGCCCCTAGTGATTGGCTCACTCAGTGTGGTTCAGGCTAAATCTCCGCTCATCATGCACCTTACTCTCAGAGTGCATTCTCTTCAAATTCTGGGTTAATATTCAAGTCAAATCAACGGACATTAGTTTTCAGGAAACGCTTCCTTCTTATATTATGAGTTTGATAAAGACAAAAAAAAATTGAGACACTTGAGGGGTAACTGACCAGTATATATTATCTTTGACATCGACATGTTCGATAAAAGGAAGGAACAACGAAAAGGTTATTTAGCAACTGTCAAGAGGCACGTCTTCATTGCAGTAGAATCTGGTAGTATAATTGTGGATATTGATTGATCCGTATTGTGAATTCATTAGAGAAGCGAGAGGTACAAACACAGGATGGTAAATAGTAGCTGTACAAATAGTAGTTAGTAGCCGTGCTAGCAGATGGCGCTCTGATCGGGTGGAGGCTCTCTCTAACTAGCAGCAGGGATACCTTCCAGGTTGAGTAGTCTCTCTCTCTCTCTCTCTCTCTCTCTCTCTCTCTCTCTCTCTCTCTCTCTCTCTCTCTCTCTCTCACACACACACACACACACCCTCTCTCTGTCTCTCTATCTCTCTCTCTCTCTCACACTCTCTCTCTCTGTCTTGCTCTCTCTCTCTCTCTCTCTCTCTCTCTCTCTCTCTCTCTCACTCTCTCTCTCTCTCTCTCTCTCTCTCTTCACTCTTCTCTCTCTCTCGTTCTGAGGCTCCACTTATGGGAATATAATTTCCTGATGCGGTAAGCGTTCTTTCAAAAAATAAGTGTGAGGAGTCACAATCCCAGCCCCAACGTGGAGGAGCCGTCAAGATTTTCCTGCCTGTGTACTAGCCACTTTATTTATTTTCTGAAGCCAGCTTGTCCCCTCTCCAGGCAGAACTAAATTTCTGTTCAGGACCCCAGTAGGAGGAATAGCCCAGAAAAGCTTTCTACGACTGATGATGACTAATACGGCGAAATTACTATCCGATAAATGAATTATTATTATTGTAGAAATGTGTGGTCCCACCATCAATCCTTTATTATTAGAAAGTCATGTGATCTAAGGCGTTGGTCTAAATCTCATGTGTTAAACCTAGATTCGTGAGTTCCATTCTCTCCTGCTCAATAGGGTGGTTCTATATGTTCGTTCGGTTATTGCCAGTAATACAATTTCTTTTCAAATATCTCCTTTACTTACCTAATTTTAATGATACTTATTGGGAATGTCAAAGTCCACTATTCGATTCTATACAATGTTTAGTTTTATGGGAATAAGTTTTGTTTGCGCCACACCGTACTGAACATGTAAGAGAGCAAAGTGTATTTCCGGCATAGTTAGCTCTTTTATTTCAATAATGGAATGCGAGCTCCCACCTTGCTTTTATGGCCTTTATGGTGACGAAGCCATAACAGAACTTACTGCGCAGAAATGATGGGAAGAAATGATTTATGAAATTGCACTTAGTATAAGGGAAAGCTCATTTCCCCGTCTGCATTGTGCAATATTGCAGTCCCTCTTCCGCTCTTAGTGAACCTATCTAGTGTTGTTCATTCGAGTTGTTCTTCTCTGTTAAATTCCTCTTATCAAGACCATTTTACCGAATATTTCTTTACTCCTCTCACTCTTTTATTCTTGTCCAATCCAACTCCATTTATTTATTATTCGACTCAGTGTTTCCCGAGTCTCCACATCCCGGTACATCTTAAATTATTACCATTTGAAAAGTATTTCCTCTCAAATCCTTACGAAAAGCAATAAATATCCTGAATTTTTCTTGCAATGGCACAGGCATCAACGTTCTAGTTTAAAACGTGAATCGAGTATTTTTTTTCAGTTTTTATAAAAGAAACCAATGTTAAATCAAGGATTGCATGTTAAAGTGGACTTTCAACTTTTGCATTCCAGACAACTCATTAAAAATAAAAATAAAATAAAAAAGAACAAAATATGTTGAGCATTGCAAGAGTCATTAGTTTAGAAAAGTAATTGTGGTTGTTGGAGATTGTGTAGTCGCTGAGAGTATAATTAATCCCGGGGGTAGAAGGGAAGCTAAAGGCAGAGACGTCAGGTTAACCCAAAGCAAGAGGGTAATTAGAGCAAAGCATGGAGGGGCATATCTCAGTGTCAGATTCCCGCCCCCGCCAAAACCGCGTCAGCCACTCCCTCCTCTATACCCCAATCAAATAGATTCCCGCCCTATTAGCCTTTTAGCCACTCTCTTTAATTTAATACCCATTCAATTATATTCTCAGGTAAAATTTATTTATATTTTAACAAATACTACACGGAACATTTTACTGAATATCCCATTTTTGAAAATCTAGACCTACGTCCATTTATTTCGCATTACCCGAGAAACTGAAAAGAATATCATCAAAAAAGTGTTTGTAGAAGTTAAGAAACGCGTCATTTGCTCGTTAGGGGACATTTTACATTAAAATAATCCATGAACATATCTGCTATCAATGGGCAACCGATGATCAATCCTGTCTTCTTTGAATAAAGCCTATTATTAAACTCAAAGTAGTTCTGTCTTAAGAACGCAGAAAGTAAACCGTAAAAGTTTTCCATCGAATACAGAGTTGGCTATTTGACTTTAAAAAATAAATCAACTACTTAATGTCATTGTTCAGTGGGGACCATTGCCTATTATAGGCGCTTTACTTATTATTTTTTTATTGGTTTCTCAGGTAGTGCCAAAAACATAGAATAACCTATGGAATACACCAACAGTTACCAAAGGTCTGGAAACAGAAAGTAAAGGATCTTTTAAATACCCTGGTCTCGACAGGACCCATTCTTTCAAAATTTGTCATAAGCCGAGTGCCGCGGATATAATGACACAAGCAGACTCTTTCTGTCAGGTGGCTAGTTTGACCTGCTATGTTGACAGGCTGAGTAGTCGTCCACCCTCAGAAGATGATGTCAACAATAAGCTGACATTACTAAGAACCAGGCTACAGTAAATGGTTACTAGGAAAGGGTGGGGGACGAATTCGAAGATTGAAGGATTAGAAGAAAACGTAGAGGATGTTGCAGAAAACCTCTTAGATAAAAATCTCCGTCACGCAGGGGCTGCGAAAACTAAGCATATTTCCCACGTGAAGCTTTACAATACAGAAATCTGCGTACTAGTAACAGAATTAGTAACGAGTCTTAAAACCAATATCACGACAGCCGAACAGTTACGGAAACGGCCGAACTAGTTTTCGGGGGATACTCACGAATAGAACCGACATCAACCGAACTCATCTTGTCCGTTATCCGCACACATTTAATACAAATGCAAATATCTCGGTTAATATTAAATAGAAAATAAATGTACATAACAATATTTATAGTCAAGTTCATTTGCGATAAGATTAGTTCTATACACGTTTTCGACCCGACGGAGATATTTCGAATTTCCCTCCTCTAAACCCCCCCCCTCCCACTGGTCAGATTTCAGCCATTAACGACCTCGATCTTTCTTTTTACATAAAACAATTAAATACCGAGTTTGGTAATGATTAAACAAAAATTGCGACCGCGAGAGTGTTAACAGACAAATATATATATATATATATATATATATATATATATATATATATATATATATATATATATATATATACAGATATATGGCTGATCAGAAACACCAGAGAACAAAGACATCCGCCATAGCCGGAGAACGCCAGTATTTGTTCTCACCAAATTAAATTCGATGGGACAAAAGTTTTACACAGAGAGGATCATCTCAGCAAAAGATTGGTCCTAGAGGCAATAGAAATCAACACGAGAACGAATACGATAAATGGCGTGGACGGTGTCACTCTCTCTGAGACATGGAAAATCATATTAAATAAAATCCAAACCATATGATTAAAGTAGCATTACAATTAATTTAAATTATTTGCCTGACGAAGATGGACGCATTTCCATCGAAAATTTGCAGAACATCAAAAATTCCAACCGCTGGAGCAGACAGCCGAGGCACTCACAATGATAATACTCCCCAGCGATGCAGCCTCAAAAAATAGAATATATATATTTAAATATATATATAATTTTGAACGGGCCTCATTTTCGTTCTCTCCTGGGTAGGATCGATGGACATTTGAAGAAAGTTTTCGAAAATCGCGGCATGAGTACGACCTCAATAGCTGATTTGCCTTAAGGGAAATCTGCTAAAATACGGTGTGCAGAGACATGGGATGCTCCTGCTCAGTGCCCATCTATGCAGCTCAGTGCTTTCAAATATTCTCGTTACTCCACATTTATTTATAGGGATTATTATTGTATTTGTTTTTATTTCAGATATAAGTACAGTAGTCGTTATTTTAGGGAAAATAGGGGTATTTATTCATTTTTCGAATGTTATTAAGTTTTAATAATTTATATGAAAATAAAGTTTTGTTCACAGGTGTTTTATAAATTTTTCTAACATGCTTTAATTTTCTCAGCCAGACTTGCCAACTTGTATCATTCTCTTGACGATAAGACATTTACTGGCAGAATACCGAAAACGACATTAGGACTTCCCTTATGACTTACAACAACTTTTGACGGAAGGGAATCCTTATATTCTTATGCCTACACAAAATTCAAATACACGACAAAATATAATATACAAATTAAGTCTGCGGCGAACAAGAAGATTTCAAATAATATGCACTTATGTATGTATGTAAACTCTTCAGGGGCTATCCCTTTTCAAAAAAAAATATAAAAATTAATAACATTAATTTAACACAGCCCTAAATAATTCTTTTGTTATACGTATGTTGTATTAGCATGTGCCTACATCTATGATATATTTATTAAATCTAATTATAAATTGCTACTCATATTTCTGAAGTGTTTCACATCAGTGTTGTTGGGAGTCACTTGCTGTCTTTCCCTATGAGTGCCTGCAAGTAGCTCTGAAGATGGAGACAATAGTCTTCGAAAGCGCATTAAAACATTAAGAATTGTACGTTTTTTTCTCTCTCCAATTATTTCTGAAGTGCTCGTTTCTCTTATGCATTCGTTACGACCGTCCTCACAGAGGAAGTAGTTGATACTGCGAGGTTCCCGAGGTAGGTTATGTCAGCTGACTACAAATCGATTATTTACAAGTCAATCTTGAACTCGATTATTTCGCGTCATAATTTAAAATCGAGTAATTTAAGGTAAAATGTTATAGAATATATGATTGAGCATTTGATTTATGTTTTTTTTTTTTTTGTTTACTGCCTTTTTTCTATTTTTTATTATGTGAATATTCTTTTATTTTTCGTTTAGTATTATTTCTTTCTTTATCAATTATTTGAACTCCTTAAAAACTGTAGGTGTGTTTCCTGGAGATAGAATGATCCGTCAAAGTAGTTTTATTTTCATTATTGTCAATACTTTTTACGTGTTGCTTTAACCTGTTATTCAGCATCAGCGAGGATTCACCAATATAAGTTCCATTGCAGGTGTTGCAGCTTATTTCATATATATTATATTTAGATTTTGATTCAGTTAGTTGGTCTGTAATTCTACTAAAATTTTAGTAGTGATTTTTAAATGAAAACTATTGGCAATTCTTCATATCATAATGGCAAGGGTCATTAACCAAAACTCCTTTATTCAAACGGACTATTAAAAAATGCCCTACGAGTTATTCCTTTCATTCGTGAAGTGCTCGCCTCCTCCCCAGCCGGCCGATCCTTCTGCTGTGATCCAGGTAAACTATAAGTAGAGTTATAACCAATTTTTCCTCTTTTTTGTATATTATTACCTTAAGAAGGGACTGCAGACGAGGCAGGTCCTAGAAAGCTAGTTCACTAATAAGAGGTGATGAACCTATTTTAAATCATGGAGTTATACATGGAATCCCACCATCCAGGAGATTCAAGTAGTCAACATTTTAATATTCGTTGGCAAGTCAATGTACATAGTCATTGTAGATCATTGCAATCAACTTGGAATTAATACCTATTTTTATACATGGATACCGCCAGCCTAGAGATTCAAGTTGAAAAATAAAATAAAACTTGAAACATAGCGTAGTCCATGAAAGTTTGTGAAATTCAAGAGTGGCTAATTGAAGGGCAATGCCCGTGGTGCCCCCTGTCGGTAAAATTTTCAAACTAATTAGTGCTTCTATTAAATTTTTATACAACCCCCCCCCCATCACCATTTCCCCCTTCTCGGGCCCGGAACCTATTTAAAGATTCAAGCTGCTTTGATCTCCCCTCCTACCGACCATAAAATCTTATCGCCCCAGCCTACCTCGATTCACTTATTAGATAAAATTTATTGCATTAAAAACACCACTTTTATCTCAGGTGATAAATTTTTATACTTTTATGGATGTAATGAAAAATTCAGTGTAATATCAACTACCTATTCACTTTGCAATAATGTTTATGAACTCATAAAATGAGCAGGGCACCTGAGCCATACTGCTGCCTTTTACAACATAAGTTTATTATTTTGAATTAATTTATTTTTAATTTAAGCTGGCCATTTTTTTTCATAAATATTCATAATTTATATAAAACTAGTTTATTCATGTAGTTAAATGTTTACTAAAGGACTGTATCCACTTGAAGAACTATCAAACCACCTCATGACTCACCATCTCAAGTTGGACTACCTCATTAATGAAAAGACATTTATAATACATAAATATTGTTCCAAAAAATTGAAATAAAAGAGGGCTCCAAATGAGCTAAGAGTGGCTTGGTTAGCCAAGTGAGTTAAGGATTTTGTCCAAATTGACTTGGTAAACCTAGAGTAGTGGGCTCGATTTCCATCTGGGCAATAAGAACGTTTTTAGTGATGAACACATTAAATAAAATCTCTCTGGCTAGAAATAGTTGGTAACCTCTACATAGCCCGCTCCTATTTACCAGACTATTTAAGCGTTTCATTTAAAATGGAGGACCTAGTGAGTTATTGCCTTAAATAGAACTGGGGAGGGCGGCAGGTGGTTAGAAGAAAAAAAACTCAAAATAATTCTTTTATTATCCAAATTTGTTAAAAATTTAATTATCTATAAACGTTGTTCTATAGCCATTTTCTCTATCATTGAATATCGTTTACTTTTATAAAGTTAGTTATTTTGTGAATTTATTTTAGTTAATAAATATGAAAGAAAATGCTGAAAAATATTGCTATAAATTGTGGTCGAGACCCTCCCGTCTCCTATTGCTACTCACGGAACGGAAACTGTCATGCTATTTCTATGAGGAAAATTTCAATAGATCGCAGGTCATTTAGTTGGAATAATCCAGTGTAATGAGAGAAGAAAAATCACTTTTGGAGTATTGGGGGAAGTGATTGCGGTATCATTGTTGACGATTTGAGGGGAATATGGAAGTCTCTTGTCTAAAGACAAAGTTTGGTGGTTCTTCGGTTTATTAAAAGGGAAAAGAATGCAAATGATTGTATGTGGGAGATATGAGGGTTGCTGACTACCTCAGCTGCTATATTAAAAGGGGGGCAGACCTCCCCTGGGGAGAGGGAGGAAATGAAACAGGCTGCAAACAGTATAATACTGCAGTTAGGGATTATCACATCCTTGCCTTGATTTGCATGGACACAGGATCTGGGCAACAGTCGCTCTTATAGCAGCAGATTCCTTTTAATGGAACTGACTTATCGACCTCCTAACTATGACTGCTCTCTAGGGAAGACAGACTTCCTTCAATGTCTAAGGGCTGTGGCCTCTAGGGAATTATAAGCAGATTCAATTGCTCCACAAAGGGATGCCGGCAAGTAAGCATTTAAAAAAATAAATCTTAAAATCCATAAAAGATTTTCGAATTGTTCGAAGGTGTGCCTTTGTGAATGTACTTCACTCTTGTGAATGTAGAAGTAAATTACCTAGATTTAATTTCCACCACTCACCAGGACACAACTACCTTTACAAACTCCTCAATCATTCAACTCTATCAAATATACATGAACAACTATACTCAGGGACAATAAGCTTTGACAGATAGAGTCTACAGTGAATAAATGGTCATCCATCTTTATGGTAGAATAGAGGAGGTTCTATGCCGCCAAATCCAAAATTAACACATGGGCATTTAATGGCTAAATTCGACAGGCCACTGTGCGAACTAGTGTGAAACTTGTTGCAATGTTGACAACACCAACTGACAACAATGACATTACAAAACCGCTGTGTGATCATAGTCAATAATCACATCCTCACGAATTTATCATACCAACTATTTAGTGTAATATTCAGTTTATTTGTCCACTCTTGGCTTTTTAATGTCTATTTATGTAATTAGCATTACTTTGGAAACAGGAGTTCTGTTCCACTTGAGCTGTTTAATGGGCCCTACAAGAGGCTGACAGGCCGAATCCCCGGAAGTGGTGGTGGTAGGGGGGGGGGGTAATTGAAGGGGAGGGGGCAACTTCCCGAAGGGTAGCAACTCTCCTCCAAGTTTTAACGACGGAAGGTGAATCACTTTCTTGGACACTCCCAGTCTTGTCCTTTTTATTTTCGTCAGGATAAAGTCTCAGGCACACACCACTTCCTCCAACAACATTACATCAGTTCATGGACAAAGTTACATCTACATCTACGGCAAACAGCCGCCGATAAAGGCCACTCTTAATGATATATATATATATATGTATATATGTATTTAATTTATATACATGAATGTGTGTGCGTGTATGCTCCGGAGCAGCGCTGAAGGCAGAAATGTAATAAAAGTCCTGCAAAGCATACTCAGCAGATTTCCTACTTGCTGGGATTACTCCACTATGCTTCTCTTCCTACATGTTTTCTATTTGTAAATTAGAACCCGAAGGCTGAAAACAAGAAAGAATGAATTAACGACGAAATACCCGGGTAATTGGGAATATTTTTTACATGTATTGCCGGTGGATAGTTTGTTTGGTTCTTCCATTTCCTGGTCAGAATGATCATCAGTAGGACAATGGCATCAAATATATTCTTTGATATGAAATTTGGGGTCATTTCTCAGTTCCAGTTTTTCTTTTTTGGCATTGCGTGTGAGTGAAAAAAATACTCAGACAAACTTCAAGGTTTAAAACGACCTTAAACTAGGTCAACCAACGGATTTATAGAGAGCTAAGTTAAAAGAACCGTCTCCTGCAATGGCTGTTGAGTGCAACCAAAATCCCTTTACTTCCTTGATTCAGTTTATTTGGCAGAGATATTAGTGGTAATTGAGGCAATAAGAAGAGTTGCTAGGCATAATGGCATCGGATAAAAGGGGTCCGTTTGGTTGGAATATATCTGGTGTGGTGCGGGAAGATGTGCTGCTTAAATGGTCCAGCCGGGCGACCATCTCTACATCACCCAATAAAGGCAATTTATATCTCCTTCTCTCTTACTTTATAGCGCTACTATTTATTACGCACTCCACTCCCTCGGCGTACCTTTCCCTATGTAGGCCACGCTCATTCCATGGCTCCCACTCAAACAGCCACATAACCTGACTATCTCTTGCCCTCTGATTAGTAAGTCAATTTATTTTTCCAGCCAAATAAAACATTACAATTATTATAGGCATGTATAATAATTTACAATGTCCTTGGCGTATAGCATTAGCACTAGTGGTAACATGCAAAACATACTCCAATATAAATATGTTGTTCGGCAATGGAAGGGGGTTCCGATGGATAACAGGCGCCCTTTGCCCTTTGCTTGGGAATTGAGTGGATTGCATGGAGTTACAAATGTAGTTTTAGCCCATATATGTTGAAGTGCTGTACATATTTCATGGGGAAAGCCTATCATATTAGATTAGTGTGTGTGATTTGTTATAGTAATGCATGATGATGTAGATGATAGTGGTGGTTGGGCTTCCATGAAATTGGTGCAAGATGGTTTACGGGGGTGAGGCTGGTCAAAAATGCTTGTGGACCATTGGAGCTGATAATTTTTAAATGTGACACTACTCACATATTTTCTTCTTCCAAGGCAGAAGATTTTCTTAGCAAGGAAATCAGTTGCTGAAGTTGTACACATGACGCAATTTTCAAAACATTTCTTCAAACGTGATCATTCCCAGGAGATGAGGAAAATAATTGATATATAAGCATTTCATGTAAAACTAAAGATCCAATTCGTTAACGCCTGAAATCGGAGATTGGGGGGAGGGTTAGAGGGTGGAATTTCGGTATTTCAAAATATCTCGGAGATATTAGGATTTAGTATTCAGCCTCAGCTCCTTCTCATGTTAACAATATGTAGTTATACCATGAACGGCTTTATTCTAAGAGTAAATACCAAGTATTTTATATAAGTGACTTTTATGACGCGAGACACATGCAAATTCGGTGTGTGGTGACGTCATCAATAAAGATTTACGTTTTTGTCTGGAAAATATTTGTTTCATCTATACGATACTCGATATTCACCCGTTTCATGCATCTCTTATGATCACAGTCGTTGATTTGTTAATGGGGCTAGGAATAGTGGAGGTTTAGGGGGAGTGGGAGGGAATCGAAAATTAAAATTATCTCCATTGAGTCGGATTGTAAAATATTATTAAAACAATCATGTTAAACTTTTGATGGGCTTGGAGGGTTATTTGCATTTTTTCGAAACTCTAGTATGAAGCGAATTATTTGTACTTGCTTGTTTTGAGGCTCCAGTAACCCCCTTCCGCCCGCCCCGTCCTGCCCCTTCGACTCATAATTCTTTAGATAGAAATAGAGAATATATGGTGAGAAGAGGTGCTATATCAGCAGGCGGGAAATCTACTTATTTTACGCAGCCCCTGCGTCACGGACTTATTCATATATTATACAGTGCGTATCAATCTCTGACCCATCGTTTTTCAAGAGATTATGGAATTTCCCAATGGAACAAGGTTACGATGTCATACTTCTTACAGTTCTTTTCTGGGGTAATCAACACAGGTAACTCTAATAGAAATGCATTTCTTTAATGTGGTAGCGATATATTAACAGAAAAATATGAATAAAATAAATGAATAAATAAATGTGTGAGTGTTTGTGGCGAGCGATTATGTGACATGATACATGGGTTTATTCGTTGGTCGGATCCGATTTAGCGGGGATTATTCCAGATTATGTGGAACGAGTATTGCCGTCCTAATCCAACTGCTATTGTGTCTGCTGCATTAATTTGTTTCCATATGCAGCAATTATCATTTTAAACATCCCAATCCCCGAGACATCGACTAACATTGGCGCATTATCCGTTTCATTATTCGATTCCCGCCATGCCAGTAATGTGCTCCATTCTCCAATTGCAGGATGAAAGCTCCTCTCGACTTTCTCTCTTTTCTCGATAGTATCGAATTAATTAATTGAGAGTTCTTGAGGTCACGAGTTTTTTGCTTTATTATCGACCTTGACTATGGAAAGGGACGTGCATGTATTTTCCTAAGTATTTTAAAATGTGATAATCTGCAAATTCATAGTTTATAAAATTTTCATAAATGATAGAAAAATAATTTCATTTATTACACTCTTAAGTTCAAGAAATCGTGTGAGCATCTGAGTTGAATTTCAATTATCTCAAAACTACGTTCTAAGACAAAGTGAATTTAGCTGGAGCGCAGACTATTTATATACAGCTATGAAATATTTGTATAACTTTGTAAAGGGAATGAAACAGGGAGAAGTGGTGTATGAGCCAGTGACGTCATTGTTCCCCTTCCCAGCTCTAGACGTCTATTTTAATTAAAGGCACCGGCGAACAGCTTTAAGCCCAACTTAGCTCCTCAAACCTTTTATACTCATCTATATGAAGTTTGTCTCATTCCCATTATCTACAGGTCATCCTCATCTCTCTCTCTCTCTCTCTCTCTCTCTCTCTCTCACTCTCTCTCTCTATCTCTCTCTCTCTCTCTCACTCTCTCTCTCTCAATCTCTCTCGCTCTCTCTCTCTCTCTCTCTCTCTCTCTCTCTCGCTCTCTCTCTCTCTCTCTCTCTCTCTCTCTCTCTCTCTCTCTCTCTCTCTCTCTCTCTCTCTCTCTCTCTCTCTCTCTCTCTCTCTCCCCTCTCTCCTCTCTCTCCTCTCTCCTCTCTCCTCTCGCCTCTCCTCTCTCTCTTTTTTTAATACTTCTCTGACCCCGCTTTACCATAAAGCTGCCCTTATGGAAAGCGGTACTTTCCAATTTCTTTATTGAATTTTGATTTCCGGAATTTTAAGTAGGTCTGTGGTAACTCCTCCTTAATGCTTTCTAAGCAGTGAGGATGAGCTTTGTGCATTAATAAAATAAGCTACTCTTTTGAGCGGGATTCCAATATACCATTTAAATTAATTCTAAGTCCTTAATTTTAACTATTTTAATTTTGCTAATAAATGTCTATAATATTTCTAAACCTAATTTATTACTTTACACATATTTAACTAACTATTTTAGTTATGTATTTACATATTATTATTTATTACTTTATTTATTTTTTATTTAATACGCTAGTAGTATATCTCTTAAACGCTATAAAAATGTCTTTGTTTTCAACAAGTTCTTTTAATGCTGTTGGAGGCCATTCAAGAAGGGAGAATTCTCCTGCTAATTCTAGTCTTTCTCTTGTATAATAAGTGCAGTTCAGTAATATAAGGCGTGCATCTTCGAATTCTCCACACTTGCATTTAGGATCTTCCTTCCTTTTGAATGTATGTAGTTTGGCGTTAAAATCCTTTGCATTTTTTTTACCGCCGTCCTCAAAAAAGGCAGGGTAAAAGGTGGGTCTCTTTCTACCATTTGTAAAACTTTGCTGTTATTAAGTAATAGGTTGTAATGGTGACGAGTATCTTTGTTAGCTGGCTATTGACTAAATCCACTACTTTTTTTCTTACACTTATATGAATTTCGGTAATATTAGCAGGTAGAATCCGTTAGGTTCAGTTTCGTGTATGTAGAGGTATGGGAAGTGCCTACTAATCTATCATTTATCTATGAGTTGACAATTGGATAGATATACGACGGGTATCCAGTTTGATGGGTCCTTACCAGATAGCTAATTGAAGTCCTCATTATCTAGTTGGGAAGCAGACTTCTGCCTGGCAGCTTCACTGGCAGCCATCTTGGAACTTAAGTAGGTTCTAGGCTGTAATTGGATAAAACATGGCACCCTGTTTCTACTATTCCTAATTGCATCTCTTGGTATATCTCTTTCTTACATTTATAAACAGTGAGAGTAAACAGACAGGCTCAACTCCATCTACCAGCCTATGGCCTCTCCAACAAACACTCCCAACTATTTACAACTTTAAAGCAAGCACTATTTATCCGGCTCTTCTTCCCACCGTTTGTAAGATCTAGGCAGAATCTACCTTCAAACTCTAAGAGAATCACTTCAGTGTAAGATCCTTAGAAGTTTGTAATTTTGACGAAATGCAAGGCGGAGTAATATTTCGTGAGAGGGAGAAACAGAAAGTAAGTCCCACTGGGAATGGGTATCCAAGCAGACTTCGATACAGAGATGCGTCGTCTCACTTTCTATTATCTATTTATTTTTAAGCGTAAGGTAACATATCAGCATAAAGTCAAATTGGTATGGCAAAGAATTTACAAATGCTTGAAATCAATAAATAGAATTGACCAACTCTCTTAATATATTAATTACAGAAAAATATACAAAATTATATCTTCTGGAAATTATTTGTTTGCAAGAATGTTTATTTAATAATCGTCAATGAAAATGATTCAAAAGAAAGTGATATCTGTGATATTAAAAATCTTCTTTCTCAGAGTTCCACATCTTCTGCTCTGATTTCGCACATTAAATAATATTTTAGCTTTGTAGGAAACAGCTAAATACACATAAATACTAAAGTAATAATAAATGCCACTAAAAAATTGTTAGTTAAATGAGTGTGGTTGAAAATATTTTTCGCGAATATTTTGAGCCTCCAGTTAGTATTGTTGTAGAATGTCCTTGAAAACTGCCTTATCTCTAGCTGATTTTGTATAATGTAACTCGACTACTGCCTTGAATGCAGTTATTTATATGATTCAAGCAATAACATTGTCGAGAAGATGATTAATTTATTATAATGTCCATTAGGAGTAATCGTCAATATTATTTATGAGACAGGGCGCATTATTTGGAGCAAATCCTCTGTGATATAGATACAGTAGGGGTAGATCTGCACATTTATCAGGATCTGGGATGGGATACTCCGGGATTAATGTGAATTATCTCTACCCTTTAGCCTATATTTAGTCTGCAATGCCAACGTTAGGCAGAAAATCTTTAATTTCATGACAAGTCTCTTATTTTGATGACAATAACACTGTATTTCGAATTTTTGAGCCGCACAAGCACGTGGAACCGACGAAAACATTTGTGTCTATTCAATATTTTAGTTGCCATCTCCTTTAGAACCGGAAGGTCTTGGAAGCAGTCATAATCACAGCCAAGAGATATTGGCATAAAGCCTTTATCCCACGACAAGATTGCCTCAACCACTGACTGTAGTTGCCACAAATTATCTAGTTTTCCATCGGACGCTGAATAACGAACATGTTTCATTTGCCTCAACTAGACCCAACTCCTCTTGGTTCAGTTATCACTCATTAATAACCTTCAGTTTTTACAGGTTTTTTTTTAAATAGAGTAGTGTCGACCAAATAAAAATTATCGTTTCTACAAATCATCCTTTAATCTTAGATAGTAAAAAAACATGTATTATTTCCTAATAAGACTTTCTGTGGTATATTGATGAGCCAAATGGTTTAAGGCAACTCCTAGAATTAAAAAAATACAAATACCTCGCTAACATCCGTCGTAGAGTGAAAATTAATAGAACAACAGCAATTGAAAAAAGTCCGTCACGCAGGGGCTGCGTAAACTAAGCAGATTTCCCACGTGAAGTTTTACAATAGAGAAATCTGCCTAATAACAACTGTACTAGTAAGAAACCTCTAAACCTATTCACGAGGAACGAATAGTTAAGGAAACGGCCGCCAGAGCTCTCGGCGGAAAGTCCGAACATAGCCGAATCCTGGCGACAACACACAGAATACAAATGCAAATATCTCGGTTAATATTCAAGATACAGAATAAATGTATAGAACAATATTTATAGTAAATTTAATTTTCAATAAGATTGCTTTTATACAATTTTTCAATCCGAAATATATTTCGAAATTTAGAAAACCCCCTCTCTAAACCCCCCCTCCCACTGGTCCGATTTCAGCCGTTAACGAACTTGATCTTCCTTTTTACATAAAACAATTAAATACCGAGTTTGGTGACGATTAAACAAAAATTGCGACCGCTAGAGCGGTAACAGACAAATATAGATAGATAGATAGATATATATATACAGTTTTGAACGGACCTCATTTTCGTCATCTCCTGGGTAGGATCGATGGACATTTGAAGAAATTTTTTGAAAATCGCGTCATGAGTACAACCTCAATAGCTGATTTCCATTCAGGGAAATCTGCTAAAAATTGCTAAGTGGATTAGTACAACGGATGAATTGCTCCATCGTCAACAATTAGCGATCTTGATATTTAGGTTTACAAGAAATGGTTAAATGTGGAATATGGTATTCATCAAACTAACTGCTAGAGTGGGAGTAGACAAATGCATAGTTATATCATTTAAAGGATCTCACAACTGTAATATGTAGAGTTAGACCAATAGCCACTTGAAGAAAATACAGCCGTTTGATGGGATAGGTGAGAGTGGAGCTGAACATGGAGTGGATGATAAAACAGACTGGCCAAGGGAACGCTAAACATTCTATTGACATGCCGTTCAGCTGACCACCATGTACGGGATAGAAGATAGCGCTAGTTGGAACCAACATCGGCAACCAGTAATGGCTGATGTAGTTGGGGCTTTTATACAGTTGGAGGCCTTGTTAATGCAAAATCGAACCCAAAATGTAGATTTAATTTGCCCGCGACAAGCTACAGATGTTCGCTGGAAACCCATGGCAACATTAGTGATTCACCTCAATCCGGATTTAAATATGTCCATCTCATAGGTAGTCACACATTCGCCCATTGCTGCCCAGTGTGTAGAGTAGGGAACAGTTGGTGAATCTTAGCCGTCAGACCTTAACCATCACTCACCTATCCAAAGCTCAACAATTGATTGTGAGGAAGTACCAAACGTACCAATTGCTGACAACCATTCCATCCTATGTTGAGAAGGTATCGTCATATCAGAGCAAGGGCTTACGACGCTCCTTCTTGAATCATTCCTGACATTTCCACTATGAGATTGCATCAACGAGAACCAGGCCTGTGATGGACAACCCCAAGCCAAATTGCTGGACAGACCTCATCTCACATTGTGTAATATTGTTCCTCCTAACTAACACTCCTATTAAATCGAGATTTGAATCATGAATGAGACACTTAACATTACATTGGTACAGTACCGGAGATTAATAAATACATATATCTGAGGGATGGCTGGAAACGACAAAATTCGAGTTACATTTAACCTTTGGTAGAAAACTTCAATAAAAGATTAGTATTACGAGTAGAAAATTCGACCATGCAACTCATAACAACGGAAATATTAGTGAATTTATTTTTTGTTTGAGAACCAGAATTAACGAACTTGTTGGATCGTTATAAAACTCGATATAAGCGTTTCGTGAAAACCAAATATTAAGTTTGTTATCAGCTGGAATTGTGCCGGGAGAGGGGGAGAATAGAGAGGAACAAAATAAATAATTAAAATATCTTCGTTATTATACGTCAGCTAAAACCATTTTGTACATTGTTTCGCTCTTAAATACCAACCCAGATATCTGCATTTTTAATTTTCAGCCTTCACACACTCCCACTCCTACTAATGCCATATTAATAATGAGCCAACATGAACCAGTTTATTCGAAGCCTAAAAGCCAAATATTGTTTTTATATAACTTTTCTTGTGTGAGATACGAGCACAAATTTCTGGTGTGAGGTAATCATGAAAATAGAAAGGTAATAAAAACATTGGGTAAATTAAGCATATTTCCCAGCAGCTGCCTAGTAACGTCATTTATCGTAACAACGTAACGGGGTTTATTGAAGGCTGAAAATAAGAAAGCCCTAAATAGCTTGCTTAGTATTTGAGTTTCGAAAAAAAATGTATAGATCAATTCTGGTGCATCAATAGTTCTACAAGATTGATTCTATACAATACCGACTCATAATAATGACAATATTTGGGATTTCCCCAAAACCCGTCCCACACGTCCAATTTCAGGGATTAACAAACTTGACGTTTAGTTTTAAATGAAACACTTAAATATCCAAAAAAAAAATTCGTCGCGCTGGAGCTGCGTAAACAATGCAGACTCGTGAAGTTTAATAATAGATATACCTACATACTGCTAACACAACATGTATTAAGTGAATAAATACTAACAGTAATAAGAAATATTTTCCCTCTCGGCGGGAAGCGTCTCAAATGTAAACAAACTTATCTGCCCACGGTTCACCGGAAAGAAAAACAATTACTGATTTAGGCTTCGAATAATGTGGTTTATAATATAACAGAGTATTGTTTATGTAACACGAGTAGAAGTGAGGGTTTATTAAAGCTGAAAACTGAAAAATGCAAATATCTAGGTTAATATTCAAGATAGAGAATAAATGTATATAACAATATTCACAGTACATTCAATTTGGAATCATCCCATTAACGGCCTTGATATTTCTATTTACATAAAACGACTAAATATCGAGTTTGGTAAAGATCAAACAAAAATTGCGACCGCAAGTGCAGTAACAGACTAATATATACACATATAAATATATATATATATATATATATATATATGATATATATATATATAGGACACACACGCACACACACACAAACACACACACACACACACACACACACACACACACAAATTTAATTTTGAATGGACCTCATTTTCGTCATCTACTAGGTAGGATCGGTGGACATTTGAAGAAAAATTTCGAAAACTGCATCATGAGTACAACCTCAATAGATGATTTACCTTAAGGGAAATCTGCTAATCTGGTACCGTTATAGCGTTAAAACACACATTATATATATATATATATATATATATATATATATATAGTTTTGCACCGATCGAGATAGGATCTATGGGGGTTGTAGATATGTTTCGAAATTCTTGAGAACATTCTCAATAGCTGATCTGTCTCAAGGTAAATCTGCTAATATCAAAGACTTTAGCATTTATAGGTAAATACCGATGAGCGTCAAAGTAGCTAGGCCCGACCCTGTGCTCCCTCCCTTGAGGCACTTGTAGATATGGTATATAATTTGGCTGATATTACACAAATATTCAAAGAGATTTTAGTGCGGCCTAGTGACGGTTCAGCCTCTGCTTTTGCCTGCCTTCATCTTGTATTTATCAGCTGTGACTTGTAGATATCCACTTATATCCGGCTGAGTGCCTTCTAAATAACTCAACACCTCCAACTCTCTTACTCAAACAACATATTCCACCTCGTTATGTACATGTAACTCATCCACTCCCATCTCTAAAACACGACGGAAATATAGGTTTTTTTTTTGTTTTGTTTTTTGGATCAAAAGAAATATAATGCTTCAAATAAAATCATTCTTTATTGCAAAAAAAATAAGAAATAAAAAATAGAAGAAAAACGCCCACAGAGGCTGCGTAAACTAAGCATATTTTCGATGAGCTGTACGATTCATTGGTGATCTCATCTCACCATGTCATGTCTATTTCTATGTAAAATTCCGATGTCTAGAAGGGGGGGGGGTGTACTGATGGCTGAAAACAAGATAATAACAATAACTTGCAGAGTATTTGAGTTACGAGAAAATTTATAGAACAGCAGTTTTAAAGCATCAATTATATAACAACGATTCTCTTACAGTTTTACGATCAGACGTAAAACTGTAAGAAATAAGATAAATATAATAAATTCTGTAATACAATATAAATATAAGAAATCCTGTAAAACAGGGAGATATTTTCGAAATGCTCCCCCTTTACTTCAAGGTCAGATGTCGGCCATGTAATCATTTGATCTGGTAACAGTTAATTATCGCTCTGATAACGGTTAAGTAGCTAGTATCGTATAGATAAAAAGAAAAACTTTTCAAGTCAGAAACTTAGATCCTAATTGTGATGTCTTCACACTACTAATTTAACAAATGCAATTGTCTCGGTTAATAGTCGAGATAGAGAAAAAGTAAGTACATCATTTATAGAAAACTTGATTTACAATAAGATTGATTTTTATAAAAATCTCCAAACGACTCCTAGAAACTGTGAATTGTCGATTCTTCGTAAATCCGGTAATGAGTTCAACTCCAATAGCTTATTATCCTTAGGGGAAATCTGCTGAGAGTACGTAAAATAAAACATATTTTCCACCTCCTGAGCAGGACACTCATCAACATCATTATTCCACTTTTCCTTCTGATAGTGAAGTCAATGTACATTATGCTTCCAATTTAAGCAGGACATGAGGCATTTCGTTGATCAGGTAATAAATAGACTTGAAAATCGAATTACTTGAAGGGGGGGAGGGAGGAGGGGTACTGAACACTAAAACTAATTTCTCTTATTTCCAAGTAATTATTCCAGTTAGAGAAAGAGATTTGGGGAAATAATAAGGGTTCAAAATAGGATTTGTAACAAAATTTGTTGTAACATTTTTATATTAATTGTTACAAACTTCTGCAAAAGCAACTATCTTAACTTGCTGTGATTTAGTGAATCTTGACAGCTGTGATATTCTATACATATGCTATTGGAAATGTAATTAATCCAAATACCTCTGCATTGTGTAATATTTTGAAGTTAGCTGAATGTATGCCTCGTTGATTAGTTAGCAGTAGATTCAAGACCGGAGTGTGTTGCTGCTCTAACTCGAATACATTTTATACTTGGCTTTGAGGCACTACTTGCCTTGTCATTGTCTACATCTCAAGCACCTTCTTATACTAATGAAACATAGACATTTATGGCAGATATCACCAGGAATCTAAAATGTCCGTCACGCAGGAGTCGAGGGGATTTGCCCAATCGACGCGTATTTGTATTTATCTCAAAAAGTAAAAGTTCAATCAGAACAATATTTTGTATTAAGGCTTCAAATAAAGTGCTTCATGACATAACGGCTTATCATTAATATGACATGAGAAGAAGTTGGGGTTTACTGACGGCCCAAAACTAAAACATGAAAGTATCTCTGTTAATAATCAAGAACGTGAAATATGTATAAACGAAATTTATAGAACTTTTCATTTGCATTTAGATTTGACCTATACACTTTTTCGATCCGGCGTATAATAACGGAGATATTTCGAAATTCCCCCTTCCCCGGTCCGATTTGAGCCGTTAACGAAATTGATCTTTATTTTTACATAAAACGTTCAAATATTCAGTTTAGTAACGATCAAACAAAAATTACGCTCGCTAGGGCGTTTACAGTCTAATATATATGTACATTACATTCAATTCTGAACGGACCTAATTCATCTCCTAGTTAGGACCGACGGACATTTGAGGACAATTCGAAAATCGCGTCCTAAGTAAAACCTCCATGAATAATTTCCCTAAAGGGAAATCTGCTAAAAGGCAACTTCTTAAAAGTACATTGTTCAGAAGCATTATAATAAAAGTCATTTATGCAAGGGGAGAATTGATCAAACTTCCCCCCAAGACCTATTTCAGTCATTACGAAAATATTTAGTTTTCCATCAAAAATATTGAGTCTGTTTTGTTCAAATGAAAATCGAAATGATTAACTCACACCGAAAATATTTGCTCATATCTCATACTAAACAAAATTCAATGAGAACAATATTTGGCTTTTAGGCTTCGAATAAACTGGTTCAATATTTAAGAGCTCATTCGTGTTGGCTCATTATTAATACGGCATGAGTTGGAGTGGGGGTGGCAGATGGCTGAAAATTAATAATGCAAATGTCTCGGTTAATACTTAAGATAGTGAAACAATGTCCTAAACCACATTTAAAGGAAATTAAATTGGTTATAAGATTAGTCCTATATAAGTCTTTTATCAAATCAACATACAGTGACCGAGATATTTTAATTTTCTATTTTCTTCTCCTTGAAACTCCCACCAGGCACATCTTCAGCTGTTAACGAACTTAGTTGGCTTAATCTTGGTTTTACATGGCATGCTTATATATGGAGTTTGAGAACGAGACAACAAAAATTGTAACTACTACAGAGGTACCATATATATATATATATATATATATATATATATATATATATATATATACGTATATATACTAGTTCAGATAGCCGGCTTCGCACAGGAATTCATTTGAGGCTGAATGGTGATGCTTTTTTGGCATGGCTTTACTTTGCACAATATTTTGACATTTACCCGTCCCAGTGTTTAGGGTTTATACCCATTGTTGGCATTTGTTAATAATAAAATTATTTTTTTTATGTAAGACTACACTGTCCTGCATATTGTCATATTTCCCGTCTCCTATGCATTATGCGTAGATTTGAATTATTAAGGAAAAAGTAATTCCTGGAATAATAAGAAGAGAAGTTGTTGGGCAAATTTAAATACAAACTTTTTGTTATGTGCATATTTGCCGAAAATTCAAATAGGAAACGAAATATCACTATTATTAATTTCAGGCCTTCCTATATAACCTACTACCTTACGACACATGTGCCCGTCCCTAGAAATGTTAGTATAGCCTTATTATAATGAAGGCGAATAGTAGTAATTCACACATGCCGAGTTTGGTTTAATACGGTTAAGTCTTTTGATGCCCAAATAAAATTGTGGACCCCCGCTTTAGTTTAAAGCGGACTAACTCATTTATGCTTCCGTATACGGCAAAAGCGCTTATTACAAACAAGTTACTTCTAAATAACAAAATAAACAACTTTTGTTACTGATGCATATTTGCTGTAAAAGCAATAGGAAACGCTAAATATCGCTATTTTTAATTCTCAGGCCTCCCTTATAACCCCCACTCCTGCCCGTCCCTAGAAATGTTAGTATGGCTTATTATAAGGAAATTGTTAGTATTAATTCACATAGCGAGTTTGGTATTAGTTCGGTTGAGTCTTTTGTGCCAAATAAAATTGTGGACTCCCGCTATATAGTTTTTCAGCGTTAAAACTCATTTATACATCCGTATACGGCAAAAGTGCAAATATAACAAAAGTTACTCTAAAATAACAAAATAAACAACTTTTGTCTATGTGCATATTTGACCCGAAAAAACCAATAGAAAACGAAAATATCGCTATTTTTAATTTCAGGCTTCCCTTACTAACCCCCACTCCTGTTACCTCTCAGAGAAAAATTAATATAGCCTAAAGTCTAAGTTGGGTTAGTAGTAATGTATACATACCAAGTTTCATAAAATTCGGTTCAAGCCGTTTATGCTGTGAAATGGTAACAAAACAAACAAACAAACAAACATACCACGAAAGAAACAAAATGCAGATATGGTGTCTATGACATGTGAAACGAAAAGTTATCGTGAAATTTCGCGAAAAAAATCAATGTACAAGACAGAGGTTACAATTTTATTATCATAATATATATATATAATATATAATAAATATATATATATGGGAACTTTATTTTCGTCATCTCTTAGGTAACATCGATGGACATTTGAGGACATTTTTCAAAATAGTTTCATGAGTACGACCTCAAAAGCTGATTTCTTTTAAGGAAAATCTGCTAAAAAAATACATACTTATACTCGAGTTGTTAATATTATATTTAAGAGCTGATATAAAAATTGTTTTATGAAAATGAGCTTAGAGGAAGGAAGTGCTGTCAAAGTAGTAGAGGAAGGAAGACTCCCCCCTTCTGATAATGAACTAGGGTGGTTGGCGCCTAATCTGCTTAAGAGTTGCTAGCAGCGCTGGCAGCGGTTCTTTCTGCAAGCTCTACCCGCCTTTTTCTAGGCCCTCCTTCATCCCCTAGCCCTTTGTAGCTCCACGCCACAATCTCCTGACCCCACCCCACCTACACCAAACCTCTCCTTTTCTTTAGTACTTAGCCAGCTTCTACATTTACCTTATTATGGTTTCTTTTAATTAGAAGAGGAAAAGTAAAATAATTTTACTTATAAAAATCACTGGTGGGAGGAGATCGCTTTGTGCTGGATACCACAGTGCTCTTAGCTGGTCAGCTTTGTGGCTTCAGCTCACTTTCAAAGGCCCTTTAGACATCCACCAAAATCCCCCTACAACTTTTTCAAAGGGTAATTAAATAATTTTCCAATAATAAACACTGACAGCCCTGGAAGGAAAAGTGAATTCAACATTTACTCCCTTGGTTTGGGGACCTACAGTTCATGTACTTATTCTGAAGCTATTAAAAATGGTGAATCTAAGGATAGTTGCACCATGTGAATATATCTAATAATTATACGTACGAATACTGTTAAAATTGCAAGACGTTTGTATTATTGGTGAATGTCAATATATAATCTCTCCATCCCTGTTAATGCTCTAGTGATCGCAGTATTTGTTTGAAACTTACCAAACTTGATATAAAATCTTTTCATGTAAAACTAATGATCAAGTTTGTTAACGACTGAAAATTCAAAATATCATATATATTTATACACACACACACGCATATATATATATATATATATATATATATATATATATATATATATATATATATATATATACACACACATATATTTTCTTGACTCGAAAATGTTTATTTGATCTAAACTTGCTTGATCTTTAATCAAGATAGAGTGGTTTACAAAGAGGGCGAATTCGAAAATTCAAAATATCTCCGTGATTATGAGTGGGACCGAAAAATGTCATCGAAATAATCTTGTAAAACTATTGCCGCTCTATAATTGTTGTACTTTACAGTTTTTCGTAACTCAAATATTATGCAAGCACTTGCTTTTTCTTCATGAAATGAGATGAGTAGCTTTTCACCAGGGAAATGTAGTTAGTTTAGGCAGCAAGACGGGCTTTTATTCCTTCTTGTATCTTCGACATGAGGAATGGCAGCCTGACGATGAATTAAATCAGGAGCTGATATTACCTCTCCCAGGAACTAGTTATTACCTTAGTAACTATCCTTCCACCCTGCGCCATATTCCTATCATAGGTTGGCTTAATATCATCTATATATATATAAAACTGTAACCTCTGTCTGTACATTGATTTTTTTTGCGAAATTTCACGATAACTTTTCGTTTCACATGTCATAGACACCATAACTGCATTTTGTTTCTTTCGTGTATGTTTGTTTGTTTGTTTGTTTGTTTGTTTGTTTGTTTGTTTGTTTGTTTGTTTGTTTGTTTGTTACCTTTTCACGCATAAACGGCTGAACCGAATTTTATGAAACTTGGTATGTATATTACTACTATCCCAACTTAGACTTTAGGCTATATTAATATTCTCTAAGACGAACAGGAGTGGGGGTTATAAGGGAGACCTGAAATTAAAAATAGCGATATTTCGTTTCCTATTGGTTTTTCGGCAAATATGCACATAACAAAAGTTGTTTATTTTGTAATTTAGAGTAACTTTTGTTATATGCACTTTTGCCGTATGCGGAAGTATAAATGAGTTATACGCTAAAAGCTATAGCGGGAGACCACAATTTTATTTGGCACCAAAGACTCAACCGAATTAAACCAAACTCGGTATCTGAATAAGTACTAACACCTTCATTATAATAAGCTATACTAACATTTCTTGGGACGGGCAGGAGTGGGGGTTATAAGGAAGGCCTGAAATTAATAATAGTGATATTTCGTTTCCTATTGCATTTTCGGTAAATATGCACATAACAAAAGTTGTTTATTTTGTTATTTAGAGAAACTTTTTTATATACACTATCATCGTATACCGAAGTATAAAGGCGTTATATGCTGAAAATTATAGCGGGAGACAACAATTTTATTTGGCACAAAAGACTCAACCGAACTAAATAAAACACTCAGTATGTATATTAAAACTAATGCCTTCCTTATAATAAGTCATACTAGCATTTCTAGGGACGGGCAGCAGTGGGGGTTATAAGGAAGGCCTGAAATTAATAATAATGATTTCCTATTGGGGTTTCGGCAAATATGCACATAACAAAAGTTGTTTATTTTGTTATTTAGAGAAATTTTTGCTCAACACTTCATTTCAATATGAACTTACCAGGTACCTTCTCCTGAAAAATTAATTCAAATGTATGTCAATATTTTTCTCCTTAATCAATTTCAAATCTATGGCATAATGCACAGGAGACGGGAAATATGACAATATGCAGGACAGTGAAGTCGTACATTAAAAAATAATTTTATTATTAACCAATGCCAACAACGGGTATTAACCCTAAAAACCACGGGAACGGGTAAATGCTTCAAAATATTGTGCACAAAAAGTAAAGCCTTGCCAAAAATATACCATCTCCATTTCAGCCTCAAATGAATAATAAAATAATACTTTGACTCAATATTTTAAGGGAAAACTATGGAGTTGCTGGAGCGGAAGGAGTTCGGAGACTAAACAGTTAAATTGATGATAATTTATTTCCTGTGAAATGCTAGCATTACTGGAAATGATTTCCACTGAGCTCTACTATTACGAATATAATCTAACGTACAAAACTATGTTTAAACTATATGTGCTCGGATCGGTTTTTGACAGGAATAAAGTTTCATTATAGAGGATATTTAATTGTAAAAAATGCTATCCACGATTATGGTTTGAGTTATTCCAAAACAGGTGAGTTGGAAAAAAGTGGAGAAGGATAGATTGGTAGGAAACACATTTTTATTTTATTCTTCAAAATTAATATTTCTCATCTATACGTCGGCTCCTGCCCTGACCCTCACAGGGAAAAACAATGCGCCCAGACGGGAAGTGTAGTAAACATTGAAGCCTTGCTCAAAAAAAAAAAAAAAATACTATTATCATTCAGCCTCAAAATGATTTCCCGAGCGAAGCGGGATACCTTAGCTAGTCTCACATATTTTAGTTCCTTAGCTGCCTCCATTGAAGTAATTTATCTATATATCTATATATATATAAAAATGTAACCTCTGTCTGTACATTGATTTTTTTCGCGAAATTTCACGATAACTTTTCGTTTCACATGTCATAGACCACCTTAACTGCATTTTGTTTCTTTCGTGTATGTTTGTTTGTTTGTTTGTTTGATTGTTTGTTACCTTTTTCACGATTAAACGGACTGAAACGAATTTTTTGAAACTTGGTATGTATATTTATACTAACCCAACTTAGACTTTAGGCTATATTAAAAATTCTCTGAGACGAACAGGAGTGGGGGTTTAAAGGGAAGGCCTGAAATTAAAATTAGCGATATTTCGTTTTCTTTTGGTTTTTCGGCAAATATGCAAATAACAAAAGTTGTTTACTTTGTTATTTAGAGTAACTTTTGTTATATACACTTTTGTTGTATACCTAAGTATAAATGAGTTATTCGCTTAACCACTATAGCAGGATGTCAATATATTTTTTTTCGTACAAGGGACTCAAAATGAACTAAATAAATTCGATATGTGTATTTGCACTATCGCCTTCATTATATTAAGCTAATACCAACATGTCTATGGGACAGGCAGGGGAGTGGGGGGTTATAAGGAAAAGCCTGAAATTAAAAATAGCGATATTCGTTTCCTATAGGTTTTTCGAAAATATAAACATTAACAAAAGTCTGTTTATATTTGTTTATTTAGAGTAATTTTTGTTATATACCACGTTTGTCGGTGTTACCAATGTATAAATGACGTTAAATAACTAAAAGAACTTTAGCGGGAGTCAATAATTTTATTGGGCGTACAAGGGACTCAACCGAAATTAAATAAAACTCGGTATGTTTATTAGTGTTGACGCCTTGATTTTTCATAAGCCATACCGAAAACATTCCTAGGGACGAGACAGGAGTGGGGGTTGTATGGGAGGCCTGAAATTTAAACAGTAGTGAATATTTCGTTTCTTATTGGTTTTTCTGCAAATATGCACATGACGAAAGTTGTTTATTTTGTTATTTAAAGTAACTTTTGTTATATTCACTTTTGTCGTTTAACAAAGTATAAACGAGATATACACTAAAAACTAGAGAGTGAGCCAACAATTTTATTGGACACTAACGATTGAACCGAACTTAACAAAACTCGGTGTGTCAATTAGCATTAATTCTTCCATGATTATAAGCTATATTAAAATTTTTAGGTTCAATGGGGAAGTGGGGATTATAAGAGAAGGCTGAAATGAAAAAACTCACTTTTTAATATTTTCTATTTGTTTTTCGCAAAATATTCTATTTGTTATATTTCCAATAGAAATATAAAACTATAAGAGCATTTCCATTATTTAATTTGTAATAATGTACCTCGATGTTATTGAAAACAAATAGATGTACTGGATAATAACAATTAAACGTTAAGGGTAATGTCATCATGACAAAAAACAATAATGATTTTTTTTTTTATTTTTTTCGCGGTTTAAAACTCGATATGATATGTTTCAGGGTACCACTATTATTTAATTCCAATCCCCTGGTAGATAAATTATAAAAGTTAATGTTTTAAGCATCAATAATATAAGTAGAAGAATGTTGAGAAGTCTTCATTGCGGGGAGCGAAAGATGACGGGAGCCTTACCAGTTAATTGAGTTTACTTATTTCCTGTCTGGCATTACTGGAATCTCAATGTTCCTAGTGCAGAGATTCACTTTTACAAATATAATCTTAGTGTCAAAAGCTTTTGCCTTATACTATGTGAGCTCGGATTGGCTTTTGAAAGGATATATGTTCATTATAGATGATATTTAATTGTAAGTAAATGCTATGCCCATGATTATGGTTAGAACTATTGAAAAACGGTGAGGTCAAAAGTGTAAGAGGTATAGATTAGGAAAAAACACAATTTTAATTTATCCTTCAAAAATAAAAATTTCTTATTCTGATTAATCCCAAAAAGTTTACCCTTCAGGGTTGGGCGATTTCGGAAAATCATTACGTCCGTGTGAGGGAAGTTGTAATTGTACACATTGAAGTCTTACTATCAAAAAATACCAGTCGAGATGATGTCCCGGGCATCGCCGGGGTACCGTTAGCTTATTGTTGATATTCATTTTTGTCTTTTAAACAATGTATACACTAAATAATATATATATATATATATATCTAATATATATATATATATATATGAAATATATATTGAGATATACACTATAAACTAAATAGCGGGAGTCAACTATTTTATTGGGCGCTAACTATTGAACCGAACTTAACAAAATTCGGTATGTCAATTAGCATTAATACTTCCATGATTTATAAGCCTATTTAAAAATGTTTAGGTTAGAACGGGAGTGGGGCTTATAAGGTAGGCCTGAAATAAAAATTCAGCGATATCTTTCCGTTGACTATTTATTTTCGTCAAACGAGCACATAACAAAAGTATGTTTACATTTGTTATTTAGAGTAACTTATGTTTTATACATTTTTTCGGGAACAATGTATGAAGCAAATAATTTGCGTATAATATTGATATGCTCATCAATTCCTTCCAATATGAACTACCAGGTACCTCACATGGAAAAATGAATTCAAATCTATGTTAATATTTTGACCGTAATAATTCAAAGCTATAGATAATGCACCTTTCCAATATGAACTACAGGTACCTCACACGGAAAAATGAATTCAAATCTTACTTAATTTTATTATTAAAAAATCCACAGCAACGACGGGTATAACCAAATCACTGGTACGGGTAAACATCAAAATATTGCGCAAAGTAAAGCCTTGCCAAAAAAAATACCATCATCATTCAGCCTCAAATGAATTCCCTGGCGAAGCCGGGTATCTGAGCTAGTCTATAATAGAGTTACTCATATTAGTTAATAAGTAAGTTGCAATAAATATCGGGGGGTCCCTTGTCAATATCCTTCCTCTCTCTATTTGCGCCATGATCAAAACTACAAGACTGCAAGTCGTGATAAGCGATAGCAGACACCTTAGAAATAGTGAAGAGTGGGGGCGACGTCTGGAGTAACAATATTGGGAGCGATCGCACGTTCACATACCCAACACAATAACAAAGAGAATGGATTCCGTCAGATATTAGCAGATTTCCCTAAGGGGAAATCGGCTATAGAGCTTGTACACCCCCAGCAATTCTTCAAATGTCCTTCGATCCTAACCAACTAAAATGAGATCTGTACAAAACGAGAAGACAATAAACGTAACGTATGTATATATAATATAGTAAATATAGTATATATAAGTCTATAATAGAAGTAAATATATATAAATATATAATATATATATAGAATTATATAAAAAATATATATGCGTTATAGGGAGTGTAATGAAGGATTGTTGTGTTTTACCAAGCTCTTTGGGAAATGTTTATATCTCTCTTTATAGGTTAGGTTGTAAAACATATGTTTTGTTAGATTTAGTAGACAGGGTTTATGTTCTTGGGGCAGTCAATGAGTTGAATAAAGATCACGGAATAGCCATGATATAGCTGAGCCTATTTCTTGTGTTTTATAAGTCTTTGTGAAAGTTACTATATCTCTCTTTATAGGTTAGAGTGGTAAAACATATGATTTTGTAGAGTTAGTAGACAGGATTATGTTCTTTGGGCAGTCATGATTTTTAGAATAATGATTGGGGCTGATTACATGATATAGCAGAGCTGAATGTTGTGTTTATTTATAGCTCCTTATGAGGAATGTTATATATCTCTCTTCTTATAGTTAGGAGTAAAACAAATGTTTTTGTATATTAGTAGACCAGGATTAATGTTATTATTGGGCAGCTATCATGAGTTGCACTATGATACTGAATAGCATGATATAGCTCAGCACACATTAGTTGTGTTTGATAGCTCTCTCTGGGAAGGTTTATTATATCTTCACTTTAATTATAGGTTAAGGTGATAAAACATATGTATTTATAGATATATGTAGACAGGTTTTATGTTCTAGGCGACAGACATGAGAGTTGTAATCTAATGATTACTGAATAGCATGATATAAGCACACTGATGATGTTGATGTCTTATACTCTTGGAATGTTTTATATCTCTCTTTATAGGTTAGGTGTAAAACATATGTTTTGTAGATTTAGTAGACAAGTTTATGTTCTTGGGCAGTCCATGAGATTGAAGACGTTAATGATTCATACTGAATAGCATGATATAGCTCAAGCTGATTGTTGTGCGTTTAGTAGCTCATACACACACACATATCTCTCTTTATAGTAGTTAGGTGTAAAACATATGTTTATATGTAGATTTAGTAGACAGGTTTTATAACTGTTCTTGGAGCAGGATCATGAGTTGAATAATGAATTACTGAATAGCATGATAATCAGCTCAGCTGATTGTTTTGTGTTTATAGCTCTTTGGAATGTTTATATCTCTCTTTATAGGTTAGGTGTAAAACATATGTTTTGTAGATTTAGTAGACAGGTTTATGTTCTTGGGCAGTCATGAGTTGAATAATGATTACTGAATAGCATGATATAGCTGAGCTGATTGTTGTGTTTATAGCTCTTTGGAATGTTTATATCTCTCTTTATAGGTTAGGTGTAAAACATATGTTTTGTAGATTTAGTAGACAGGTTTATGTTCTTGGGCAGTCATGAGTTGAATAATGATTACTGAATAGCATGATATAGCTCAGCTGATTGTTGTGTTTATAGCTCTTTGGAATATTTATATCTCTCTCTTAAGAACAATATATATACTTATGTTATCAATCTAGTGGTTTCAGTTTGTGTTTATCGTTATCAAATATTTAATCGTTTAGTAAAACTGAAGATCAACTTCAAGTTGAACCGAGGGGGGCTCAAATCTAGACAAGTCTAAAATTTGTATGAAATATATTTATTATTTTGAGTCTGATCGAAAAATGTTATAGAACTAAATTATTGATGATCTACTATTATTATTTGTACTTCATTGTTTTCACCAGTCAGTATTCATCCACTTCTACTTATCGGATTTTAATTTAGAATTAGAGAATATGGCATGATGAGATTAGTAATGCTTCATCCAGCTCGTGGAAATTTCATTAATTTCCGCAGCTCTTGCATGACGAACTTTTCTTCTACTTCGTATCACATCTTTGTATATTGTTGAAATATTTAATTTCAATTTAACAATTAATATATAATTCGATTTGTTTAATGTAATTGTGTGTATATTGCAGGATCCGACAGGAGCTGAACGGAGGTGCTTGGTGCCCTAAGGCGCAGATCTCGTCCGAAGTGCGGGAGTACCTGGAGGTAGACTTAGGGAAGGAGCACCTCGTTACTAAAACAGAGACCCAGGGGAGGTTCGGCAACGGGCAAGGCCAGGAATATGCTGAGGCCTTCTTCGTCGAGTATTGGAGGCAGTCTCTAGGCCAGTGGGTAGTCTACAAGGATGCCCGCGGCCAAAAGGTATTACCATTTTATTTGGCTAATTTTTTCTCCAGGGTAAATAAATTAATGCACTTTTGTGGCCAAAGGTATATAAATAAAAACACTAATTTTTCTGTTTAATTATTTTGTATTCTTATTTGTCCGACATGTTTCAAGCCTCTTCTCGTGGGCAACTTTAAAAAATTATAAATCGTCTTAAAACCCTTGAGCTATTCATTAAAAACAGAAATTAACCACTTCCGGCTCTATCATCTGTTATCACTATTATTTTGACGAAAATTACAAATTATCAGATACATCTAAAAAAAAAAAACATCATTTTTTTTTTGTATCAAGTTATATACATAGACTAAATACTTACTAGGTACTAGGATTCTCCTCTATCAGAAGATTCATAAATCCTTTGTTTGAGTCCAAGTACTTTTATTTTGGAAAATTTGAAATATCTCCGTTACTATTTGTCAAATCGACAAATAGTACAGAATTGATCTTATTACAAATTAAATTTACTACAAATATTGTTCTATACATTTATTCTCAATCTTGAATATTAACCGAGATATTTGCAATGTTTATTAAATCTGGGCGGCTAACGGAAGAAGTGTCTTTCCCGCCGAAAGCTAGTTCGGCCGTTTCATTAACTGCTCATTCAAACCTTTCAAAAGATGAATCGCCATTGTAGTGGCACCTTAAATAAATAATAATAATTAACTGCTCAGATCTCGTGAAATTTCTCTATTGTAAAACTTCACGTGGGAAATCTGCTTAGTTTACGCAGCCCCTGCGTGACGGACTTTTAGCAGACTTCCCTTCAGGGAAATCAGCTATTGAGGTCGTACTCATGACGCGAGTTTCGAAAAATTTCTTCAAATGTCTATCGATCCTACCCAGGAGATGACGAAAATGAGGTCCGTTCAAAATTATATACCTATATATATATATATATATATATCGTTACCAAACTCGGAATTTAATCGTTTTATGTAAAAAGGAAGATCAAGTTCGTTAATGGCTGAAATCGGACAAGTGGGAGGGGGAGGGGGGGGGGTTATTACCGTGATTATGCGTCGGTTCGAAAGATTGTATAGAATAAATCTTATTACAAATTAAATTTACTATAAATATTGTTCTATACATTTATTCTGTATCTTGAATATTAACCGATAACTGAGCCAGGAGTGGCTATGTTCGGACTTTCCGCCGAGTGCTCTGGCGGCCGTTTCCACAACTATTCGTTCCTCGTGAATAGGTTTAGAGAGGTTAGGTTAACTGTTTTTTGGGGCGAGAAACTATTGGGTTATTACGCCCTAAATAATGTTTTAAGTTTAGAGGTTTCTTACTACTACAGTTGTTATTAAGCAGATTTCTCTATTGTAAAACTTCACGTGGGAAATCTCCTTAGTTTACGCAGCCCCTGCGTGACGGACTTTTTTACCCCCACTAAGATCTTTATTAACTTTACCTATAATTATATCTCATGTATAATTTAAATTCTAATATTTTAACATACTTTTTTTGCTAATAGAAACTTAGTGAATAGAATGGATGGCGTCATATGTGTTTCATTTTACCAAATCCCCCCCCCCAGACCCAGAGCATCTTACTGTATTTCGTACATTTCTTCTTAAATTGTGTTTACCGATAGTTTAACCATAATTTACACAATTTTCTCATAATAACCGGTAATATTTAGGAGTCTGGATATATAGGCTTACGTTTGACGGATTCACATCCATCTAAAATCGCATACATTTTAGCCACGCAGGTATGAATAAAACACTGGAGCCATAATCAGTATACTGAGGAATTAAATTTGGTTGTCTCTCTACAACTACTATCGAATCATATTTAAAGAATTTAATAACATTCCAAATCAAAGGAGCAAGAGAAACAATGCTTGTGTGCTTAATTAGTTTCTATTATAAGAAAGATATTAATGTTTTCTTAAAGCTCAAAGATACTGTTAGTAGTTTTAGCCTAAACGCTGTCTTATCAAAGTTGAATTACTGTAAGAAAGGCACTGAGGCGGAAGTGAGGCTCGTCTTCCTTCCGTCATATTTTCCTTTTGTCTCGAAGAAATTCGTTTTGGCGGGCGCGGGAACATTTCACTAGCGGGCTTTTCTGGGTCAGGGAGCCCAAAGAGTGAGTGCAAATTAGGAGGCAGTTAGAATTCAACTCTCCCCGTAAACTGATTATCTTAACAAATTTCATCATGATGAGAGAGAGAGAGGGATTGAAGGCGCCCTCTATAGGAGAAGGAGACAAACAGGGAGAAGGCTTGATGGTTCTCCTTTGGTTCTATTCGTATGCCCCCCCCCCCCACCATTCCCGAGACAAACTTCATTTCTCGACACAAACCCCCGCAGCCCATAACACCATCTCAGAGCCTCTTACATCTTTACATCTCAACTTAAATTGTGTTTACTCTTACGAAAGTTGCTCCATTGTTGAAACAATCGTCTCGTGAGTAATACCACCCGCCAAATTATGGACTTATCACGCCCGCTTCATTCCTTTGACAAAATTGAGCACACGCTCGACTACAAACTCTCCAGAATCATGTTTTGGCAGAATTGTATTCATATTTCACAACTAAATTGCTTTGTTTGGGTTTTTCTTTAAGTGGAAATGGGAAATTGAAGGTGCTACCCCCACGCAATCTAGTAAACTACTGACGAAATACAATATATATTGTTCTTTAAGTCCACCTCATCCTCCTAAGGCTAATCGGCATAGGTCATCCACAGGTCAGCACCATTTCTAGCCAAGCTGAGGCTAACGCTTATATTTAATGGGTTTGCAACTAAATTATACTAATTCCCGAATTCTCCACGTCCTGCCACTTACATGGCTAACTGAGCCCTTATACACAACACACACACACACACACACACATATATATGCCTTTACGATAGCTGTTTAACTGTCTCCTTAGTTCTATTTACCCCCTCAACAACTCACAACTCCCCCTTATAATAGAACTCGAGTGTTCAGTAGAAGGGGAACTGTCGGGACAACCACGGCAGGTCACTCTGTCTCACAACCAACATCTAATTCCCCTGGATCTCGGGTAAAAAAAAAAAAAAAAAAAAAAAAAAAAAAAAAAATGTTTAACTGTTCATTATATCAATACACATGTTTGTTTTTAAACGTTTTCTGAAAATTTTAAACTTTGTCTAACTTTCTTGGTAAAGGAATTTACTACAATGGCATTTTTGTTACTTCTATAGGAAAAATAGGAAATAGAATGAGTAAATGAAATGAGCGGATTTAGGTGACAAAAAAATTAAAGTAACGTTCATTAATGACCTATATTTGAAGGAAAACGCAATAGGTATTTAGACATGTTCGGCAAAATCTTAAAAAAATTACTTTATAATTTGAATTGAAAATAAATGTTAATATCTAAGTTTTTTGGTAAATTAATTTACTGCAATTGTATTTGTAAGCTTCTTTAAGGAAAATAGGAAATAGTAGAAGTAAATGAAGTGATCGGTGACTTTTCGAAAATGGACTGAGAGAAATGAAATGAATTAAAAGGGAATGAAACTTATTTATTCATTAAGTGAATTTGTAACCTAATGGGATACGGCAAATACTATTTAATACAATGTTACTAATATTATATAAATTAATTTCATTACTTATTAAGTATAGACCATTTTATAAAGTTATAATGCATTATATAATAGTTAACTGTTGTTACAAAGTCAATGGATATATTTAAGTATTTAAATATTTATTTCATTATTTTTGCTTGTAGTTTAATATTGTCTTAATAATGCTCAAAAAGTATATCATGGTTTTTTAATTTATGCTTCGCTATTAGTCTCGAGGATAAAAAGACAATATCAACCTCATCGCAAATATTTTTTCGGTCAATTTCTATTTAAACTATATTTGTCTATTGTAATTTTATTTAATAATTGGACATTTTTCATAAGACCATTCGAATTATTTTTCATAGTATTTATCTTGTGTATAAATCATACTTCAGGGATAAAGTTCTTTAATTTATTTGCATACATAGAATATATTTTTATAAATTTTGTATATTCGGGCAATACGAATCTTTATTATTATTATTTTTGTCTTCTTAATGACGAGATAGCAGGAGCCTCTGGACATTCTTTTGAATTTAACCTTTTATAATCTTCGGAAATTTAAATGTTACAAATGTTTGTGGCTCAGGTTTGCCTCGTGAGTTAAAACGTCAACTTTAATCTCACAAGGTAAACCTAGAGTGGCGAAGTCGATTCCCGCCTGGGCAGTAGGAATTTATTTAGTGAGGGAATTAATTAAATGAAATCCTTAGTCCCAGCCTGGCTAGAAAAGGGTGGTAACATGACGATAACCCATCCGATTAGCCTTAGTTGCAAAAAGTGGACATTAATAAATAACTTAAAATGTTGCAACATGTAGTAACATGACTTAGTAATGACTGCACATAATGCTATAACTGGTTATATATGGATGAACAAATACTTAAACTCCTAATAAAACCAATGTCATGAGTATTCGCATGCGTAAAAATATGTGTTAGTGTATGTATGTATGTATGTTAGTGTGAGTTAAGAGTTGGTGAGTGGTGGAGTGAGATGGAGGCTGAGGTAAGAGGGATGCAAATATAGGAGAGCTCTGCCTCTGACGGCGACAAATATACTCCATTCCCGGGCTTTTTCCTGCTTTTTGGCGGCAGATATTCATTGCAGGGCAGGCTTACCCCCCTCCCCATCTACCTTCTTACCCGCTTCTACCAACTTCTTCCCGTCCCATCTCGGCATTACCCTATACTTCCCTCAACCAGTCAGTCATAGCCAATTGCATTTCCCTATCCCGGATGCAAATAATGTTTAGTTTTATGTTAAGTTTTACGTTTACCTGTACAATTAAAAATAAAGTCAATTAATGGCCTAAATCGGACAAAAGGCCGCGGGTGTTTAGATCTTCAGAAAAATCTTAAAAATGTACGATATATTTCGAATTGGAAAAATATTCCATGACAACAAACGTATTTCATACTTCATAACAGGAATAAAAAGTCAATTTACATTAAAAAACATGACAAATGACATTTTATAGAACAAATACAAAATAATGTAACAAAATTAAACAAGTTCTGACGTCCATTCACTTCAAATGGGACAAGACACCTGCAGAAGTTTTGGGCAGTAAAGCAGTCGATAGCCACGCAAAGAGTCCCATATTACAATACATTTACTCCAACTGTGTTCAAATCATTACTAAGAGAAAAAAAGTATTAATTATGTGCAGATCACATTTAAAATTATTTGAAGATCAAATATCTCCAAATCCGAACATACATTTCATCTCACACAATTACTAACTGGTCACGGAAATACAACTCTTACTTACCCACATTCAAACATTCCTACTCAATTACTTGTAAATGCGACAGTTACACTGAACAGGCATTCACTCACTTGTTTTATGAATGCAGGCTTAAACGTTTTATGCAAAATAAAGATCAAGTTAGTTTTTTGGTTTAATCGGACAGCGGGAGGGTAGGGGAGGGGGGGGGTTAGAGGGGGAGAATTTCGAATATTCTTAATATCTCCGTCATTATGACTCGGATCGAATATATAGAAACAATCTTTATGAAATATAAAGTTCAATAAATGTTCTTATGTACGTTTCTACTATCTTTAATATTAATCTAGATATTTGCCTTTTAGCAGATTTCCCTTAAGGGAAATCAGCTATTGAGGTCGTACTCATGACGCGATTTACGAAAAATGTCTTCGAATGTCCATCGATCCTACCCAGGAGATGACGAAAATGAGGTCCGTTCAAAATTATATATATATATATTTGTCTGTTAACGCTCTAGCTATCGCAATTTTTGTTCGATCGTTACGAAACTCGATATTTAACCGTTTTATGTAAAACGGCAGATCAAGTTCGTTAATGGCTGAAATCGGACTAGAGGGAGGGGGGGTTTAGAGGTGGGATTTTCGAAAATTCAAAATATCGCCGTTATTATGCATCGGATCGAAAAATTGTATAGAACCAATCGTATTGCAAATTAAATTTACTATAAATATTGTTATATACATTTTTTTCTCTATCTTGAATATTAACCGAGATATTTGCATTTTTATGAAGTCTGTGGTCGGGTATAGTTCGGATTAGGTCGGCCATTTTCGTAACTGCTCGGCTCCGGTGGAAGTTTCTTCTAACCTTACCTGTCGTTTCTAACCTTACCTTACCTTCCTTTCTTTGTGAGATTTATGCAAATAAGTTCTGTTCATCCGTACCCCCCCCCCTTCTTGGACTACTAAAATTTGAGATATTAAAATATAAATTATTCTTACAATTCAGAAGCCGTTTCAGTTGGGAATTTATTTTAATTAACTGAAAGATTTCTCATTACCTTTTGCATTTAATCACTGTGGTGTTGTGTTGCCAGTATGCAGATTTCTCTATTGTAAAACTTCACACGGTAAATCTGCTTAGTTAGTAGCAGCCCCTGCGTGACGGACTTTTTTAGTTTTCGTCCTTCAGACCCCCACTCCAACTCATGCCACATCAACAATAAGCTGTTATATTATTTGAAGCCTAAATGCCGAATATCCTTCTCATTGAACTTTTACGTCTTGAGATAAATGAATTTAGGTGACTCAACGTGCGTTAGTTAATCCAGCCCCTGCGTGGCGGACTTTTTATTTAGTTTTATGAGTTACGTACAAATGACACGCCGACTTGAAGAAGCCTGCCTGGGATCAGAGATGAATGGTCGAAAATGGTGTCGGCAGAGGAAGCTCTTTCACTATTTATAGAACGGGTTCAGAAATTATTTATTTCGGTTTATGAACATATTCCGTAAACTTGAAATCTTCTAAGATCCTGGAATTACTAAGATGAAATAAAAAACAACAAGAGTGGCCTAGACTAAGCAGATTTCCATAGGTTTCAATGATAGCTGGAAAGTACTATGTTCATGTCAGCATCTGCCCTTCATGTACATTAAAAAAAATAGCCCTGTAACACCGGTCAGGCTTAGATGAAGGTGCTAGGATGAGGAAGGTGCTTAGATGAATCCACAGCTGGGAAGAAACAACCTCGAAAATAAGGCAGTAGATATTTGGAATAATAGACCAGCAGACGACAAAATGGCGCATGTTAACGGGGAGAATGTGAAAACATTTGAAGTGAATGTACATTGTTTCTAAACCCCCTGTTTGAGAATTATAGCTGTATGGAAGGAAAGGTTCGTGTTATAGATAGAAAGCATAATTGAAACAGGCTCAGAGTAAAACATGAACAGATATCAATTTTCAAGAATCTCCGAGGAAAGGGAAATGGCGGCTATAAATAATATGAAATTAGGGAAAGGCTGAATGGGAAGAGTGAGGACAATGGGAAATATTGTACAATAATCGGAACAAACGTTTTATCAGACGGAAGAAGGTTTGGGGGAAGGAAGGTTAGGGCTAACGTCCAAAGAGATCCCCTTCTCCTGATAATGAACGAATCTACCATCCCCAAGGAACGGGGGCTCGGGATAAATCGTTCTAAATTAACTCCACCTCCCCCCTCTCTCTCTCTCTCCTCTTTTTCTATCTCTCTCTCTTTTTGTCTCTCTCTGATTCGTTTCAGCGCATCCTAGAGCGGAGAGCAGCAAGTTCCAAAGCGGGCAGAGGATTGAATAGAAAGGGCGGCAGGGAGATATCTGCTTGCAATTAACTCCTCTAGGGATTGGCTACTAGCGCCCTCCCCCCGGCCGACAATGGAACTAGAGATAAGGGAATCCCTTGGCAAATTAGACAACTCCAAGATGAAAGAACTGTGCCATCTTAATTCCGTTCCTCTCTCGGCTCTCATTAAAATGTTAGCCCGATCCTAAGGCCTCGGCTGAGATTCTTTAGCCCGATCAATTAATGACAGGAACGCCTTCTTCAGGATTCCGCTAACCCAATTTAAACTCCATTATCAGAATAGTCCTGTCAGGCGTCACATTCCGCAAACCCTTTCTTCTCTATAGATAAGATGATTTATCGTTAAAACAAATTGAATTCAACACATGCCAAACATTGCAGTAAGATGGTAAAAAGTGTCCCAATGATGGGAAACATAAACGTTTATTCCTAACATACATGAATAAACTTTACAAACACAAGCAAACTAATTCACCTGTCATTGAACTTCCATATGAAATGTTTTTTCAAAGTTGTTTGTACAATTAGTAGTAACAGATTCCTAATCAGTATTGTTTCTAGGAAAAAGTATTTTTATTAAGATTAATACAACAAAATACAGTACAATGCAAATATACAATATATGAGTATACTTGTAGAGTTTCACTGTCCTTACTTGTAGAGTTTCCTTGCCATTATTAGTAGTACTGTTCGAGTATTGCCCGTGTCTTCTGCTCATGGCCGACGTTATGCTGGACATGTATCGAGCTTCCTAAAGCCTTTCTGATTTTTTTCAGAAATATGGATATATATATATACATTAGTCTCTTCCAGTGTTTTGGCCGATCCTTCTCTTCTAGCTGTCTTGTGACATCCTTTGAGATGTCCTCTCTATTCTCATTTACGAAGTTATGTCATGGCAGAATAAGAAGCTACCAAACTTTGATTAATCTATAGCCTTATTTTCCATAGATGTTTAGTTCACTTCTGAAAAATATTGGCCTGAGAAACCACTGTAATTAACTCTAATATTTTATATTAGTCTCAAAGAAAGCTGGAACCATGTTTAGAAAAATGCCGGAAGACCTTAATAGTACTAATATAAAATGAGCAAGAAAGATATATTCTACATAAGTATTTCACTAAATTAAATGCGCTATACTTCAAATGTTAAGGTTTTCTCTGAGAAACAGCCACCTCCCCAACCGTTTTCAGCATTAAACGGTGACTAAGAATAACCATACAAAAAAATAAATGAAAAGCAAGTTTATAGAGAAAGCTTTACAAAACAAATTAATTTTTTAAAAAATGCAATACTAAATGATACTAATTAGTTAATGAACTTTGGTTTTTATTTGTACTAGAAATTGTAATTATCAATTTACTAATTATTATTGGTCCTCGTAAGTGTATCTCATGTTAGAAGTGTTTGAATGGAGTAATATAGATTGAACTGAGATAGAGAGACGATAGCCGCTTAGCCTAGTGTTTACATTATCATTGTATCAGTGATTGGAATAGCGGTGATACAGCTAGTAACTATATCAATTAACGGAAATTCATCAATTAATTATCTCAGCCTATAATGATAAGGATTCGTCGAGCAGCAACTAATGATGACGTTCGCTCTTGAAAGGGGATGTCAGCCTGACTCGGCACTTCCATCTCTCCTACCCACCAACTACCTCTCTCTCGCACCATCTCTGAGTGATTCGATAATTAATCGAGGGAGTTAGTGTCGATAGGATTCTATCATTAACACACCGATACAAATCTACGACATAATCCGATAGGCAAGAGGTACATTGTAAGCGTTTATCTTCTACCTGATCAACCCTCAGGCATGCATTGTGGGTTGACAGCTGGTGACATCCCATAAATGTGCTGTGTGGGTTGACAGCTGGTGACATCCCATAAACGTGCAGTGTGGGTTGACAGCTGGTAACATCCCATAGACGTGCTGTGTGGGTTGAGAGCTGGTGACACCCCTTAGAGGTGCAATATGGGTTGACAGCTGGTGACATCCCATAAATGTGCTGTGTGGGTTGACAGCTGGTGACATCCCTTAGAGGTGCAATTTGGGTTGACAGCTAGTGACACCCCATAGACGTGCAGTGTGGGTTGACAGCTGGTACACTCTTTAGACGTGCATTGTGGGTTGACAGCTGGTTATATCCCTTTGACGTGCAGTGTGGGTTGACAGCTGGTGACACCACTTAGACGTGCATTGTGGGTTGATAGCTCGTGACATCCCTTACATGTGCATTTTGCGTTGACAGCTGGTGAAACCCCTTAGACGTGCAGTGTGGGTTGACAGCTGGTGACACCCCTTAGACGTGCAGTGTGGGTTGACAGCTGGTGACACCCCTTAGAAGAACAGTGTGGGTTGACAGCTGGTGACATCCCATAAACATAAATTGTGCGTAACATTAGGCGACACCTCTTCGACATGCATTGTGTATTGTATGCTTTGACAAGCAACCCCCACTCACTTTCTGCCTCCCAGGCAATTCAACCTATCCTTCAAAATTTATATTCAGGCTTTCTCAGATATTTTTTTGTAAGTATAGTGTTTTTTCAGATTATCGATCCTTTAAGGATTTCAGTTGTTATCAAAAATTAATACCCCTGATAAGGCTTATCAGAGTCGTGTACTATCATTTATAAATGCACGCAGGGGCTCGTATGAGACTACAGATCTCACTTATTCACGCATTCTGTATTTATAAATAAAGATTTTGATGAGGAGTAGTGTTGGTTTACAGGAGGTTGAAAACAAGAATAGCTTTTTTTATTGTCAGTTACGAAAAAATGTGTATATCAACAGTTATCGAGCAACAACAATTTAACAATATTGGTTCTGTAACGTTTTTCTATGCCCTTTTTTCCTAAAGGACATATCAATCCCGATGTTGATTGCCCAAACAAACATCCTACTACTACTACTATCACATTTTTTTTGGTTTATACAGAACTCATTAATAACAGAATTATTTTGGAATTACTAAATTCCTATCCTCCAATCCGCTCCCCCCTTTCTGGTCGAATATCAGCCATTAACCCATATAATCTCTAGTGGCCGATCCTTCTCTTCTAGCTGTTTTCGGAAGCTGTACCGTTCCTTTGGGATGTTCTCTCTATTCTCATTTATGAACTTCTGTCTCCACAGAATACGAAGCTACCAAAGTTTGCTTTATCTATAGCTTCTATTCTTTCTGTTGATGTTTAGGGCACTTCTGGAAACGAATGGAACGAGAAGCCGTTGTACTTTATTCCCTTGTTTTAGCAGATTTCCCATAAGCAACTATACCAGTTGTACTCGTGACGTTATTTTCGAAATTTCCCTTAAATGTCCGTCGATCCCAGCTAGAAGATTGCGGAAATGAGGTCCGTTCAAAATTGTGTGTGTGTGTGTGTGTGTGTGTGTGTGTGTGTGTGTGTGTGTGTGTGTGTGTGTGTGTTAACGCTCTAGCAGTCGCATTTTGGTTTAATCGTAACCCAACTCGATATTAAAACGTTTTATATAAAAATTAAGTTAAAATGTGTTAACGACTGAAATCGGACAGAGCAGAGGGGGTTAGAAGCGATGAATTTCGAAAATTCAAAATATCTCCGTTATTATGCTTCAGTTCAAAAAGGTGCTAATCTTATTGTTTATTTAATTTTATTTATTCTATGCTTAAATATTGTTTCTATGATACCTTTATTATGCAAGATATAAGCAAATTCGTTGGGCTATGACGTCACCAATTAAGGTTTTAGGTTTTTGTCTGGAAAATATTCTTTTAATCTACACTATCCTCGATATTCAACCATTTCATCCATCACTAAAGTACATATTTGTGATTTGCAGAAATCAATGCTCCGTTATCAATATCTCTTGTCGTTAACTAGAAATATAATGTTCTATGTAATGAAATGTTTATGAATTATGAGGTAAACTGAAAGGCCTAAACCTTTTTCATATTTATGAAAAGAATTTCGGTGTGGTCGTCCAACGGCAGTTGCTACTCCCTGTAAATGGGATATGAGTTAGGGGTGGTGACAGGAGAGTGATAGGACTGGGATTGTTGGGAGGGGTGGTGTTGGCCATGATGAGGGCCGTGTGATGACTTCTGGGCAAGAAACTTCTCTAGGCCAGTCCGAAGAAAAGTAAAAAGAAAAAAGAGGGGCCCTTATCTAAGTGGCAAAAATATATCTAGGAGGAGAAGGGTGACACAATGTCAACCCCTTCCCAGCACCCCTTTCTTATCTCACCTCCCTTATCGCTAACCTCTTATTACATAATCCCATTAATCGGAACCTGTGATATTTTTATTAGCAGATTTCCCTTTACACCCCTAGATCCAAGGAGATGACGAAATTAAGACCCACTCCAAATTATATGTATGTACTTATCTCTTACCACTCTAGGGGTCACAATTTTATTTGATCGTTGCCAAACTCGATATTTAAACGCTTTATGTAAAACTGAGGGTCAAGTTTGTTATCAATTGAAATCGGACGAGTGGAATGGGGGGGGGAGTGTTAGATAGGGGAATTTTCCAAGCTGAAATGCCTTATATTGCTTTGAACAGATCATTACTTGATGAGATACATGCAACTACGTAGTGTCACCAATTAGAGGGAGGAAGGATTCTAAAATTCAAAATATTTCTTTAAACGAAGGAGATTTTCAAGTCCTCGAAATATTTCCGATATTATGAGTGGGATTAAAAAAAATGTTCTAGAACGTAACTTGTTATATTATTGATCCTCTATAATTGCTGTAGGACTCATTTTTTCGTAACTTAAATGTAAAGCGAGTTATTTCTATTTTATGGCTTTCAGTGTCGATTAAACCCCCATTTATACACGTCAGATGAATATTTATGAAAATTGAATAAATGCTAAGGCTCCTGAATAGGCAGCACACGAAGGCTCGAAACACTTAGGCTGTTTTTTTAATCGGCTAAAATAAGAGTTTCTAATATTTGGCCCAGTCGCCAAATTTGAACGGGTATTGTCAAGCAATTGGCCAAAATAAACATAGAAAATAATACATATAAACACACGCACGCGCGTAGGCATTTCAAGGAATGATTTTTGATCTATTGACAGCTGAACGAAAAGCATACTTCCTGTAGATAGGAGATAGCATATAAAAAGATTGCAATTTAATTTGATACGGAACTAGATAATTATTGTATACTAAAGGACACTGTTTGTAAATATTACAATCGATGTCTTTGGCTATTGACCGTGTCTTCATGTTCGGACAGCCTTCAAACTGGTCAGACGTTCTCGGAGCCTTGTGCAGACCGATGTATTCCCAGCCTCAGGTATATGGTACACTCCATATCTACATGCACCTTTACGTCACTATCGCCATTGTTTTGGTTACCTAACAGCCCTTGTTACGTATGAGCAATTTGCTACCAATTCCCATTTTCAATTATAATTCCAACAAACTTTATTCCGATCTAAAAATTTGGCTCCTTTTGTTTAGTTTATACGGCCTAGTTATTTTCTTAAAATATTTACTGACTATTAGTCTTAACAGAAATAAACATTTTTTCTGAACGATAATAATATTCCCCTGTTGAACCCAAAGCATTCCAATTATAATTTTATGAATGGGTTATCTGTTGGAAACAATTCTTTGGCAGGTAAGATGGGGCTAAGGATTTGGTTTCCTGAGTTGGTTTGTTTGTTAAATAGAAAATGCAAGACTATCTGAGACAGATTGGTTAATACGTTATGTAGAAACTGCAATATTATAACTCATGGAAGTTAACCTGATGTTCTGAGACCGATTGGTTAGTACGTTATGTAGAAACTGCAAGACTATAACTAAAGGAAGTTAACCTGGAGTTCTGAGACAGATTGGTTAGTACGTTTCGTAGAAACTGCAAGACTATAACTCATGGAAGTTAACCTGGAGTTATGCGACCGATTGGTTAGTACGTTACGTAGAAACTGCAAGACTATAGCTCATGGAAGTTAACCTGGATTTCTACGACCGATTGGTTAGTACATTATGTAGAAACTGCAAGACTATAGCTCATGGGAGTTAACCTGGATTTCTACGACCGATTGGTTAGAACGTTATGTAGAAACTGCAAGACTATAACTCATGCAGGTTAATCAAGAGTTCTGGGACCGATTGGTTAATATGCTATGTAGAAACTGCAAGACTATAACTCATGCAGGTTAACCAAGCGTTCTGGGACCGATTGGTTAATATGCTATGTAGAAACTGCAAGACTATAACTCATGGAAGTTAACCTGGAGTTCTGAGACAGATTGGTTAATACGTTATGTAGAAATTGCAAGACTATAACTCACGGAAGTTAACCTGGAGTTATTCCGCTGATTGGTTAGTACGTTACGTAGAAACTGCAAGACTATAACTCATGGAAGTTAACCTGGAGTTCTGAGACCGATTGGTTAGTACGTTACGTAGAAACTGCAAGACTATAACTCATGGAAGTTAACCTGGAGTTATGCGTTTACGTAGAAACTGCAAGACTATAGCTCATGGAAGTTAACCTGGATTTCTACGACCGATTGGTTAGTACGTTATGTAGAAACTGCAAGACTATAGCTCATGGAAGTTAACCTGGAGTTATGCGACCGATTGGTTAGTACGTTACGTAGAAACTGCAAGACTATAGCTCATGGAAGTTAACCTGGATTTCTACGACCGATTGGTTAGTACATTACGTAGAAACTTCAAGACTATAACTCATTTTATGACTAGTTTGGATTCAATTCCATCTAAAATTAACACATTAATGGATATTACGAAAAGTGCTTGGCAACCTTCAACACTAATGATGGAGCGTTTTTTTAGTTTATTCTCATTCAATTGAATAATTATATCCGGTTTGTTTTGTTTTTCTTCAAAAATTAACTTTTGTCAATTTAATGTGGTTGGGTGGCTTTAATTTGAAACATGTTTGCTCTCCCTTGGCCAAGTGTTATTTTTCTTTCAAATTAAATTGAGACTTTATTTTGGGAGGAGCGTGTCACAGCGACTGTGTTTGGGATTATTGATTAACATTTTAATTAAAATTATGTAAAATACATCATTATTTATGCCTTCAAAAGTTATTCCCATCGCTCTCAGCCTCGCGCTTTTTGACACACATGCTACTATTTATTACCTGACTATTTTATATAAAATAGCATTCCTCTTTATGAGAGTAGGAGTCATTAAAATAAATATTGTCAAAGTTATGACAGATTTTCATTAACATAAATCAGCTGTCGACGATCTACTCGCGAATATTATTTCAAATTTGGAGGTGGGTTGAAATTTTTATTTCCATCTATTTCTATAAAGGAGGAGCCACCAAAAAACCTCACGCAGGAGCTGTGTAAACTAGGCAGATTTCCCACATGCTGGGTAAGACACACTACCCATCTTAGATCGCCATATATTATCTGTTTTAAATAAAAATCCAATAAGTAGAAGAGGAGGTTAACGGGAGCCTTAAAACAAGTACGAAACACTTGCTTCATATCTGAGTTACGAAAAAATGAATGCAACAACAGTTGTAGAGCACCAATAGTTTAGCAAGATTCGTTAGAAACGATATTCCGATCCTGCGTTTAGTACCAAAGGGATTTCGAATTTTCTATTTTCCTACCCTTCTACCCCCCCCCCTCTCGCCTCTTTATTTGATTATCAATACTCATTCATTAAAAATTTCAAGAAAATCTGAAGTTCTAGTTCGTGAATCAAGAAAATATTTTTCAATTATGCTCTACAACATTCTTCGACCCAATGTATTGGAATGGAGATATTGTACATCACTTTCAAATGAAATCATTTTATATGAATACGGCAATGTTTATTTCATTTAATGCTGGTCCAAGGAAGGCATGTGTATATTGGCGGGGGGGGGGGGGGGTCTGAGAAACATTTAGGCTTGGCGGGCTTTTCGTTTAATCGTAAGGAGCATTTTACCACTTTCTGATTTGCTCGACATGAGGGATGGCTGTCTGACGAGTTGGAAGATGAATTACAATGTAATCGGGAGCTGATATTACCTCTTCCAGTAACTAGTTATTATCTAATTTGTCTATAATAGAGTTACTCATATTAGTGAATAAGTAAGTTCTCATCTGCAATAAATATCTCTTCACTTAGCACATGCAAGTAATAACGATACCAACTTTACATAACACTAGTAAGTAATAACGATACTTCCTTCACTTAGCACAGGCAAGTAATAACGATACTTCCTTCACTTAGCACAATAAAATAGTAACGATACTTCCATTACTTAGCACAAGAAAGTAGAAATGATACTTCCCTCACTTAGCACAAGCTAAAAGTACCGATACTTCCTTCACTTAGCACAGGCAAGTAATAACGATACTTCATCCACTTAAAAAAAAGCGAGTAATAAAGTAAAAAAAAATATAATATTCCTTTCTAGATATATACATAATTTTGAACAGATTTAATTTTCGTCATCACCAATGTAGGATCGATGAACATTAGAGGAAGTTTTGTGAAAAGTGTGTCACGAGTACAATCTCCGTAGCTCATTTCCCGGTAACTTTCAATATTTGAATTATAAAACATTTAATTCAATCCAATGTGGCGTCATATCCGACGTGGAATTATTATCTTAGTCAATTCAGAGTTATACGAGTCAATATTGGTAATTAATTATAGCTATCAGTATGATATATGATAGACTCGACAATATAATGAACTAACTTGCATATTAATTACGGCTCTGATTAAATATTTACTCATTTACCATATTCACTCCTCATGTATCTTATTTAATTACACTTTGAGTAGATTATTAAACTGTAAATCAAAGTCTCATATCTGATGGAATATAATTAGTGAATATAATGAAATACTCAAACTTCATTTCGAAGAACCCTTGCTCTGAAATATCTGTTATATATTTTGTAGGTCCTTCATATTCACTATTTTTTGTGTGTTATTTGTAATATATTTACGCCCAATCTATGCTACGTCAAATTGGCATTCGTTGTCTATTTGTCTCAAAGCTTTGACAGGGAAGGCGAGGCTATGGGTATGTTTTCCGGAGATGGTTAGTTTGTTATATAGAAACTGCAAGACTATAACTCATGGAAGTTGACCTGGAGTTCTGCGTCCGATTCGTTAGTATGTTATGTAGAAACTGTAAGACTATAACTCATGGAAGTTAACCTGGAGTTCTGAGTCCGATTCGTTAGTATGCTATGTAGAAACTGCAAGACTATAACTCATGGAAGTTAACCTGGAGTTCTGAGTCCGATTCGTTAGTATGCTATGTAGAAACTGCAAGACTATAACTCATGGAAGTTAACCTGGAGTTCGAAGTCCGATTCGTTAGTATGCTATGTAGAAACTGCAAGACTATAACTCATGGAAGTTAACCTGGAGTTCTGAGTCCGATTCGTTAGTATGCTATGTAGAAACTGCAAGACTATAACTCGTGCAGGTTATCTAGGTGACTCTCTTTCTTTTTTTGTGCTTTTCAAAAACCTGTATAAATAAAATATGAAATTTCAATATTATTTCGATGAAAATATTTATTATGAAAAGACTGATTAATTAAATGTGTTATTATTTCAGATCCTGGCAGGGAACACCAACACCTACCTTGTGGTGAGTCAGGACTTGGAACTGCCGTTCGTCGCTAGCAAGGTTCGGTTCATCCCCTACAGCGAGCACCCTAGGACTGTCTGCATGAGGGTCGAGATATACGGCTGTCCCTGGGACCGTGAGTACTACAATCACTAGATCAAGCACTATTTATTATATTATATTAATCATAATAGGAGGTGTGTACTGTTCTCAAAAGCCAAGCAGAAAATATAATAATAAGAAATCACGTAAAGCATTGTCTGTAAACTAAGCATACTCCACACCTAATAGAGGACGCCAACTCATATTTTATTTATTCCTTTATTAATTTCACAATGGATTCTTAACAATATTTGAAGCTGAACATATCGTATTAACTTACTTAATGGTCTTAATTAAGAAGAAGAATTAATAAATGGTTTTAGTTATCGTCCATAACGAAATAAGTCGGGTAGGGATGGCTTGAGTTAACTAAGCAGATTTCCACACTTTCTAGAATGATACTTTGGTGATTTCATCTCATCACCTCTCCGCTATTTATCGGATAAGTATTAATCTATCTAGGTCAATATTTGAGTAAGATAAACAAAATATAGAAAAATTAAGTAAGGGTATTTACTTTTTCAATAAGATAAGAAATCAATTAAATTATATTCTTTCTGACTCAGCAATAGTATATCAGTTCTCATACCAAAATGAAGAATGCTGCCCATGATTATGGGCTATATTTTTCACGGTATTTTGATCAGTTGGGAGGAATTGATCAGGGACTCATATATTTTTTATTCTTCAAGGCTAACAATTTTCAAATGCAGTTACTAATATAGTAGCCGCCGTACCAAACAGTAAAATAAAGGTTTTGAATAGTTCAGCATATCCCAAAAAAGTCTATAATATATATATATATATATATATATATATATATATATATATATATATATATATATATATATATATATCCAAATGCATGGGCTTCTTATTAGAAGAAAGTAGAGAATAGGCGATGAGAGACCAGTACGGTGTCCATCAGATGGGAAATCTGCTTAGTATGTCCAGCTATTGCGTGCCCCACAATTATCTAGCTTAAAATAATCGAGTAAGGTGTAAATACTTTGTGGCAATATATGTTGCCATTTGATAAGAGGCCATGTTTGGAGTGATTTGGCCAGCTACTCACGTACATTGCTTGGTGTCCTCCATCAGTGACTCCTTTACTGCAAATAATGCGGCTCATTATAAAGCAATTAGTGTGTAATGACACAATATGAACCTGGAATAGATTGTTGCAGCCTAGAACACATTTAGCAAGGGCTCCATGATAGTAGAGCTGGTCTCCTTTACACATACCATTCACATTGCACAAATATATTTAAACTATTTCCTGCCTTATTTTCTCACCTCAATCACAACACCATCTGAACAATAAGAGGACGACGGAGAAAAGATAGGACAGGCTATAAATGCGAAATTGAAAATAATAAAATGATCTCTCTAAAGCTGGGAATATTATTATTTATTCTGTTTCTGTTATTAATAACGTAAGGTGTATATTTACTTTTTTGATATTCAACAGTCTGTTGATAAGTCGTATTTACTAATTTTACACGCCTGTAAATTACTTTTTCTCATTTTAATTCGATTGTTGTGCACTTTTTCAAAGAGAATTTGAGTTTAAACTTATTGTATTTGTTGATTTACTGGCAATAATTATAAGTCGTGTGTTTTTGCCGTGGAAAACGCCTGTCCATAATATTTGATGAGATATATTAGTTACAAACATTTATTTTTTTCAGAACTTCAATTATATCTAGAATTATAAATAAATGTAAACTAAAAAAATAAAACGCTTTAAAAAAAAATATTTTTGCTTGATTGTCCCAGAAGAGTCATAAAAATAATGTTTTACATACACAAAAAAAAGTCCGTCACGCAGGGGCTGCGTAAACTAAGCAGATTTCCCACGAGAAGTTTTACAATAGAGAAATCTGCCTAATAACAACTGTAGTAGTAAGAAACCTCTAAACCTAAAACATTATTTAGGGCGTAATAACCCAGTAGTTTCTAGCCCCAAAAAACAGTTAACCTAACCTCTAAACCTATTCACGAGGGACGAATAGTTATGGAAATGGCCACCAGAGCTCTCGGCGGAAAGTCCGAACATAGCCTACTGGTGACCACACGCAGAATCCAAATGCAAATATCTTGGTTAATTTTCAAGATAAAGAAAAAATGTATAGAACAATATTTATAGTAAATTTAATTTGCAATAAGATTTATTCTATACAATTTTTCGATCCGACGCATAATAACGGAGATATTTTGAATTTTCAAAAATCTCCCCCTCTAAACCCCCCCTCCCACTGGTCCGATTTCAGCCGTTAACGAACTTGATCTTCCTTTTTACATAAAACGATTAAATTCCGAGTTTGGTAAAGATCAAACAAAAATTGCGACCGCTAGAGCGTTAACAGACAAATATATCTATATATATATATATATATATATATATATATATATATATATATATATATATATATATATATATATATATATATATATATATATAATTTTGAACGGACCTCATTTTCGTCATCTCCTGGGTAGGATCGATGGACATTTGAAGAAATTTTTCGAAACTCGCGTCATGAGTACGACCTCAATAGCTGATTTCCCTTAAGGTAAATCTGCTAATAAGGGGGTGAGAGTGCATATTGCTTTTTAAAGATTTTTTCCACGCACCAGCAAACCTTAAGAGAAGAAGTTCCTCTGCTTTCTATACTGCTGCATTTCATGTGTTTCTTTTTCATTGAATATTTTACAATAATCAGACTTTTTTTATATAATTAAAACGAAATAATAAAATAAAATAGTGAAAGTTAGTGCAAGGAATATAAAAACATACAATTAATAATATAAACAATTTTAAGTACAAGGTGTATAACAGTAAAAGTAGTTTATAATAGGGGGTTAATATAAAAACTTAAATCAAACAAATAAAGTAACAAATAATTAATAAATATACAAAAAAGAAGAAAAATATATAAATACAAAATTACCTGTAGTAAGTATTCCAGTTGCCCTTGATACGTTGTCAGAAAAGAATTGGTTTAATTGCATTTATAATGAAATAGAATTCTGTCGTCAATAGACCAATGCTTTACTCTATTTTCGGTACTTTTTAGGTGAGCGTTTGTGAGAAGAGTTTGAGTCGCTTTTCCGACATTTTTGAATAGCATTCTGAAATTTCAGGCAGTTTATATACTTATTTACCTGCTATATCCGCTATTTCAATTCATAAACTTTTTTTAGACATACCATTCTTAGACTTTAGAAAGTACCTAAAGTTTATATGTAATTTTTGTAGTTTAACAGATTTGCCTTGAGGGAAATCAGCTATTGCGGTCGTACTCATTTTCGCTGCCCTCCCCCCCCCCTTATTTAGTTCTTGGACTACTAAAATTTTATTTATTAAAATATAAATAATTCTGATTCATTTTAAATTGCAGTAATAAATGTAGTAAATAGTCTGCGATAAAGTTAATATGTTATATTCAGGCTTATATCAGTAATTGTTTTTCTTTGCGGTGAAGAATATGCCCATCTATCTGTTCAGCTCTGAGTGATTGGCAGAGCTATTTGTTTACAATTCAGAAGCCGTTTCCGTTGGGACCTTATTAAAATTAACTGAAAGATTTTTCATTATCCTTTGTATTTACTCACGGTAGTGTTAAGTGTTACCAGTATGTAGATTTATCTATTGCCAAACACCATGGGGGAAATCTGCTTAGTTTACGCATCCCCTGCGTGAGGGGCTTTTATATATTGCATGTATAAAGCTGGCCTGTCGACTGGTGAGATGTGTGTAAGGTTGGCTATGGTCAGCTGAGCAGACTACACCAGTCCCGATATATCTGGAGCATTCAGTATTGCCCCAATAATTTCTCCAAAGATTGGGGGGGGCGGAGGGCTTTGTGAATATTACATACCTTCGTTTTCTACCTCGATGGAGTCAATCTCTCTCTCTCTCGTCTCCAACTTCTTGGGAAATTTATTGAATTATTAACGGGAGAACAAGTAACTCTCCGAAATATACCCGAGAAAGGTAAAGTACAAAGTTTTAATCGGAAATATTGCTAATGAAAAATAAATATTCTTCAACTTTAAAGAATCATTTTTCTTTATTTCTAAAGAATTTCCCACTATGGGCTATTGACTTATATCTGATGGAATTATCTACGCACGTTTTTGTATGTATGGAAATGTGTGTGTGTGTGTATGTGTGTGTGTATGTGTGTGTGCGTGTGTGTGTGTGTGTGTGTGTGTGTGTGTGCGCGTGCGTGTGTGTGCGTGTGTGGGTGTGGTGTGTGTGTGCGTGCGCGAGTGTGTGTGTGCGTGCGTGTTTGTGTGCGTGTGTGTGGGGTGTGTGTGTGTGCGTGTGTGTGCGTGCGGTGTGTGTGTGCGTGCGCGTGTGTGTGCGTGCGTGTGTGGGTGTGGTGTATGTCTGCGTGCGTGTGTGTGTGTTGTGTGTGTGTGTGTGTGTTTGCGTGTGTGGGTGTCGTGCGTGTGTGGGTGTGGATGTGTGTGTGTGCGCGTGTGTGGGTGTGGTGTGTGTGTGTGTTTGCGTGTGTGGGTGTCGTGCGTGTGTGGGTGTGGTGTGTGTGTGTGTGTGTGTGTGTGTGTGTGTGTGTGTGTGCGCGTGCGTGTGTGGGTGTGGTGTGTGTGTGCGTGTGTGTGCGTGCGCGAGTGTGTGTGTGCGTGCGTGTTTGTGTGCGTGTGTGTGTGTGAGTGAGAGAGAGGGCAGGCCAGATGGAAATTGGAACACAACACCCACAGTCTGAGAGGAAGCTGGATGTATGCCTAGCGAAGCATCGACCATAACATGGAGTCACAACCAATACCTTAAAACCTTCATTCTGATATCAATATATATATTCAATTATATCCCGTATAGATCTTTTGAACACATTTTCATGAATAAATTACAACACGAACCTCTAACATTAATGAATTAAATAGATTATTTATATCATGAATAGATATTTTATTAATAGCACCGCTATTATTTTCTAAGGAATTAATAGTATAACTGTGGAGTTACTTTACGTCTATAAATCACATGTAATTTTCTTCATTATTTAATTGCCAGAAGAACATACCCAACCCATTATAATCCCTAAAGACACTATAATAAGATGCAATTTCTGTGAAGGACCGGCAAAGAAAAAGAAAACATCCAGAAACATGTGTGCAAAATGTAAAAAAATTATATGTAAATATCATATGTGGCAAATTTGTCCTGACTGTTTATAAAAGCGGCTGTATATGTATTTACTATATTTTGAACATAGTATTTTATTTTCCATTAATAAGTTTTAATAAAATAAAGTTCCATTACGTTCTTTCGCTTATAGAAAGTATATTAATGTGTTTTCATTAAAAAAAAAAAGTTATTCACTTCAATAAAAACTGATTTCGATTTGTTCACCGATATAATTGCTTAAAAATTGTATACATTAAATTGTTTTATAATAAAAATTAATTACATTTGATTTTTTTCTTATGTAAATCATTTTTAAGTAATGGCTACACTTGTAGCCAACGCGCCCAAGTGTGTCATTAACTAGGACGCGCCTGTCGGAGGGTTAAGAATTACATGTAGGATCACTCTGTGTGTGTGCATCCGTGCGCGCGCGTGCGTGTGTGTGTGCATGCGCGTTATATATATATATATATATATATATATACAGTGACTGAAACCCGAACAGAACATGTAAATCGCGAATTTTTATTTCAGGCTTCCCTTATAACCCCCCCCCCCTCCCTCCCGTTTGACCTAAAAAAATTAATATAGCTTATAATCGTTTATGAATTAATGCCGAGTTTTGTTAAGTTTCGTTCAATGGTTAGTGCCAAATACAATTGTCGGCTACCGTTTTAGTTTTCAGTGTATATCTCGTTTACACTTAGTGTACGACAAAAGTAGATATAACAAAAGTTACTCTAAATAACAAAATAAACAACTTTTGTCATTTGCATGTTTGTCGAAAAATCAGTAGGAAACGAAATATCACTACTTCTAATTTCAGGCCTCCCTTACAACCCCCGCTCCTGCTCGTCCCTAGAAATAATGGTATGAAGGATTTCGTGCTAATTCACATTCGGAGTTTTGTTTAGTTCGGTTGTGTCTTTGGTACCAAATAAAATTGTTGATTCCGTTATAGTGTTTAGCGTATAACTCGTTTATACTTCCGTATACGGCAAAAGTGTATATAACAAACGTTACTCTCAATAACAAACTAACCAACTTTTGTTATCTGCATATTTGAGGAATAACCAATAGGAAACGAAATGTCGCTATTTTTAATTTACACTTACATTTACTTTACAACCCCCAGTCCTGTTCATCTCAGAGAATATTAGTATAGCCTAAAGTCTAAGTTGGGCTAATAGTAATATACATGCCAAGACTCATAAAATTCGGTTCAGCCGTTTATGCGTGAAACAAACAAATAAACAGACACGAAAGAAACAAAATGCAGTTATGCTGTCTATGCGAAACGAAAAGTTATCGTTAAATTTCGCGAAAAAAATCAACAGACGTTACAATTATATATATATATATATATATATTAGATGAAATGTTGGATTTTACTTTCAATAATAGCTATTAGTGAAGGAAAACTATTGTAATAATTTTTTTATTAATAATATATACTTGTTATGGAGTTAGTTGAAAATACTAAATTGTGGAAAATATTTATTAGTTTTTCTTTTTCAAATATGTTTTCTTTCGTGGAACAGAATGTGGACACAATCAGTATTTCAGAGGAAATATAGAAACGCTTGCCCCAAACTTGATTTACAGAGTTTGAGTGTGGGATCTTTTTGCTGGAATGTAGAATGGGAGCAAACATGGAGTGGAGTATGGTGGCGAATAGCTAGTGTTGTAGGAGAGTGTCCAGCTGGTGATTGGTGGAGTAGATGGAATGCCAGCTGTATCTGGGAGGACCAGCCACTGCCTCCTGGACAAAGGCAATGTTTATGATTAATAGGGCAGTGGCATCTACCTCCCGACAGCCAGGCCTAACAACACAACCTCTCCCCTCTTATTGATAAACATCCTCTTACTTACTTCAAACGTTAAACAGTTATCAAAGAGCAAAATCAAAAATAGTAATAAAAATGTAGGATTGGGTGCTGCTCGAGAAATTAAAAACAATATTAATGGCACATATAATATTTAACCAAAACATTCGTCATATTCTACAGTCAACGCCTTGTTTCCCACCGAAGTCCATTATGCTTGATATTAAAAAAAAAAAAAATTACTTTCTGTCTCCCTCTTTCCCCCGATGGGCAATGAACATCACAAATGCAGGTGTGCTGAAATGTTTGTGCCTCAAGCTACCCCGAGAAGTTTCAACCTTATTTTTTCCATAGCATTAACTTACCTTACCGCATTTTGAACTTCCAAGTTGAATATCTTTTGAGTCCAACGTGTTGCTAGGTTGTTTAAATATATATATATATATATATATATATATATATATATATATATATCATTCATTAGTTTTTGGAACTCCACCATGTGCTATTCTTCTATCAACTTGATTTATAATATCATTGTCTCGCGTGATGATACATCTAAGGTCACAAGCCTGTGATTCATTTTTTTAAGTGGTTCTTCAATTTATATATTCCATTTTCTTTGTTTCTTCTCTGTTTCTTCTTGAGTTTAAACTCAATGTTGAGCGTACCTTAAAGGCTTGCATCGCTCCATTCATTTCTACTTCGGTCTTTGCCGTCACTCCAACGTCATTTCCAAATCATTAACGTGATTTTTCGTTAATATGTATACCTTTGGCTCCTTCCTTGGCTTGTCGTTATTGTCCCTTCGATGGACTTATTGGACTCATAAATTGGAAAAAACATTACCTATGGTATAGGGACAAGCAGTATTATATGATTGGTCGAACAAGATTAGTTATGAAACATTATTCGATGCAACACAATTAAAACAAAGAGACGTTCATGATTGATATCACACTATCTCTTTTAAACCTTCTAGTCCGATTTCAGCTATTATGGAAGATATTTTCAGTTTTAGAAGTGTCCATTTTTTTAGCCATGATACAAGCTTCTGAAGCTGCACTAAATCATAAATTAGTATGCACATTTTTCCAGTTGTCCTCGTATTGCTCAGACCGGTGGAGGTTTAAAGAAATGTATAAAATTCACGTCAAGACTACAACCTTTATCACTTCAGAAAGATTTGTTGAGTTATGGATTAAATGGAATATAATATTTTTATGGCCACAAATTGGTGTAATGCATATGCAGCGGAAAACGAATATAATTAGTACACAAAATAAACTATTTATTATTAACGGGGAAATCCCATTCTAAATTGCGCTTTCTTAATACTTTTGGAATCAAGTGAAAAGAAAAAAAAATAATGATCTTTCTTTAGCTTCATCATCAATCTATGATTAGGTATTAAAAATTGTTAATTAATATCCTTGTCGAGCTTGAGCCTCTATAATGAATGCTCAATGCCTGCACAATGTCCACAATCTATTCTTTTTCTGGCCTCTTCCATTTATAAATTCCTGACCATGAAAAATATATTCATAATCAACACTTCAGCCATTGTTGATGAATCAACAAATAAGTGGGATTGGGCTGATCCTACTTGTCGAAACGACTAATAATGACTCATTTGCCTCATAACCTTTAATAGTTCAACTCTGGATTACGATTTTAGCTATGATGAAAGTAGAGCATTTGAGTACCCAAAGGGCATTATATTACACTCAAAGTATCCTAAGGTTACTAAGGTATATATTGAAGAATGTATTGCACTACATGAATTTATTATTATTTTTTAAATTTATTTACTCCCACTTTATGCTACTATGGCTAATTGGGACGGCTTATCTACAGGTTACCATCGTTTTCTAGCAAGGCACTACATGAATGATTAAATATATCTTTATTTCGTTTGACACATTTCATATTTAAACTTCAACAAGTCATTGGTATGTGAATTACATAAACATACAGTATCATTCGTTGCCAGGAGAAACCAGGGAATAGATTCTAGATTTTTAAATAATGTATGAACCTAAAACACCTCTAGATAGAACTATAATTAATTTAGTTTATGATTATATACCAGAGGAGCTTTATAACTGTTCACCCCTTATCTATAAAAGGGTACCGAATATTCAGCAATGAACTAAAAAAATGGGGAAGGGGTCAGAAAAAAATGAAACAAAAAGAGAACACTGTGGAAAGAAAGGTAGGAGATAGATGAAAGGGCGGGAAAGGATTAATTTTGGCGGGAAGAGCGATAAAAGCATTTGGGGTGGAGAGATGGGCTAATGTTTACATTTATTCGGTGGGTAATACCGCCCCCGAGCTAGGGGTGGAAGCTGCGATACCACTCGTTCACATCTGATGCTAATGGATCGAATGAACGCCGAGTCTGGCCAGCTTTTAAACCCGGCCTGCAGCAAATATGCCACTCGGCCGCCATTATACAACGAGCCCTAAAAAATAATTATCTGTGTTTGCTCAAGCTGTAAATGACAAAACATTGTGCCATGTGATTGTAGCTTATACCAAGAAGGAGTAAACATACTTTCCTCGACTGGCTTTGCATTTACAACCCGCTGAAATAGGTAGGACACCATTTTTTTTCATTTATTGACAGCCAACAACCCTATACAAGGCTTCATTAAATCTTAATATTTTTGAGTTTTGTATAAATTCATAAACTTTAAGTTAATATAATTTAACTCCTTGTAATCGGATGAACCACTGTGATTGTAGGTACCATAATAATACTTCTCTCTACTATTTCTCTGGGTCTCCAACTGAGTATCACCCCAATCAACAATGGTTATTACAAAAATTAAATAAAGAAAAATAGAAGAGAAATTAATTCAACTTTCCACTTCAGACAGACCTGTCTGTTGAATTACAGCATAATTCGCCAGTTACGAATATTCCCTGATTGACGAGCTCATATCCAGCATACATTCCACATCAGGATTTTACTAGTAATGGTTCTTCTTGCTAAGTACTGATCCTCGTTCAATCTTTATTAGAATAATAGGGATAAACCAAGTGAATCGGCTTTAGTGTTTAAGCCACCTTTATTCCTGACAATTTCGTTGGCATCTCTCTCCTTTTTCCAAGCCCCAAGGTCACTAGCCACTTCTCGATACAATAGTTTCGATGACTATTGTTAGAACTACATCCTCTCACCTGTCCATGCCAACACTTCTTCGGCTGTACTTGGAGTGTCAGATTCCATCCCAGTCACCCCAAAATATTTTTTTTTGGTTTTTAAATTCTTTGTTCTGTAAATAAATGCAGTATTTTAAATATTATTTTTTAATATTTTTGTTAGTAAAAGCTTACTTAATAAAATTTTAAATTATTTATTAACTTCCAGTTTTTGCAACTTAGGCTAATTGGGACGGGTTATCTACAGGTTACCACTCTTTTCTACCCAGGGTGGGACTTGGCGCCCAGGCGGGAATCGAACTTGCCACTCTAGTTATACCAAGTGAGATTAAGGTCAACGCTTTAACTCACATGGCTAACCTGAGCCCCGCTTATTTAATAAACTCTCCCGTTCAATAGTCTGAGATAATCCCTTTAGATGCAATTTACTTTTGGAGTCCAAGGACTATATTCTATCGGCAAGCTATCCAACACTTACTCAACTTTTTTTTTACCTCAGCTGGAACAATATCTAGAAGATACCACATAGAACCCTTTTAGTGCTCAACCGAAAATAACCTCCCGACATTTTCGGTTTGACGTCAGAAGAAAATGAATGACTCTCAATATATTGAGAAAGTTCCTTTTGTTTCTATATAATATATACATCCCTCCCTCCTGTTGATATTGATATGAAGCTGACATGGTTTCTATCAAACGGAGACAGGCAGGGCTCTTGGAATATCTCCCAGTAATAGAGAGAGAGGGAGGAGGTAGTTTGCCGGTCTGCTGGAGAAGGATGGAAGACTAATCCCTTGGGCCCTGTCTGTCCGTCTGTCCGTCCATCTCTATATCCCTTCAGGGATTTAGAGGATCCAGCATCCGATAAACAGCAATTTCTTACATTCAAGATAAATGTGGAAAAATGGATCAGTGGATGTGACATCTATAAATATTTCGTTTGACCTGCTTCTCTTTTGCCCCTAAAGAGAGTGGCGTATTATTGGTCAATCTCATAGCAATAGAATTAATAAAATGTGTTTTATTGTTTTGGATTAGTACGAACGACAGACAAAAAAAGTTTTGAAGGTATTAAATTCAATAAATTATTTTTATTTACTAAATAAGCTTAGCTGAATCTTGAAAATTAAAACATGTAGGACTCTTATAACTTCCGCTATTTATTAGAGCATAATTATTGCACATGATATGATGATGAATTCGAGCAGAATTCATAAAAAGAGAACCAGTTAGAAGACAAAGATGAGGCTATCTCCTCAAAGCATAGTGGATTGGAGTCCATCTTTTCAGCAAATATAATCTAGAGCGTTCATCAACTATCGAGGTTCTTCTCAAGGCTCGAATTTCGTGAATCAAAAATTTAATATATCTTTGATATAAAGAGTTATATGGAAAATCGTTTATAACTAATCTTATTAAAAAAAATAATTTTCTACAATTGATGTTCTATAGATTTTTCTCTAGTACCCTAATACTAGCTAACATTTTTTTTTTTTCAATAAATCCTCCCTCCTATTCAATTATTATTCCCAACAAACCAATATTTAAGAACCTTTTGTTTTAAGCTTAAATACGATTTATTGTTTTCATGAGTGGTGGAATGGGAATTCAGAGAAATGAACCCCTTAAATTATATTTTAATAAAATATTAAAATTCCTTATTTCTAACTTTTTTTCCTCTAAATTGAATTTTAATCGAGTTATTTGTATACCCGTATTTCAGTTTTCAGTCTGTTCTGACGTCCAAGTCATGTTTCACATAGCCTTCTTCTTTTAGGAGAAGTAAAGTATAGAATGTGAAATGGGGTATTGCGGCATGTAAGGTATCTGCTTAGTTTACAAAGTAGCGACGTGTCTTTTGATTCATAATGACTGCGAAAATCTCTGTCGAAGCGTTTCATTCACAGATGAAACTATTACAAGGACTCCATTAAGATTTTCGGCACATATACTAAGGACCCTAACTTCTTCCTTTCCTCTAATAATAAGCATTTGAGCACGGAAATACGATTTGAACACTACGCATTTCATGAGATTTCCTTTTACCAGGAACAGGTTTTCCCATGTCCTCCAGAGAACAAAAATCGAGGTAATACTCATGGTGAGATTTGCGAAAAACAAACCTTCAACATGTCCACCAGACCTACCTACTAAATAAATATCTATTGGCTGAGATGGATATCGGTTTCTTAGAAATGGCTTGATACCCTAGTAGTAGTCGCCATTTCCTATATCGAGAATAAATATTTCCAAATCCACTCCAATGTTTTATTACAGCTGTGTACACTCCGTCTCAAGCAATTCTCTATCCACAAGACTCAAGACTGGCAACCTTAACAAAAATCAAGAATACAATAAACTAACAACATTCAACAATTTCACAACAATACTTTGAGGTATTTTGTTAAAGATGATTTATAACATTAAAAAACTGAATATCAAATTTCAAAAAAAGGAACCATAGCTAAAGTTAATAATTATGAAGCCATTTCATTTTCTTCTTTAGAATAAATATAGTCCAAATCCTACTGCAATGTTTTATTCAAGGAGTGTACTTCCACTATCTCGAAAAGCTATGCTCACTCATAAATCGGCAAGAAAGAAAAACTAACTATTAAGATCAAATTCATTAAAAATTATATACCGAACACAATTGTTTTTATAAATATTGAATCATTATCAGAGTAAGTCAATAGATAACATAAATGTTAAATATTCAAAAATTCCGGCAAGCAGAAGCTGTGTAAACTAAGAGTTGCCACGTGTTGGAGTACTCTGCCACTCCAACAGGTGTGCCTACTTAGTACTTAGTGATCAAATCTCACCATCTATTCTCTAATTTCAAGTAGGTAGAAGCCCATGTGAAGATGAATTAAAACGGAGCTTGACATGATGTTGAACACATACTTTCATTGTAGGTCTTGGCTAGAGAGCGACCAACATATTAATAATAAATTTATTACTTTCATTCATTGGTTTATTTCTGTTGTTAATAAAATTGACTCACTCAATTGGGTATTGTTGCAGAGAGCCTTGTGAGCTACACGGCTCCCAGGGGCGACTCGGAGCTGGAGGACATATCGTACGACGGGCAGATGGACGGAGGGCTGATGCAGGCAGGTCTGGGACAACTCACCGATGGACTCTTCGGTCCAGAGCAATACCTTCATGAAATAACTCACAAGGGAACAGGTAAGCAGCTTGTCTTAACACCTGACATTATCATTTAATCAATGGTAATATTCATTGATCGTTAGCAATTATCAAATGGGCATCCTAAAGCCCAAGGATCCCAGTTCGAAACCTTTCATAAAGGAATAGATTACTCATTCAATTTCTGACTAGAAGCTTGTTGGGAGAATCAGTGCCTTACCATAGTTTTACAATAGTTTGGCAACCGAATTAATTATAATTACAGAAACTGGAATCAATATAATAACTGTCCTGAATGTCAATTCGATTTGCATAGACTAGCTAATGATTTTACTTAAATTCAAATAGTGAAATAAAAAATTATGCTAGTTCATGAGCTAGAAATGCGATGTGTTACTTTTCCAGCGGTTTTATTGCCATTCAGCGTTTCTATCTCCACCTTCCTCTCCGCCCCGCTTCCAACCGTACTCTCGGTTTTACATCGTGGCTCTCCGACCTTCTACCATGTCTGTAACCTTTCTATCAAGATTTTCCGACCTTACTCCATGCCTCTCCACATTCTATCGTTACTCTTCGATCTTCTAACACGACTCTCCACTTTCTATAATGACTTTCTAACCTTGGACCATGACTCGACCCTTTCTACCAAGATTCTCCGACCTTGTTCCATGCCTCTCCACTTTCTATCGTTAATCCTCGACGTTCTAACACGACTCTCCACATTCTATAACGATTCTCCAACCTTCTACTATGGCTCTAACATTTCTATCAAGATTCTCCGGCCTTGTTCCATGACTCTCCACTTTCTATCGTTACTCTTCGACGGTCTAACACGACTCTCGACATTCTATAACGATTCTTCAACCTTCTACTATGGCTCTAACATTTCTATCAAGATTCTCCGGCCTTGTTCCATGACTCTCCTCTTTCTATCGTTGCTCTCCGACGTTCTAACACGACTCTCCACTTTCTATCGTTACTCACCGACCTTCTTTCGACTCACCATAATCATGGCTTTACTCCTCCCACTTCACTTTCTAAAAGTGGAAGGTATGATTATTTACCTCCAATCACATCTTTGATAATGAATTGACAATCTGCTAATAAATCTCTCCAAACCTCTATCTGTTCTAAATTGAATGACTATAAACTACTACTTTGATTTTACAACCTTGTAATAAGAACCTACTTGATTGCTCTCACATCAATATGATAATAACATATTGCAAACAAAACCCACTGTTGAGATTTGTAGTTCATCCATTCATCATTGTTGCGACTCTTATGGAACTACAAACACACAAATACCACTCACCTTTCGTAGTCGACAAGAACGAATGGATGAGGAATAGAGGAAGAAGAGAGAGAGGGAGCGAGGGAGCGAGAGGTCAGCGATAACTCGGAGACAGAGAAGATAAATCATGAAAAATGAAACATAAATTCCTGTAATAGGGGAAATCCGAGAGTAACCCCCCCCCCAGAGAACCTCCCTTTAATTAATATGCCAATTTAATCCGAGAAATTGCCAAATATGTTTTAGCCTCTGGTAGAGAAAGAGAGAGCGAGAGGGAGAGAGAGGAAGTGGTGGAGAGGGGGGAGAGAGAGAGAGTAGGTTGGAGTGGGGGGGGGATGTTTTTGCTGTTGAAACAAAAATTGAAATGGGTCTGAGGATAGGATCTCCCCGAACTAATGGCTTCCGCCATTTTGATCAATAACGAACCAAACGACTTGCTTTATTCCTACTTCTCTTCCTTCGCCTAATTAAAAACTTTACTTCTATTTGCAAAGGTATTCTATGAAATATTTTAACTTTTTTTGGTGGGGGGGGGGAGACAAGTATCTCTCTAAATAAGAGGAAGACCCTAATAACGTGGGGCTTTGAGTCTTTGTCGGATGTATCAATTTATGTTTACAGACGTGGCTTAGTATTTACATGGTGTATTTGTTATCACTATAATAACTACATTTTTTCTCAACTAAAAGTTATAATTATTCGCTTAAATACATTGATTTTAGAAAGTTTCTTTTTTTGTTTCAACTCCTGTGTATATTCCATATCTATTTGTAAAATAAACGTTTGGGCAGCGGCTTCCTCTCTTGAAGAATATCAAAGGAAGCAAACACATAGATATCGAAAATGGAGTTTCGAAATAGTTGTTTATTTTGAACTCGGCAGACTTAGTCCATTTCATCTTGGGTCTCGTTCCCACTACAGTCTAATGCATGGTGAGAATGCAACATCTCCCAACCATTGTAACCTCTTAGCTTTCATATCATGTGAAATCGACTGTCTCCTTTCTGATATAATCAATTCATTAGTCTCTCTTGCCAAAAGTCCTAAGTGCCCATTCAATTTTGGTCTATTGGGGCTCTAAGAACCTTGCTGTGAAACCCAATTTGTTTGGAGGGTTCCCGCCAACATCCATTTCTCAACCTCATACATCACTAATTGTTATAATATTATACACAAAACTAACGTTCAAACCTCATATTAAATATAGGAGAATAGACGTGTGTGCATATATTCCACTCAGCTATCAGCAGCGGCTTTCGACTGGTTCCAACTCAAATCTCATATCTTGTCCATTTCTACAAAGTATATTTCATCATCCTCGGATTGACTTATAGCGGTCCTAATTTCTCCAGGCTGGTCTTCCTAAACTCATTTCTTAATGTAAACGACTTTGTGTCATGTGCACCAATGGCTAAGAGACTAAGAACACTGAAACCAAAATCTCTCGTTATTTCCAATTTGGTATCCCCTTCCAGTTTGACCTATGTGTGTGCAGTAACATCCCATACTATCCAAAGCCATATCAATATTTAAGGGTCGAAAAAACAATTCGAATCTTTGGCAGAGACCATGGATGGCCTAGGCCAGCCATACAGCTCTGTTGGTGAGCCAGGTGGTCTAGCTTAGTGCTTTCCTTGGCGTTTGATGGACCATTAAAGACCGCAAATCGCTATTTCTGTATTCTGATGCCTCACTATGAAGAAATGCATCGGCCGACCAGGAACGTATCCAACTTGACATATCGGAGCCCATAGAGTTGAATAAAGTTTAGAATGCCATCTCGGGGCTTTGAATTAGACACCTCTAATATATTAATCTAGTTCTTTGATCACTATACCCTTGAAACATGGAAGGAATGTCGGCAGAAGGGTGAGACGATTAGTGAAAATACCAGTCTTCCCTTAAGGGAAATCACCTACTGAGGTTGTATTCGTGTTGTGATTTTCAAAATTCTTCATCAAATGTCCATCGATCCTACCTAGGAGATGACGAAAATAAGGTCCGTTCAAAATTGTGTTCTTAGGGAGTGAATATTACACTGAGCAATTGTTATACTCTTGTTGATAGTCATGAGTTGAAGAATAAATAGACATTCTGATAGAACATGCTAAATATTTTTTGTGCTTAAGACATTATATGCATTTCTCTATCTTGAATATTAACCGAGATATTTGCATTTTTCAGTTTTAAGCCTTCAGCACACCCCCACTCCTACTAATGTTACACAAACAATACTCTGTTATATAATAAACAACTTTATTCGAAGCTTAAATACCAAATATTTTTTCCAAGAGACCTTTAATATACGAGTTACATGCAAATATGTGTTTTTCTTTCAGGTGAGAGGTTGGCATACCTGTTTGTTTACATTTCAGGCCCTTCCCGACGGGAAACTATTAAAATTTACTAAAAGATTTCTTATTGTCGTTTGTATTTATTCACTTAATAAGGATTTAATATTCACGGTATGTGTTGTTTTACCAATAATTTAGATTTATCTATTGTTAAATTTCAGGAGGGAAATCTGCATAATGTACGCCGCCCTTGTGGACGTTTTTTGAAACACAAATTCGCAACGATTAAATTTTAACAAATTAAAATATAAAAAATGAAATTAAGAATTAAAGTACTTAATTATTATTTTAAAAAAATGTTGACGAGGATCTGAAAAACTGTTTCTAACCACAAATTAATCCTTGTTATCGACCTCGACAATAGGTCACTAGTAACATTATTACATTGATTTCGAAAAAATGATGAAAATTTTCTTCCCATTGTTCGCAATGAGCTCTAAGAAACCATATGCAGCAGCATTTTTAATATGGTCATGTTTCCTGCAGTAACTCGGATATTTTATATACAATATTAGGTTCTGGTCATTGCATTCTGCCTCATGTGAAGCTTAAAGAAAAAATGAAATGAGTTAAGGGTTAATATAACCTAATATTAAAATGATTTTTTTTCATGTTGGCCGTGTGAGTTAGGGCGTTGATCTTAACCTCGCGTGGTAGATCTAGAGTGGCGGGTTCGATTCTCGCCCTGGGCAGTAGAAATTTATTTAGTGACTGACTCATTAAATAAACTCCTTAGGCCCACTCAGGCTAGAAAAGGGTGGTAGCCTGTAGATAGCCCGTCCCGTTTAGCCATAGTAGCATAAAGTGGACGTAAATAATAATAAACAAAAAAAAAAATATAAATTTAGAGTTCAATTTCACTGAACATGTGTACCAAATTTAAATTTTTTCTGATGTTTATTCAGTATGCTAATGAAAAATGTAAGTCAACAGTCGAATCATAACACCATTGATCTTGTCAAATCTAAGTAAAATTAAGAATTTACGAAAATGACATTTCAAGAGATTATAAACTTATTGGTTGTTTTTGTTATAGAGGGGTTTGTATTTCTTTTAGATTTTAGCCACTTGAAAAGGAATCGGAGGGCTTGAAACACTTCAAAGGTTGCTAAAATAAATAAATAGCAACAAGTTGATGTAACTGATTGTTGTTGACCTGAATGGCCGAACTGTTGATATGCTCAACTAGAGGGTCTAACACACACAAACACACTTGCATATATATTAGCTACTGTTACCCCACAGACTGGGTAACAAGCTCACTGGAGAAGGGTGTGGGTTTATTAGTTAAATTTAACTAGCCTCATATCAATAGGCAGAAATAAATATATTAAGGGCGCCACGTTGTTTGTTCTCAAAGGTAACAACGAAACCAGTATTCTTCAAACAAATCAGTTTATTTACAATAGATCAACTATACTTATCTCTAATCTTAACTATAAAAAATAATAACTAAATAAAGGATTAAACAATACTCCCCATGGAGGACTTATCAATACAAATAAATAGGCCTTTCCTTTTTTAATTGAGTATACACAATAAGCATACCTCTCGTCCGACGAGATAATTTCTATTCTTCAAGCTGTATTACAATCTGATCCGCCAAAACGTTTATCGGGAGTCCAATCCTCACTAGAGCTCAAGGTGGACGCTGCTGTCTGCTGCTCGCTTGTCCCCGGCGATCGCTTCTTGCCTTCGGCTCTCGAAGAGGTGGCCTGCCCCGCGCACCAATCTCCCATTTGTCTTCTATCTCAATCACCCGTCGATAAAAATGGGCCGTAACACTACCCTCCCCCCCATGCAGGGCTTACCTTGAGTTTATAATGGTATCCACCCTTGTAGGTTATGTATAGAATATTAAAATAATTGATTTCGTACCGAAAAGATAATCTATAAAGAGAAAAGTGAAAAATTAATGAACCAGTAATAATATATATGTAAGAAGAGAATAAAAATAATGTTGAATATCCTCCCAATAATTGGCGTATCCTTAGCCGTTGAAGGACTACTCGAGGCAGAAATAATTGGGCCCCCCCCCGCTGTCAGGATGAAATTGCCTTGGTTCGGGTAATGGCATGTAGAGGGCTCTCCACCCCCCCCCCCAACCCACCCCTCCCCCTCCTCACCCTTATGAACAAACTGCAATGCCTTTATATGAAGCAGCCACTTACAACTCTTTATAAAAAGAACCAACATTTTTGGGCCAATTAACCACATTTTGCCTTTGGGTAAGAGCGAATTCCTTCATGCCATTTTTTCACTACTTTCTCTTTGATGTTATCTTTTAATTTAATTAAAATCCCTACTGTTTAAGCTCCTCACTGGCGGAACACTTTGTTCTATTAAACCTGACTAGGACGGGTTATCTACAGGTGACCACCACCATCTAGCCAACATGGGACTTAGGATTTTATTTCGTCTCTAACTATATTCCTATTGCCTAGGTGGGAATGAAACTCACGAATCTAGGTTTATCAACTGATCTGATAGACTAAATGCCCGTGGACATTGGCCTTAATGCACGTGGACATTGGCCTTGATGCCCGTGGACATTGGCCTTGATGCCCGTGGACATTGGCCTTAATGCCCGTGGACATTGGCCTTGATGCCCGTGGACATTGGCCTTAATGCCCATGGACATTGGCCTTAATGCCCATGAACATTGATCTTAATGCCTGTGGACATTGGCCTTAATGCCAATGGACATTGGTCTTAATGACTGTGGACATTTGCCTTAATGCCCATGGACATTGATCTTAATGCCAATGGACATTGATCTTAATGCCTGTGGACATTGGCCTTAATGCCCATGGACATTGGCCTTGATGCCCGTGGACATTGGCCTTGATGCCTTAGGACCTGGCTCATTATCTCATATACGTCCTGCGGTGGTACACTACCAAAAAGGTTTACCACATCGAATGATGCCAACAGACAATCACTGATTATTCTTTTTGCATTTAGAACATCTCCCAATTCCTTATTATTTATCACCGAATACCTAGGTTTGTATCCTGTCATAGTCTTACAAACACCAGCCACTACCTTGCATAGCATCTGATTAGGCGCTGAACAAAATTACACTATTGGTCTCATGGGATTGCCTGGTTTATGAACCTTAGGTAGTGAGTATAATCGAGGGGCTAAGGGGTTTTTCTGTAAAAATGGATTCTTTTTTGTCCTTGGGAAGTACATATTGAACGGATTTAACCGCTTCTCTGACGATTTGATTGTACTGCTCCGATGGATCTCTTTTTATCACCTCATACACCCCTTGCCCATTATTACTAACGAAGAGCCTTTATCGGACTTTGTAACAATAAGATTATTTTTTCTATTTTTTTCTTTAATATGTTTTATGATTTTTAAGGACGGGTCCGGTTTTGATTTTGATCTGTCGTAGAGCGTTATTTATCACAAAACTGCACTCTTTCAGCACCAACGAATCTTTAAACGTAAGAAAATCGGGGTGGGTTTTGCAAATCCAAATAATTTAAAATCAGTTTATGTAAGCTAAAAGACCCAATAAAGCTGCCGGACCAGTCGGGAATATATAAAATCATATGTGGAGAATGTGGTGCGAAATATGTGGGAAGGACTTCAAGGAAATTAAAGAAAAGGTGCCAGGAGCATCTGTCTAGAATTACAGAATTCCCACCTCTGCCCCCGCTGAACTTGGTACAGCGGGGGCAGAGGTGGGAAAAAAAAAAAAAAAAAAAAAAAAAAAAAAAAAAAAAAAAAAATCTGTCTAGAATGGACTCAACGTTCCTCCAGCATTTGAGGAAAGAAAAGCACGAAAATGCCCCACACGAGGTAGCTTTATTGGCGAGGGAATATAACCACAAACTAATTCAGAAATTGGAACCTCTCTACATTGAGCTGGAGAGACGGAGGGGTGTCTGCCTAAATGTGCAATTGGAAATGCCAAGTTCTGTCCTGTTGAGTAGGCCTCCTCCATCTCTGCTAGTCGCCAGTAGTGGCCCCAAAGCCGTGGCGTTAACGTCAATTATACAGCAGAAGGTAGGATAATTGTTAATTTATAGTAACTTTTTTATAGGGTATACATGTGTTTGTTAATGTTTAGAGTATTTATTCACTTTAACTATTTTAATTAATTGAACTATAATATATTCTTTTAATGTTTGACTTAGATTCTAGTAGTTTTAAGATAGGACGTTTTCGTAAGACTGATTTTAGTATGAAATTCTATTTTGTTAAAATATTTCAAAATCTAATTGTTGGATGCATAACTTGGCCTAAGCGAGTTTCTTTGTTGTTTGTTGGTTAGCACCTGATGATGGCACGTTAGTGCCGAAAGGCCTTGTGCGTGAATAAATACATTTGTGGGAAGACTTCGTGTTATTGAGACCTGTTTCCCAAAATGAGATCCGTTCAAAACTGTATATATATATATATATATATATATGTATATAAAATTGTCTGTAAAATCGTTACCAATCTCGATATTAAGTCGTGTTATGTGGAAATTGGAATTTTAGTTTTACGCTTTCTGTAAAGCCCCACTCTTACTAGTGTCATATTAATAATAAGCTGTAATATCATGAACTACTTCATTGCAAGATTAAATACCAAAAATTGTTTTCAACAAAGCTTTATTATACGAGATACAAACAACGTTCTGTTGACCCCCCCCCCTTCTTTTGTTCTTGGGTTACTAAAATCTGAGTGATTGAGATAGAAATTATTTTGATTCATTCCAAATTACTGCACTATCTATAGTAAGTAGTTTTCAATAAAATTAATATTTTATATTCAGATATATTTCATTAATTGTTCATCTTTCCGGTCCAGAATAACTATCTATTCCACGCTGGGAAGTTAGCTGCCCTGTTTGTTTACAATTCAGACGCTTTCCGTTATAGATATTATTAATTTTTGAATTGTCAGAATGATTTGTTATTAACGTTTGTATTTGTTCCCTTAACATGCATGGGGGTGTTACCAGTATGTAGATTTATCTGTTATAAATCTTCACGTGGGAAATCTGCTTAGTTACGCAGCCCCTGCGTGACGGGCTTTTCTCATATCTATTGGCCTAGTCCTACAATATAATACTCCTACAGATTCAGTTGTTGTTTCTTTCTTTCTTTTACTTAAACCAGTTAAGGAGAAGTAACATAACTATATTTCTACAGTTCACATGCACATGCTTCATAGATATGAATATATATATATATATATATATATATATATATATATATATATATATACTAGCTAAGCTACCCGGTTTCGCTTGGGATATCATTGGAACCTGAATGATGATTGACTCATTGTTGTCCCGTAAAGGTCAAGTAGACGGCTTATAGAATATAAATTTTGTTTTTGTAGAATAAATGAAATTAAGTCCCTTATCAATCTCACTCTTCACTATTTGCCACACAGTGAAAAATACAAATCATAATCATGGATATCATTTATTATAATTATCATCATAATTATCATTACATGATCATTACATTTATCATCTTTAATGTAGATGAATAATAAGCATGGATTTCTTAAATTAATACATTATTCAAATAAAATTAATTAATACATTATTCAAATATTTTATTAAAATAAAATATAGTGTTCCATTTCTGTTTTTGTTCTATTTCTATTTTTGTGTTCACTTTCTGTTTTTATTTCCCATTTTGTTTTTGGGTTCCATTTCTGTTTTTATTTCCCATTTTGTTTTTGTGTTCCATCTCTGTTTTTGTTCTATTTCTATTTTGTGTTCCATTTCTGTTTTTATTTCCCATTTTGTTTTTGTGTTCCATTTCTGTTTTTGTTCTATTTCTATTTTGTGTTCCATTTCTGTTTTTATTTCCCATTTTGTTTTTGTGTTCCATTTCTGTTTTTGTTCTATTTCTATTTTGTGTTCCATTTCTGTTTTTATTTCCCATTTTGTTTTGTGTTCGTTCTCTGTTTTTTGTTCTATTTCTATTTTGTGTTCCACTATCTGTTTTTATTTCCCATTTTCTTTTTGTGTTCCATTTCTGTTTTTGATCTATTTCTATATATATATATAATTGTAACCTCGGTCTCTACATTGATTTTTTTCTCGAAATTTCACGATAACTTTTCGTTTCACATGTCATAGATACCATAACTGCATTTTGTATCTTTGGTGACTGTTTGTTTCTGTCTTTTCAGGCATAAACCGAATTTTATGAAACTTGGTATGTATATTACTACTAACCCAGCTTAGATTTTAGGCTGCATTATTAAGACGAACAGGAGTGAGGATAATAAGGGAGGCCTAAATTAAAAATAGCGGTATTTCGTTTTCTACTGGTTTTTCTGCAAATATGCACATGATGAAAGTTGTTTATTTTGTTATTTAAAGTAACATTTGTTATATTCACTTTTGCCGTATAACAGTGTATAAACGAGATATACACTAAAATCTAAAGCGGGAGCCAACTGTTCTGTGGGGTACAAAAAACAACCGAATTAACTCTTTATGTGAATTAGCATCCTCTCCTCCATGAAAATAAGCTATGTTAACATTTCTGTGGACGACACGGGGAGATGGGAGGGGGTTATCCGATAAGCCTGTTATCTCATGCACATTACAGGTTTTTATTTTGTTATTTAGAGTAACTTTTGATTAATCCACTATTGTCGTTTAACAAAGTATAAACGAGGTATTCGCTAAAACTATAGCTGGGGTAACCAATTGTATTAGTACTAATTAATGTTTATTTGTTATAGGCGTAATAATGTTGTTTTTTTGACTTATATGGTAGTTCTATGTGTAATTCGGATTAGTGATGTTATAAATCTCAAGCGGAAGGGAAAGTCGCACGGAGGCCCACACAGTTAATTGTGTTAACTTATTTCCTGTTAAATGTTGGCACTACTGGAATCTCTTTCTACTTATAACGGAGTATTCCTAAACTATGTGTGCTCGGAGTGGGTTTGACAGAAAATATGTGCATTATAAATACTATTTCATTATAATAAATGCTAGCCATGATCATGATTTGAATTATTCACGGTCTGTCAAACAGTAGAGAAAGATTGATTGGGAACTCATTTTCATTTACTCTTTTTAATTAAATTTTCTATTCTATAAATCCCCACAGTTACCCTTATGGAATAATAATACACCCAGACAGGAAGTATAATTGTACACATTGAAGCCTTGCTATAAAAATACCCTCAATATTCAGCCTCTAATGATTTTCCGAGTAAATCCGGGTACCTTAGATAGTATATATATATATATATACGAGAAAATGTAACGTCTGTCGGCTCATTGTTTTTTTTAAATATCTCGATACTTTCTCGTTTCACATGCCATTCAAACGATATCAACAATATTTGGCTTTGGTGTCTGTGTGTTTGTTACCATTTCACACCCAAACCACTGAACCGAACTTTATGAAACTTAGTACGTGTATTACTACTAACCGTGCATAGACTTTATAGGCTATACTAAATTTGTCTTAGACGACCAGGAGTGAGGGTTATAAAGAAGGCCTGAAATAAAAAACCGCGCTATTTCGTTTACTATTGGAAATTCTGCAATCCTGCACATACCAGAAGTTGTTTATGTTATTAGTTAGAATGACCTTTGTTTTATACATTTTTTGTTGATGCAATGTATAAATGAAGTACATTTTATAGAAATATTGCTATCTATGAATGTGACTCTTGGTACACACAATCCAATCCTTAACCTCTTAACCTGGGAAGTACCTTTTCAATTACGCACCATATAACGGGTGAGAAATCTTTCACTGACGTGTCAGAACGTCACCGCCAGAGTACGGAATTTCATATTATTATTTTTTTTTATTTATGCTTAAAATAAATGAAAGACTTTTTCATATGTATACCCGTAGCCGATATTGTTTACGTTTGGCATATTTATACGTCCTGCTCGGTTAACAGGTAAATACTCCTACACTCCTAATGGGTGCATAGGATTGACAAGGGCAGATCTGTATAATGGCTAAGGAGTTGTAACGAGATCGGCCCTCAATCACAAAGGACAAGGCTAGATGCAATTTATGACGTCTAGGGTTTAGCTATGCGCACGCATCCTCTTCCTCTATTCAATTCTCTACCTCGGCATGAAGGATCTGCCTATGCACTCCCATTCATATTAGGCTCCTTTGAATGACAACCCTTGCTACATCTGCCGAAAATATACTCCATTCTGAAAAGGATACAAAACATCCTCCAACCATTTCCCTTACACTGAGCGGCTTTCAGATGAGACACTTCATCTAGAGCTAATGGTTAATACACTCAAGGTGGAAAAATATTGTAGGTGTATAGATTATAAGATAAATATAATTATAAATAAACCGTGCTATAATATTGGATTTTGGACTAATATGGTGAGTTGTGTTTCAGGTAGCAGGTGGGTTGGTTGGAGCAACGACAGCCAACAGTCGGACAGCCTCGAGATGGTATTCCACTTCGACGAACTGCGCAAGTTCACCACCATGTATCTACACACCAGCCACTATCCCAACAAGGATATACAGGTACTCCTTCTATGCAACACTTTAGATAGCTATGCAACAGTCTATACAGACTCTGCTTAGCCAACTGAGTTAAACAGCATGGTCAACAAAGAGTGGCAAGTTCGCCTGGCCAATAGGAATTTACTTAGTGACGATCAAATAAATAAAATCCTTAGTCCCACCTGGCTAGAAAAGGGCGGAAACACACAGATAACCCGTCCCAATTAGCCTTAGTAGCAAAAAGTGGACGTTAACAAATAATAATAAAAAACAGATTCATAAGGATATAGAAAATATGAAATCCTAACAATAAGCCTCAAACAAAAAAAAAAAAAAATAAATAAAAAAAATAATAATCGTGCAAGACAATCAGTAAAACATAATTTGTCAGACGATAGTGAGTAGAAGAACGTCTGTCTTACATTTTGATTTCTGTTTATACTATATTTATCAGTTGTAACAAGCATCCACCATTCAAGTGCAATGATATTTTAGCCCACTATTATATTTCATATAAATTTCAAGTTTCGTATCATTTAGTCTTTGTATTTATTCCGTTCTTCAATGGGTAATCTGCTGGCATTAATGAGCTATTTGGTATGCCTGTAGAGTTGTGTAGTTACGACGGCATGTATATTTGTATCTTCGTCTTAATCAAAAGTAATAATAATAATTAATTGACTTGTAAGTATTTGGGTTGTTTAAACATCTGTAACGTATTTTATTCCAAAAGTATATTATTGTCAGGAACAATGACTTTTGCAAATTCTTATCAGTACGAGGTCCTACAATGTTGCCATTTTTGCGCTATGTTTGTCACTAGAAAACATTTTAGATTGTTTTTTTGACAGTGTATCGTAACACTCTGCTAATTTCAAATCATTTGAGGCAGATTTAGCAGTGCGGTCTGCCATATCATTAACCTATAGATGTGGGCATGTAGATGTATGGTGTAAACCCAATCCTTGAATTAAAATTTAGAACAAATAGATATCTACCAGACTGTAATGTAATATGGCTTCGAGGACAAGTTATCTGAAAAATGAAAAAAAAAAGAAATAAAAAATTCGTCTAAAACTTACACAAAAAGAGAGAAGTGAGTTTGTCGAGTTGAATGAGTTTAAAACGGATCGGATGCGAGTTTTCCTGGTCAATGTCGAGTAAAAACTGCTCAGGGTAAAACTGAATTTATCATTTCCACCAGAGAAATGAGAACAAAGGGCTCAGGGATGGAATTTTTTTATTCACTTAGAAATAAATAGTTTAAAATATAAATGTTGAGTTTATTAGACTTCGCTAAAAACTTTACAAATTAAAACTTTCTTACTTTTGTTCCCCCCGCCTAGAACAAAACTATAAATTATATAAGTTTCTCGCTAGTTTAAGTGTACGTAAATGCTTGCAGGGGCTAAATTAAAAATATGAATATTCTTCTCAAGTTCCAACTACAAAATATTATCGACTAAATGAGAATAGACGGAAAGAGTTTTATAAAGCTTACTGTAAGGTTAGCATTAGGAAAGAGACTCATATGGTGCCTAAAAAATACAGTCTCTCTCTCTCTCTCTCTCTCTCTCTCTCTCTCTCTCTCTCTCTCTCTCTCTCTCTCTCTCTCTCTCTCTCCCTCTCTCTCCCCCTCCCTCTCCCTCACCCTCTCTCTCTCCCTCTCTCTCTCCCTCTCTCTCTCTCTCTCTCTCTCTCTCTCTCCCTCTCCCTCTCCCTCTCCCTCTCCAAAGGCGAGAGAAAGAGTTTGTGCATTGATAGGGAAGACAATCACTGTCGGAGTTATAAAACTTAATAAACATTAGTGGAGGAACCATTAAAAGTTTGAATGGTAAAACTTCCCTATTAAGTTACTCGAGGGACTTGCAAATACTTTAATATAATGCTTAGGGTTAGTAAAGAAAATGTTTTGAAACGTCGCTAGAAGTTGGCCAGGATGATTCGTTTTTTTTTTTGTATTTGAAGAGGTTCTGAATTGAAAGCTGGTGAAACACTGGGCAAGTTTGAGGAGGTTCGTTAAGGACTCACTGGGACTTTGAAATGCCACAGACCACTTTCCTGCTTTCTAGCCTTTGCCCAATATAATACAAATTATTTGCCATCTTCTTATTGATATTACAGTGGCATGGCTGTTCACAAGGTTACATAATACAGAAGTGCCGGACGATATATGTGAATATATTTTCATACAGCTTTATATATGTATACACAAACGCGCTTTTGTGTTTATGTTAGTGTAGGTCCCGGCCATCTCATCTCACCAGTAGAAGTGGGGCTTCGCTTAACACTGGACTCCATAATATTCGAGATACGGCAAAAAAATGTATAGAAAGATTTTTACAGTGAATTAAGTTTGCCTTGAAGCAGATATAACTTTATCTTTTAACATCGGGTATATTTGTTTTCTAATTTTTGAATAATAGTTAATTGTCTTGGTTAAAACCTGTGTTGTCATGCATACTATATTGAACCTTCTACCTCGTATATCTATTTCTTAGAACATAATGTGGACTGTTCGAAGTGCTGTAATATTTCTAACATATCGCCTATAACTTGAATTGTTTCTGATTAAATATTAAACATTTAAATTAGTTAATTCAGGGGACTATTTGCAATTTATAAGATGAATTCTAAATAGTTTTATGTAGGTCAAGGGAATTATTATTTTTTTTTATGTAATAGGAATATAAGAGTTTTAGCATATTAAATGATGTCAAATATATGACCGAGCAATAACACATTAAACACTAATATGTTTCTCAAAATCTTGTACGTTAAAATAAAAAAAAGTTAAAATATTACTAGTATTTTGTTTGAAAGAGAATAAGGAGTTGTCTCACACAAAATAGCGTGTAGTTAATTATCAGTTAAACTTTATAAATATAACGTATGTTTTTCGTAAAAATTAGAATAAATACCAGAGATGGTCCGCTATTTCAAGCCTATTTTCGATCAAGGGAATGAGAGATATATTTCTCTTTCTTTTTTACAATAAGCAAGCAAGCAAATCTGGAGCCTTAATAAAGAGGGAGCCATATTTGGAAAAGAGCGATAAGGAAAACCACCGTCAGGAGCGATTATATATTTAAATAGGCCTGCCTCCCCCCCCTCACTAACCCCCCCCCCCAAGCAGCTTGCTAATTACAGGCCTGCTGATTGATGTATATATCATATCGGCTAATGAATTCTCCAGGCATCGGCCATCATTCCAACTTACCCTCCACGAAGAGTGCAGGCTCCAGTACTATTCTCCAGGATTATATTCCATAATTACAATAGTATTCTTATTGAGGACTAGCAGATGTTCCTTTAGAACCCTTTCCAAGCATTCTCTGCCTTGAGATGGCCCTTCACCTGTCCTTGATCAAATCCCCGATCCTCCTGTTCCGCCGTCAACACCATACTCCAGTCAGTGCCGATTCATAATGTGACCCGTCAGCTGTGTGATAACTATTATAAACAGATTGTCATTACCTTCTCAACAAGTCGAACGAAAACAGTGCTTCGGCACAAATCAGCAGAAAACGTTACGAGAAGTTCTAATACATATTTTTGTTAATTGTAATGTCATGAATTTAAACCATTTATAACATTTTATAAAGTTATTTTGAAATTCAGAACTCTTTTGATGCGTATAATAGGCGCTAATGGTTGCCAATGGTCTTTTCGCAAGTGTAGCAAACAACAAAATATCATAATTCGATAGTATAAAGTCTAAACGTTCCATTTAAAACCAAATTTCAGCTTCATTGATGGCTGAAATGAAACGTGGAGGAGTTGGAGTGTAATATAGTAGACTTGTAATTCTAATAATTTTTTTCAAATTTAAATACTAAACGAATAATTTCATTTCTTCGTTAGCATTCGCTCCTAATTACGTGATTTCCGATATAAGCTGATTCATTATTAAAGACCCCATGGACAGCTGAAGTTCCTGGCCTTGACAAATATAGAATGGAATGGGAAATAACGTCATCTGTGTAAATCTACTGAGATTACGCTAGAGCTTTGTGACTGACTTTTGATGAACACGGTTAATATTAGGGTAGACGGCGAGAGAAGAATCAATAGAAAGGCAATATTTCATGGTAAGTTCTGGTTGGCGGAGAATAAAGTGGTATTCATGACAAAGACTTTAGCAAGATAGAGGCTGGGGGCGATAACGGTGACTGTGACTCTGGTAACGGTGAATACAGACTCCGCATCAGCTGGGAGATTGATGGTCCCTGCACACTGGTAGGGGTAAGGGGTAGGGTGGGGGTAGATTGAGGGGAAGGGGAAAGGGAGGGGGAAGGGGGCTAAGTGAATTTACACATTATTCATGGGAACTGTAGCCCCCACCCCCTCGCTCTTGCATTCACACCTAAACACCGCCGCTATAGGCAACAATCACACACATACCAAGAGATTAATTGTATTTTCTTTTATATGGAAGGATGGGATTTACAATGGAAAACAGATTAACTGCAACTTCATCATCACAACTTACTTCCCAATGTGTATCGTATGTAAATACGAAGGCTTATGGAAAATCAATATGGCTCCCGATGATGGTAAAGTAGTGGTTTATCTGCAGCGAGGGTACTGCAGTTGTACCTCGCTGTTGACTGTTCAGCAATGATATACCGTTGGTGGCAGACCTCTGGGGGTATATTGCCGTTAGAACAGTGGTGTTTTGGGGGAGAGGGTGGTACAGTTGTTGTATATCAGTGGCTCAAGCAACAGCGCTCCACAGCAGTGGTGTTTTGGGGGAGAGGGTGGTACAGTTGTTGTATATCAGTGGCTCAAGCAACAGCGCTCCACAGCAGTGGTGTTTTGGGGGAGAGGGTGGTACAGTTGTTGTATATCAGTGGCTCAAGCAACAGCGCTCCACAGCAGTGGTGTTTTGGGGGAGAGGGTGGTACAGTTGTTGTATATCAGTGGCTCAAGCAACAGCGCTCCACAGCAGTGGTGTTTTGGGGGAGAGGGTGGTACAGTTGTTGTATATCAGTGGGGAATCTCAAGGGAAATCCATTCTATGGAGGTCGGTAACTCATACGCGATTTTGAGAAATAAAAAATTTAAATGAACTCATAAGATCGATCCTACCCAGGAGATGACGAAAATGAGGTCGTTGTCAAAAATTATATATATACGAGCTAAGGTACCTCGGCTTCGCCCGGAATTCATTCAATTGATGGACCGGAAATGAATGATGTGAATTCTTTTCGGCAAGACTTTACTTGGCAAAAATATTTTGAAATTTCCCATCCCCCGTTTCGTGTTTAGGGTGAGTACCCCCGTGGTTGGTTTGGGAAATAGAAAATGAAATATCACGAATTTTATTATTTCAGGACTCCCTTATAAACCCCCACTCTCACTCCCTTTATAACAGAAAACATTTTAATATAGCATGATAACTCATGTAAGAATTAATGCTAATTTTATATATTCCTGAGTTTTGTAGGAAATCAGTTTCAACCGTTTAGTGCCCAATAAAATAGGTTGACCCGGGTTATTCTTTTTTTTTGCTGCTTTAAAGCTTTTAGTGTAGATCTCGTTTATATAATTTGTTATAATACAAACAAAAGTGAACCATAACAAAAGTTTTCTGCTCTCTCTAAATATTAACAAAATAAAACAACTTTTGGTTAATGTGCATCATTTGCCGAAACCCCAATAAGGAAAACGAAATATCACTTTTTTTTAATTTCAGGCCTCCCTTATATATAGCCACCGCACTCCTGCCCTTCCCTAGAAAATGTTTTGTATATCTTTATTATAAGGAAGGAGTTAGTGCTAATAAATCACATACCGAGTTTAATTAGTTCAGTTGAGTCTTCTTGCCAAATAAAATTGTTGACCGTCCCGCTATAATTTTTTAGCGTATAACAACGCCTATAAAGTTCGGTAATACGAATAAAAAAAGGTGTATATAACAAAAGTTACTTTAAAATAAACAAAATTAAACAACTTTTTTTGTTATATGCAAATTTTTGCCGAAAAAACCAATAGAACGAAATATCGCAATTTTTTAATTTCAGGTCTCCCGTTATAACCACCCCCCCACTTCCTGTTCGTCTCAGAGAATATTAATATAGCCTAAAGTCCTAAGTTGGATTAGCAGTAATATACATACAATTTCACATAAAATTCGGTCAGACAGTAGCAGAGAGGGAGAAGGCAGGCCGTTTAAGCGTGAAAAAAGTAACAAACAAACAAACAAACCAACATATCAAACAAACAAAAACAAACAAACAACAACCAAAGAAACAAAATGCCAGTTATGGTGTCTAGACATTTGAACGAAAAGGTTTATCGTGAAATTTTTTCGCGAAAAAAAATCATGTACAGACAGAGGTTACAACATTTTATATATATATATATATATATATATATATATATATATATATATATATATATTTGTCTGTTAACGCTCTAGCTGTCGCAATTTTATTTTGATCGTTACCAACCAACCAAACTCGGTATTTAAAAGTTTTATGCTTATATACAGATCAATTTCGTTAATGGCTGAAATCGAACCATTGCGGGGGGGGGTTCGAAAATTCGAATTCTTTACCATGCGTCGGATCAAAATATTGTATAGAACCAATCTTATTGCAAATTCAATTTACTATAAATATTTTTCAATGCATTTATTCTGTATCTTGAATATTAACCGAGATATTTGCATTTTTTAACAAATTTGGGCTGATAACGGAAGTGTGAGTTTCCCGCCAAAAGCCAGTTCGGCCCTCGTATGGAGATTTCTCTATTGTATAACTTCACCTGGGAAATCTGCTTAGTTTACGCAGCCCCTGCGTGACGGACTTTTCCAATTTAGAATATCTTTGCGAAGAAGAATATTGTGTGAATTTGAAAACGAAAAGAGAGATTTGCAGCATACTAAATTTAGAAGTTTTTCTGAAGTTTGATAGTTAAAATCTTTTCTTCAGATATTGGATTAATAAAATAAGAAAGTCTACAGAGAAAGAAAACGTTGCTCCTTATTCTCATTAAACCCCCATAGTTCTTAGAAGAGCGTATGGGTATGCTACATTCATCATTTTAAGGGAAATTTATTCCTCTTTGGAATTGTAAACTCAGATGTCTGATATTGAAAATATATATTAATTTGTTATATACGAGGGAATAGCCCTAATTTGAAAAATCAAAAAAACTAAAATATCTCTAAAAAAAGTAAGAATTGGAGCAGAGACAATATATGAACATTCTGTTGGAAATTGTGTCTAAAATCTCAGCTACTAAAAAGTCCGTCACGCAGGGGCTGCGTAAACTGTGCAGATTACCCACGTGAAGTTTTACAATAGAGAAATTTCACGAGAGACGACCAGTCAGGAAACGGCCGAACTAGCTTTTGGCGGGAAAGTCACTCTCGTCCGTTAGCCGGTCAGATTTAATAAAAATGCAAATATCTCGGTTAATATTCAAGATAGAGAATAAATGTATATAACATTATTTATAGTACATGTTATTTGCAATAAGATTGATTCTGTACAATTTTTCGATCCGACGTATAGTAACGGAGATATTTCGAATTTTCAAAAATCCTCCCCACTAAACCACCCCTCCCACTGGTCCGATTTCAGCCGTTAACGAACTTGATCTTTCTTTTTACATAAAACGACTAAATATCCAGTTTGGTAACGGTCAAACAAAAATTGCGACCGCTAGAGCGGTAACAGACAAATATATAGAAAGTCCGTCACGCAGGGGCTGCGTAAACTAAACAGATTTCGCACGTGAAGGTTTACAATAGATAAATATACATACAGGTAACACAGCCGTGAATGCTCAGTAAATGTACAATACAAGGCTGAATTGTAAACAAACAGGCAAGCCAACCTCGTAGCGCTGCATAGATAGACCGGAAAGACAAACAATTCATGAAATATATTTGAATATAACTTATTAATTTTAGTGAAACGAATTTACGAAAGATCGTGCTGTCATTGGTAATTAAGCAGAATCAGTTTTATCTCAATCACTCAAATTTTATAAATCCAAAAACAAAATAAGGGGGGGGGGTCAACAGAACGTATTTGCATATATCTCACAAAGTAAAAGTTCAATGAAAACAATATTTGGTATTTAGGCTTCAATTAATATCTTTCATTATATAACATACCATTATTTATGTAACACTAGTAGAAGTGGGGGTTTACTGAAGGCTGAAAACTGAAAAATGCAAATATCTCGGTTATGACATCATTTATAGTGTATTTAATTTTCAATAAGATTTATTTTATACACTTTTTCGATCCGACTTATAGTAACGGAGATATTTAGAATTTTCAAAAGTCTCCCCCTCTAAACCCCCCCCTCCCCCTGGTCCGATTTCAGCCATTAACGAACTTGATCTTTCTTTTTCCATAAAACGACTAAATATCGATTTTGGCAACGATTCCACAAAAATTGCGACCGCTAGACCGGTAACAGACATATATATATATACAGTTTTGAACGGACCTCATTTTCGTCATGTCCTAGGTAGGATCGATGGACATTTGAAGAAAAAATTCGAAAATTCCGTCATGAGTACAACCTCAATAGCTGATTTCCATTAAGGGAAATCTGCTAAAACATAGGTTCTTAAATTAGCAATACCCTTTTATGGAGCAATAGTATATACGGAGATTAATTCACCATCTGCTAGCTGACAACTTCTTTATTCACAAAGGAATAATAAAAATTGTAAAATGAAGCGGCGAAAGGTGACTTGAATAGTGATGGAGTTAGAAGGAGATTGATGGCGGCCAATTGTTTGACGTCTATTTATCCACGATAAGCGATATCTATCGAGATTATTTTATGGCAGTCATTAATTATATTTAGCCGCTAAGAAATATAAAAATATCACACAATGGACAGTATTATAATAGAACTCTGATGAACATTTATTTAATTATTGCCCGGCAATTTACATTAGATTTATTTATATATAGATATTTTATATGTGTTATAATTAATGTTTTATATTCAATTTATTTCGAGGAAATTTGGTATAACAGAAAAAAATGTTGTTATTTTACAGATTTCCCATGACATCATTTTCAAAAAAATATACACACACACTTCCACGTTAAATATAATATGTTTATGGTTTTTATGGAAACTGTTCGAAAACTTGTATTTGATCCATCTTGCTGCACATTTAATGTGCTATTAATGTTGTCCTATATATTTTTTTTCTATCTTCCAAATATACGCAATAAAAATTATATTTTCTAGAGACCTTATTATTAACTTTATCAATACTACTCTCATAATGGTTCGAATAAAAGTAAAGATAACTTTTCCTCCTTCGGTCGCAACGGTACTTGGAGGAGGAGGAGGTTCAAATAAAAAATATCTCCATTATTTGTTATCAAAAGAAATATTTGCTTTTAGCAGATTTCCCCTTTTAGCAGATAGGAAATCAGCTATTGAGTTTGTACTCATGACGGAATTTTCGAAATTTTTCTTCAAATGTCCATCCATCCTACCTAGTAGATGACGAAAATGAGGTCCGTTCAAAACTATATATATATATATATATATGTATATATATATATATATATTTGTCTATTACCGCTCTAGCGGTCGCAATTTTTGTTTGATTGTTACCAAACTCGATATTTGATTGTTTTATGTAAAAAAAAAGATCAAGTTCATTAACGGCTGAAATCGGACAAGGAGGAGGGGGGTTTAGGGAGAGAATTTAGAGGGGAGGACTTTCGAAAATTCGAAATATCTCCATTACTATAAGTCGGATCGAAAAAGTTTATGGAATAAATCTTATTGCAAATTAAATTTACTATAAATATTGTTTCATACATGTATTCTGTATCTTGAATATTAACTGAGATATTTGCATTTGTATTCGGCGTGTGCTCGGCAGCAGTCTGTTAAGACTTTCCGTCGTGAGCTCTGGCGGCCGTTTTCGTAACTATTCGTCCCTCGTGAATAGGTTTATAGGTTTCTTACTACTACAGCTGTTATTAGGCAGATTTCTCTATTGTAAAACTTCACGTGGGAAATCTTCTTAGTTTACGCAGCCCCTGCGTGACGGACTTTTTTCGTTTACATTTGTTTTTTTTCTACCAGCCTTCAATTAAAACTCACTTCTACTCACGTGATTTTCAGTTTTCAGCAATTGTGTAACTAAGGATATCATGTCTTAATTGTAAGTGTTGGCTTGATATGCCCCAGAAATATAATATCGAATTGGAGATGTGTGAACGATAGCCATTATTTAGGTATGATTGGATAATTGCGGAGTCTAACTAGTTCTGTTGTGTGTGCAGGTGTTCTCGGCTGCAGTGGTGTCGTTCTCTGTCGATGGGCAGAGGTACCAACCTAACCCTGTCAAGTTCCTGCCTGGAGTAGACAAGGCCCAGGATGTCGTGTTCAATGTGACCATCCCTCTCCACGGCAGGATGGCCAACCTACTCAAGATACAGCTCTTCTTCTCCAATAGGTGGATTCTTCTCAGCGAAGTCTCCTTCGACTCTGGTCAGTAAGAAAATGTCTATTTTTTTTTGTTTACTGTTTTTTATTCATAAACTTGTAGTAAAAATAGTATTGTTGATAGTAATCTTTATTTCTTATAGCTAGCTAGCTCATTAATATTAACAAAGACCTCCGCAATGCACAGATAAGCTAGAATATCGTACATGGATTCTAATTCAAAGTCCATTTAAGTCATACAATTTAAAGACAGCATACTTCATCTAAAATCCCCTTTTTATTATTTCTATTTCCCAATTTTGTATTACATATTCCATTAGAATTATTTTAGTTAAGTTACAAATTTTTAATTTCATTTATTTATTTATAATACCTTCATTTTTGAAATATAAATATGTAATTTCTTTTGATGCTAATTAAAAAAAAAAATTCTCAAAACCCACATAAGATGAAGATAGGGAAATAAATTCTTATCAACCTCAATAGCAGGTTTCCTTTATACCAACCTCTGCTATTGAACGTTCTACTCATGACGCCAATTTCTTCAGATGTCCATGAATGCTACCTTGGAGTTGACAAAAATGAGGTCCGTTCAAAACAATATATAAATCAATAAATGGGTATATATACGTCCCAATTATTTATATTTTTTCATTACTAAACTCTATATTTAAAAGTTTTATGTTAAACTAATGTTCAAATTCGTTAATGCCTGAAATTTGACCGAGGGGGGGGGGGTCGAGTGGGGAAAATGGACAACTCCATATATCTCCGTATTCAGGATTCGGATCAAATTACTGACCCTGTCCCCGAAACCGAGCTTGCGTTAATTGCATCTTTATATTACTACAGCAACCCATTATGATTCCAATTCATTATTGAATGATAGTTTTTATAAACATAAAGGCCTTTAATTGCCACTTAAATCACGGCTGGATCTTTGCACATTAACTGTATGTGATCTGGACCTGTGTGTTAATGAAGGAAGTCCGTCACGCAGGGGCAGCGTAAACTAAGCAGATTTCCCACGTGAAGTTCTACAATAGAGACATTTCGCGAGAGCCGAGCCAGTGAAGGAAACGACCGAACTAGCTTTTGGCGGGAAAGTAACTCTCGTCCGTTAGGCGCCCCGATTTAATACAAATGCAAATATCTCGGTTAATATTCAAGATAGAGAAAAAATGTATATGATAATATTTATAGAACATTTAATTTGCAATAAGAATGGTTCTGTACAATTTTTCGATCCGACGTACAGTAACGGAGATATTTTGAATTTTCGAAAATCCTCCCCTCTAAACCCCCCTCCCACTGGTCCGATTTCAGCCGTTAACGAACTTGATCTTTCGTTTTACGTAAAACGACTAAATATCTAGTTTGGTAGCGATTAAACAAAAATTGCGGTAATAGACATATATATATATATATATATATATATATATATATATATATATATATATATATATATATAGAGTTTTTATCGCACCTCATTTTCGTGATCTACTAGGTAGGGTCGATGGACATTTGAAGAAAAATTTGGAAAATTCCGTCATCCTTAAGGGAAATCTGCTAAAATAACATTAACCCATCTTGTTGAACGTTTAGTAGTCTGTAAATAATGTTGCACATGCTTCCTTTTTCTCCATTAATAAGCAACATATTTGCATTTGTTAGTTTTCAGCCTTCAATAAATCGCCACTCCGACTCATCTCATCTTAACTATCAGCTGATAAATGACTTCTTATTCCTAGCTTAAACATCAAATATGGCTTTCAATGAACCTTGCTAAATGAGCTACATACAAATAACTACTTGAAAAATGTGAAATACTTGAAAATGTTTAGTTTATCAAATTCATTACTCCACATCAATCTGTTTCTTTCAACAACAAAGATCATAATCAGAGCAGAATTGACTTAAAATATCTGAGTTATAATGAGTTGGATCGAAAAATATTATAGAATCAGCCTTTTTATGCATTTATTGTAATTTAATTTAATGTAAATCGAGCAGTAAACTTTTTTTGTAATTGTAGAAACATATTTGGCAAGATCACTACTGTCATTCCATTCGGTGGAAAATTTTCTAACTTTATGCTTGGTGGACTTTATGCTAGCATTCAGTGCTAAAATGACTTCTCTTTCAGAATATTCTCATAGGCAGGATTTTCGTTCATTGGAACTTAATTTTAGATTGTAGAAAATGTTTTACCTTTTGGTGGATTTGAAAAATAATAGGGATTAGTGCAATCCATTACTTTTTAACAGCATCTTGAAGCATATCATCTGTAGAGCAGTTTTCTGAAGCAAAATTTGCATTAAATACTAATGGAGCTCTCAAAAAATCGAAAAGAAAATTAAATATATGTTTATTTAATATCAAATTAGATAGACCAACACCTCCTTAATACATGATGATTTAATTTGTAAATGGGCTTCCAAATAGAAAATTGTAATATTTGAATAGCATCATGTACATGTAGATGTTTAACAGTCAATTTATTATTTTTTATTTTTACATTTATACCTTTCTTAAACAAATGAAAGAGTCAGTCTAGTAGCCAATTCATTGGCGCCTGGGTATCAATCAATTTGTATAATTTGTAGATAATGCAACTTGAAATGTCTGCAAACTGTTGTCAATACTGACCGACCTAAACTTGAAATGTCTGCAAACTGTTCTCAATACTGACCGACCTAAACTTGAAATGTCTGCAAACTGTTCTCAATACTGGCCGACCTAAACTTGAAATGTCTGCAAACTGTTCTCAATACTGACCGACCTAAACTTGAAATGTCTGCAAACTGTTCTCAATACTGACCGACCTAAACTTGAAATGTCTGCTAACTGTTCTCAATACTGACCGACCTAAACTCTCTTGTTTTAGTTTTTGGCGTCAGCAAAGGTCCATTCTCTGTTTCCAGGTATATATCGATATTTCGATGGCGAAGATGTTTAGATAAAAAAAAACCGTATGTTCATTAAATTGCTAAGATTTTCTGGAAGTTACCCACTACAGAATAACTTTTGAACGGAGTTTTGGTCTGATGAAAGTCAGAGTATAAACATATTAATTAAGAATATAATATGATTTACCTAAACGAAAATCAAGCATTGAATAGTAAGGTGTTACTCCATACCCCAAAGAAGAAGTCTTAATTAATTGTTTTTATATATATCTCGCTTCGGGGAAATGAACAAAGTAAAAAGCTCGGCGGGACGTCACCTGATGAAGATGGGCGGAAAGGTAGCGAAAAGTTGTGGGACAAAAGAAGCCGCCGCTCCAGCTGGAAGCCGATATTTTCAGCGAAGATTGGATAAAAAATAAGATTGCACGATATCTAACCGTGATGACTGGATTCCATTTCTGAAAAGAGCATAAAGCATTACTCATAAAACACGACGACTAAGACGCATACGAAATTTGGTTGTTGGCCTTGTTTTATGACCAAAGAACAAACGTTACAGAAGTGAATATTGCACATGAAGCACGGTCACCCATCCACTTACCAAGTACCCTTCCATCCATCCCCACCACATGTAATAGAAGCAAAAAATTCACTTGATTGACCTACCAATGGCTTGCAAACCCCCATTGTTATTTTATTTTTATTTTTTTTTGGTTGTGTAATATCTCTTTTTGTGTGTGGGCTTTGAAAGGGCCAAGCTCAGTGAACCATGATATTCAAATCCACTTCACTTCATCCTCTCCAGAAACAGAGGAAATGAAATTGTTCATGACTAACAATATACCAAATCCAGTTACAATCAGGTTGTTTTTTAAACGGGTTTAGCAGATTTCTTAACCAAAGCTTTAATAACCAATCAGATAAAAATATACGTACTATGAGTGTGTGTGTGTGTTTGTGTGTGTGTGTGTGTGTGTGTGTGTGTGTGTGTGTTTGTGTGTGTGTGTGTGTGTGTGTGTGTGTGTGTGTATACATGTGTTAATTATCTAGCAATGGAAATTTCTTTTATTATTACGATTGCATGCAAAAAGAAAAATTAATTTGGGAAGATGAACTCATGACTATCAGAAAATTCAGATTATTACAGTATTATCAGTGTATTTGGTCATATCAATTTTTGGTCAGCATTAACAAAACGAGAGAGTTACTAAATACAAACCAATACTAATAAACGTGGTAATGTGCGGGACATTGGGCTGATGTAGCCGAACCAGCTATAGTAACAGAGAGACGTATAGGAACAGAGATTTTTCGAAAATTTCCACTTGACCGATTTCAGCCATTAACGAACTATATCTTTCTTTTTGCATAAAACTATTATATATCGAGTTTGGTAACGATCAAACAAAAATTACCACATCTACAGCGTTAACAGACATGTATATATATATATATATATATATATATAAAATTGTAACCTCTGTCTGTACATTGATTTTCTCCTCGAAATTTCACGATAACTTTTCGTATCACATGTCATAGACACCATAACTGCATTTTCTTTCTTTGGTGTCTGTTTGTTTGTTACCTTTTCACGCATAAACGGCTTAACCGAATTTGAAAATGTAATGTCATTCACCATCTTGTAATTAATTAGGACTTCATTATTGTTTTCTCAAATGTATCTTAGTGTCCTTTGTCAAAATATCCATCATTTGTCCCCGTAAAATTAGTCAGTTGTGAAGGATAAGATAGGAAATGAAGGACAAAAAGTTGCTTGTTGTAAGCCATTCCTAATTTGAAATAAATTATATTATTCGCAATATTCAGGCTATTTTCCTTTGGTTGATTTAGTTTTATATTCGACATCTTTCTTTTTTATCTTTTTACTTTAATTAAAGAAATCTTCTAATCAGTGGTGTAGCTGCCAGGAAGGTTCAATTCTTATTTTCATTTTATTTCGGTTAAAAATATCTTCGCCCAAGGCAATTAGTTGGGATGTTGTCCAAAATTGAAGAAAATTATTTGAAACCCTCTCTTCAATCTCCCTTAATCTCTGCTTCATTTCCAGAAATATAGTAATTAAGATTATGTTTTCCCAAGAGCAATCCTCAGTTATATGAAACAGACAGATACCTTGGGTCTAACATATGACATCATCTCCTATGTTATTCTTTATTTATCCATTACACGTCAAAATATCTAGTTTGGTATAGAAGAAAAAAAATAGTTGTTGTCGCTCCCTCCAGAGCGATAAAGGTTGAACGAACGTCTAGTTATCTGGGTAGGATCCGTGAATATTTAAAGAAAGTTTTCGAAAATTCTCGTCATGTTACAACCTCTAGTGGATTTCCCTTAAAGAAACCTCCTTATAGAAAGGTCTTAATTTGCAGGGCCTGTACACACTGAGTACATTTCGCTCTGAAACATACATCCTTGACGCATTTCCAATGGCTATGCCCAAATTCAATTCTTTCACTGGAATGATGTCTTTTGGGGTAGTATGATTCTTCAGGTTTTTGTATTTTGAAAGGTGGAAGTAAGCAAGGATCGGCTGTGTTGCCTGTGCCTATTGGTATCAGCTGCAACGAACTGACCAAAAGTAGCTGACACTTGGTTAGAATGGCTGCCATCCTGCTTCTACAAGAACAACCTCCATAACTGTGTTCTTCCACCTCACTTCTCAAAGGGGAAAAGATTTCAAACAATCGACGTGTGGTAAATATTCGAATAGACTACATTCTCCAGTCGAAACTCAAAGAGTGATATCTGCAGTGGATTAAACCTCCGAATGACAATTAATCTCTATTGTATTTCGAAAGTTAGAAGAAAAATGTAAACTTCATTTTCACCCCTTGAAACAGAAATTTTTTTATTACTCGACTCAATATCATGTTATTGTAAAAATTGGCAACCAAAAACCGAAGAACCTTTAATATTCGCTCAAATGTCAATTATTTGGAACTGGAGATGTAGGAACATGATGTAAATAACACAACTGCTAAACTAAATTTCCAAATGCAATGTGTTATATTGGACATATTTATGATTGTATAATTTAACCCTTTCTTTGAAAACCCTACCTTTTGTCGAGCTTTAGTTTAAAAACTGATTTTGGATGCGATCAAATACAAATTTTGCCTACTGAAGCGTTGAAAAACAAACATGAAAAAATCTGTCGACACTGAGTGTTTATGTATGTATGTATGTATATATATATATATATATATATATATATATATATATATATATATATATATATATATATATATATAAAATTGTAACCTCTGTCTGTACACTGATTTTTTTCGCGAAATTTCACGATAACTTTTCATTTCACATGTCATAGTCACCATAACTGCATTTTGTTTCTTTGGTGTCTGTTTGTTTGTTTATTTGTTTGTCAAATGTCAATTAGCATTAATTCTTCCATGATTATAAGTTATATTAAAATTTTTAGGTTCGAACGGGAGGGGGGTTATAAGGGAGGCCTGAAATAAAAATTCACCATATTTACATGTGTAAGAGACGGGAAATATGAAAATATTGAAGACAGTGAAGCCTTATCGAACAAATAATTCTATTATTAGCAAATCCACGGCAAGACACTGGGACGGGTAAATGTCAAAATATTGTGCAATGTAAAGCCTGCCAAAAAATACCATCATCATTCAGCCTCAAATGAATTCCCGGGCGAAGCCGGGTATCTGAGCTAGTATATATATATATATACTAGCTCAGATACCCGGCTTCGCTCGGGAATTCACTTGAGGCTGAATGGTGATGGTATATTTTTGGCAAGGCTTTACTTTGCACAATATTTTGACATTTACCCGTCCCAGTGTTTAGGGTTAACACCCGTCGTTTCTGTGAATTTGTTAATAATATTAATTTTTTATCTAAGACTTCACTGTCCAGCACATTGTCATATTTCCCGTTTCCTGTGCCTTATGCATAGATTTGAATTATTAATGAGAAAATATTGACATACATTTGAATCACTTTTCCTATTGAAAAGAAGTGTTGAGCAAATTTCTCTAAATAACAAAATAAACAAATTTTGTTATGTGCATATTTGCCGAAACCCCAATAGGAAATCACTATTTTTAATTCAGGCCTCCCTTATACCCCCCACTCCTGCCCGTCCCTAGAAATGTTAGTATGGCTTATTATAATTATGGCGTTAGTCCTAATACACGTACCCAGTTGTATTTAGTTCAGTTGATTCTTTTGTGCCAAATAAAATTGTTGACGTCCGCTATAATTTTTAGGGTATAACTCATGTATATTTAGGTATACGACGAAAGTGTACATAACACAATTTACTCTAAATAATAAAATAAATAACTTTTGTAATGTGCATATTTGCCGAAAAACCAACAAAAAACGAAATATCGCTATTTTTAATTGCAGGCCTCCCTCATAACCCCCACTGCTGTTCTTCTCAGAGAATATAGTATCATAGACACCATAACTGCATTTTGTTTCTTTCGTGTATGTTTGTTTGTTTGTTTGTTACCTTTTCACGCATAAACGGCTGAACCGAATTTTATCAAACTTACGTATGTATATTACTACTAACCCAACTTAGACTTTAGGCTATATTAATATCCTCTGAATATATATATATATAATTTGAACAAAAAACATTTTAACCCTAGAACGGTAGTGATATTATTTCCCACTTATTGGTACTGATACGTAAATTTTACGTGTGCAACTGGTAATTGGTGAAATTATTCAAAATTTGTTAATGTTTCGTACTATTTTTTTATTTTATTAAAACATACACTTTTCTTTAACTTATATCTACTTTAATATCTAATAATGTGCACGACATTCCTTTCAGGCGCTTTGTTCGAAACACGTTCCGGAGATTGTGTGCTCCATTCTTACCAAGCACAACTCACCTTCTACATTTATTGTAACTGATCTGTCAATATTGTGTGGTTGAGAGGTTTTAGGTTTTTTTTTTTTTGCCTCTGTGTTTCTTCTCTTTCTTCGATTGCCTTGATGTTTTCTAAAATTTTCTCACTCTCATCGCTATCTAGCCCACTCTGTGTTGCAATCATTTCCGAAGGCTCAACCTCCTCATCACTTGGAATATACTCCAGATCATCATCGCTCTCCTATCCATATCCAACTATTTCATAATTGTCATTTTCCCCATCTGACTCATCGGAGAGTTCTTTCAACAAATTTCTGATTTCTTCATCCATTGAATATTCTTTCTCAATTTTTCCGAAACTATAAACAGATTATTTATATTCTTTCTATACATCTTTGTCTTTTTTATACTCAAAAATAAAAGTTAAAAATATTAAGAGAAAATAAATAAGAATATAAAAATAAATTGGAAGAAAATAAATTGAGAATAATATTAACTAAGTTATGACATAAAAACCTGTTATTAGTAGCGATACGTAAATTTTACGCGACAAAAATTTGAGGTTATTATTATTGATACGTAAATATTACTTGTCGTTTTAATTTCAAAAAATAGTATTGAATGAGTGGTAAGGTTCATTTATCTACACTTGGTGGAGGTGAAGGCCGAACTGTCTGGAGGAGCTGAGGGGTGAGGGTGGTGGGCTCGTTAACAGGCCTTTGATAACAGTTCAAACCCTATCATACGTAACTTTTACGTTCAATACCATTCTAGGGTTAATTATCTGCAATATGGATTGGGAAACATTTGAATGATGTTGACGTGAGTACATGTTGAATAAGGATAAGAGCAAAGGCCTATATCCTTCAAGTACTCGCAGTCGTTAAGAGTTATCCTTTTCACAGAATCAAATCAAAATATATGCATTTACTGGGAACACACAGTTACCTCTGTACTATTAGAGTAAGTGTAAGGGTGCTTTATAAGTAGATGTGGAGATAAAGGTTTGATAATGAGTGTGTTGCTGGGCTGTTATCAGTGGGTGGCAAGTGTAATGGGCGGGAAGCTAAGGAAAAGGCGGCAGAATCGATAAGAGCCTTAACACTTATTGAAACTCGGCCTGCTTTATTCTCTTCCCCTTTTTATTTTCTCTTCCTCCTTTCTCTATTTTTAATTAAAGGCGTGGGGAGGTAAAAGGTGGAGGTTGCCCCACCCTCCTAAATCGCTGGGAGGTTGAGGGTTCGATTCCCAACAACTATTAGACCCCCCCCCCAGTACTCACTCTGATTGGCATTCCTCTTCCCGGACAGTACCGTTCGTTCCCTGTGCAAGTTCTTGAAATACCGCATTTGTGTTTGTATACTCAACAGAAGAACTTCTACAGGTTTAAAATCAACAAAAAAAAAATAAAAAATCATGCAGCAAACGAATCAGATGCTTTTTTCAGCTAAAGAGTAAACGAGTGATTGAGGAGAGCATGCCAGAAATGATTGTGATGTAAATGGGGAGGTTTCGGTCTGTTTGCCTCCCCTTCATCAGGTGCAGAGAGGGGAGAACTCGCCCTACAATTAGCTCTGAATTTTGTAAAAGCCAATCGGCAAGATTAAATTGCGTGTCCCGGGGGGAGGGGGGCCGCTATACCGTGAAATTGTTGGGCAAACTAATGCTCTAATTATCTGAAATATTTAGGCGAAATGAAAGCACCATTCAACTGGCCTCGGCTCTCTAAAACAGTTTTGTCAACTAATTTAGATCTGTTTGAATAAGACCCCCTGATTCCCCTGGGTTGCTAGTATTTGGAATTCTTTAATGTTCAACAAATGATTTCAGCATACTTGGTGGCTTCAAGTGCATGAGGCTAGTCCATTTGAAGGTGTCAGATCACACAATTCCTTCGGTGATAATTGATTTTTTTTTTAAATTTTCTGACTTCTTCAACCCCCCCCCCCAATACTATTTAGGTTAGTTATATCTTGGATCTCCCGAAGGGGTGTTTTAGATAGGTTTCTTATTAGAGGAAAAATACAGAGTATTTGTGGAAGGTCCACGCTAACTGCGAAATCTGCTTGTCACACCTTGTTCATACCCTCTACTTCATAGCCTCAAAATGTATCAAGCTAATAAGCGCATTGCCACATTATTAACGCCAAATAATTTGTCAGTAGCAAACGAAATTTCTAGGCACAAAAACAACAATACCAAGCAAACCAATAAAATGCTCCAGCAATTCATAAACAACTCATTTATTTGTGTATTAGTAGACCATCTATTAATTTATTGCTATTATTCACTTTTCGTCGCTCTCTATACGAATCCTATAATTGACTTTATGGTTAGTTGGCGTGCTTTGGCTCAATCATGCCGAAAATGCGTGCTGTGAATAACTCTGGCTGGTGCTAAGCTGGATTAATACATTGACTATAGATTGAGATACATTTTCAATCAAACTTTGACCGGGCTCGGATCAACTCCAATTATTCTAGAGGCAAATTTGTTTGCCGTCCAACATATTGGCTTGGAGTCTATCGGACAGCTACAGAAGAGGGGAAGGGGTTGTTTTTATATATTCAGGCAGATCCAATTATATGTGTTTATATTTCCATTGTCTGAGAGAGAGGGAGAGCTAGCTTTGTGTGTGTGTTGGTAGAACTGCCCTCGGCAGGCCGGCCAACATAAGCTCCTGTACGGGACAGCCTTTGAACTATCCGCTTTCTCATTGGCCGACAGTCAGGAGTGTTCTCTAGCAATTACATAAAGGGGTTGTTAAAGCCACCAACTACCATATCGCTCCAGCCCCTACCATCCTAATTAATAATCTAGTCTTCTCTTGACAGTATTAGCTTCTCGAGCAAAAGTTACTCTCTTTAACCATGGATTCCTTCTAAATATCGATTTATCTCTAATAAAATTATACATTTTCATTACACTGTATGCTCCTTCAAACTCAGTTTTTCAACAAATCTTCAAAATCATTGAATGCTTGTCATCTCAGGTGTTAGAAACGGCTGTGGACTTGTAATCACTATTCACACATATCAGGGATTCGGAGTTGGACGTCACAGAATGCACAATACACATTGTTTATATTTGCCGATCTACTAATAGATGGATATGCCAATCTACACTCAGCACTGTGAAATGCTCCATTAGCTACTTGGAATAGCAAGTAGCTATCTTTGTGGTCTGTATTGGAATTGATTCCTCCATGACTACCCTGTAATGTAACTGGCCTTTCAGAGGCTATTGAACCAAAATGAATTTCAGTTTCATTTTTCTAATCAGGGATAAGATAGAAGTAAAATAACACAAGTTGGACACTCAATTATTCCTCATTATTGTACGCGATAATGGATTTTTCTTGTTGGCTGGAGTTAATGGTCTAAATGGACAAAATGAAACAGTTGAGAATAAACATAATCCAACCAAGTACATATTGTTCATGTTTTTAGGAATACTCGTCCTCTTTGTCCTTCTAAGCCTAACCAGAACCGGTAATATACAGGTCACCGCACTTTTCTAGGGATGCTGGAAGTTTAAGGCAGGTAAGAGTTTTATGCTATTGCCCTGGTGGGAATCGAATCCACCACGTCTAGTGAGGTTAAGAGGAAAGCCTCGCCAAGGCTAGCCTCGTCACATATACATTGAGCAACCTTACGGAAAACAATCCTTTATAGTATTCACTAGTTCTTCTTCTGCAACATTCTTTGTTGTTATCTTCATACAGTAGAAACGTCGGCATTTCAAAGTATGTAATCCTTATGGAAACCCCTAGCGAGCTCCATCTGATTATTTATTTAATTGTAGAAGTTAAAGAAACTCTCTATCGTAGGATAAAAACGAAGCGGACCATGTGAAACCAAAACATTGAAGTTCTGAAATCACTATCCTAGGTACAATTCCAGAAACTCTTCTTGTAAACACTCAGTAATGCAATAGTACTATGCAGTACGAGTATGGTTGGGAGACTTTCTATTTGTATTGAATTTGAATAAAGTAAAATGTTCCATATTTCTATAATGTATTTTATATGATGAGTCTAGGACTGGGCCCGCCTTTCGAAAATACCAACCTCCTCACGGCGCACACGTCGGAAAGTTCTTAGTCTTACAGAGATGACTTGTCAATGATACTTATCAAATATTCCAAGCAATATTTAACTCCGTTGGTGAAAATTGGAAATTGTGGAAAGGGGTTAAATAAATGTTACCAAGATATTAGGTGAAGGTATTATAGAAAGGAGGAATGGAAACCAAAATGTAAAAAAGAGATGTGTTACATTGGAGGTAAAGGACATAACTTTGGATAATCTCTAGGCTCACTGTACACGTTTGGCATTAGCACTGTTATCTGCTAAAGGTCTCTACACGACGACTGTCAACTATGAAATATATGTATGCATATATATATATATATATATATATATATATATATATATCTCTATATATATATATAAATTTATAACTTAAAACTGTTCCAAGAATTTTAATCTCAAATTTCAAGCCAATTACTCCAAGTTCATAGGCTCAGATTAGATTTTTGAACTAGTTTTCGATGTCAGAAGAAATATTTGTTAATGTGGGTTTTACAGAACAAGTCAAATGGATAATATGCTCGTATATTTTTCTCTAGCATAGGCAATTTATTTCATTTTTAAGAATTTCAATAGTGTCATTAGACCACGAAAGAATTGAGTTCTTTTTCTTGTGAGTAGGCAACTGAAATGGTAAACTACGTGGCACTTTACTTGGGATTTATTATTAGATTTATTGAAAACTCATGCTTCTAATAATTTTGCTTTAGAGTATTTTTCATAGATTATTTTCATAGGTCTATTTTTATAGAACCAAATAAATAAGGTAAATGGATTTCAAAATTATTGCACCGGACTTTGGTGACTTCGCAGAGATTGAGTCAGCAGAATTGAAACATATCCTTCTGCAATGTTTAGATCGAGGAACGACGAGTAACTCAGTTATTATAAATGAAATCCCTCTATATTCATGTAATCGTAACGGAATAACTAACAAGAATATAAAATATGTCGAGGAGGGGAAGGGGTTTATTCGGTGATTATATTTTGATATATGTCTCTTATGCGATACCTCTAATGTTGTACTCCTATCCTATATAAGCGCACGCAAACAATTGGTGGTCGCAATTTACGTTTGGGGTAAAATTGTACAAGATGGATGAAATAGGACTGTGAAGCTTAGAGAAGAGGTTAAATGCAAAATTGCTTATATTTGCCCAGTTAGTATGCATCCAAAAATATTTCATAACCAGCATTGCTCATGTTCAGATTATTATTACAATTATTGTTATAGACAGCTGGTTTTATAACACAAATATAAATGTAGTTTTTTGGCCTCCCGTTTACTCATGTTATTTTTACCTTCGTCTGTCTTGTCCCTAAAAATGTCATACCAAACTCAAGCTTAACTTTTGGGGGTTGGCATCTTCAATGTTTAAAAAGTTTTACACTCGGCTGGAACCAATTTTCATCCCCCCCCCCAATGACCTTTACCACTACTGGCAATCTTAAATAATTGAGTAAACAAGTAAAGGGTCTGAGCAAGAATAAGATAAGCATTGCTATCGGCTAGATAAGAAGGTCGAATCGAAACACAGACTAGTTTGGGACTCGAGACTAGATAGAGAGAGAGAGAGAGAGAGAGAGAGAGAGAGAGAGAGAGTGAGAGGAGGAGAGGAAGTGCAAGTTAACATAACTAAGTCCTATTATAAGTTAGTTTGCGCTAAGTAGTAGCAGTAGTGGTGGTAAGTCCCCAGAGAACCATTGAGTAGCAAACTCTCCATAGATAGTCCCCTTCCCAGAAGGAACATGCATCCCATAGTTAGTTCTATCTCATAAATTTATTATTGGCCTAAATAACTTCTCAAATTCACCAATATTTATAGCTCAATACATTCAACAATAACGTTAAATTATTACATGGCCTTTATAGTTGTATCTTGTTGGGAGCTCATCAACCATATCTGTTCAAGGCTTCAACAGAATGGATATCTATGCCTCCATAATGGTTAGGTCTTATCGCTACAAGATAGTACCTTTTACAAGGTAGCATTGCCGGTTAACCATTTAAGTTAAGTTGTTAGCCATTTAGTTAAAAATCCCGATTAAACTTGAACAAAGAGGCCTTTAATTATAAAAATATATGAAGTTCAAAGTAAAGCTACTTTACTTAGTAAGCGTCATTTTACGTGTCTGCAATGTCAACAAACTCATTCATTACTTCCGCCAAAATTACCTCGAAAATAATAACTTCTTGATACTGAACGTTCGTTGACCACTACCTTTATTTGTAGTACTTATTGTAGCCTTCATTGGTAGTAGTTATTTCAGCCTTCATTGGTAGTAGTTATTTTAGCCTTCATTGGTAGTAGTTATTTTAGCCTTCATTGGTAGTAGTTATTTCAGCTTTCATTGGTAGTAGTTATTTCAGCCTTCATTGGTAGTAGTTATTTCAGCCTTCATTGGTAGTAGTTATTTCAGCCTTCATTGGTAGCAGTTATTTTAGCCTTCATTGGTAGTAGTTATTTCAGCCTTCATTGGTAGTAGTTATTTCAGCCTTCATTGGTAGTAGTTATTTCAGCCTTCATTGGTAGTAGTTATTTTAGCCTTCATTAGTAGCAGTTATTTTAGCCTCCATTGGTAGTAGTTATTTTAGCCTTCATTGGTAGCAGTTATTTTAGCCTTCATTGGTAGTAGTTATATTAGCCTTCATTGGTAGCAGTTATTTTAGCGTTCATTGTCAGTAGTTATATTAGACTTAGATACACGAAATACCGATATTTCACTGCACTTAGAGGATGAAATAAGTACGTCTATGCGCTACGTTATTTAAACAGTACTGATCGTTATGCAATTGGCCAAAAGTAAGGAAAGGTTTACGCTAGGAGTTGCAGATGGGATAACAGGTAGCGATCCTTGCAATCTGTTATCTCATGGTTTACGCTAGGAGTCGCAGATGGGATAGCAGGTAGCGATCCTTGCAATCCGTTATCTCATGGTTTACGCTAGGAGTCGCAGATGGGATAGCAGGTAGCGATCCTTGCAATCCGTTATCTCATGGTTTACGCTAGGAGTCGCAGATGGGATAGCAGGTAGCGATCCTTGCAATCCGTTATCTCATGGTTTACGCTAGGAGTCGCAGATGGGATAGCAGGTAGCGATCCTTGCAATCCGTTATCTCATGGTTTACGCTAGGAGTCGCAGATGGGATAGCAGGTAGCGATCCTTGCAATCTGTTATCTCATGGTTTACGCTAGGAGTCGCAGATGGGATAACAGGTAGCGATCCTTGCAATCTGTTATCTCATGGTTTACGCTAGGAGTCGCAGATGGGATAGCAGGTAGCGATCCTTGCAATCTGTTATCTCATGGTTTACGCTAGGTGTCGCAGATGGGATAGCAGGTAGCGATCCTTGCAATCTGTTATCTCATGGTTTACGCTAAGAGTCGCAGATGGGATAGCAGGTAGCGATCCTTGCAATCTGTTATCTCATGGTTTATGCTAAGAGTCGCAGATGGGGTAGCAGGTAGCGATCCTTGCAATCCGTTATCTCATGGTTTACGCTAGGAGTCGCAGATGGGATAGCAGGTAGCGATCCTTGCAATCTGTTATCTCATGGTTTTCCCTCGAAACTCTCCTCTTAATCCTACGACTGACATCTATTGACAGCAAACATTTCACCATCTGATTCCCAGATAGTTATTCTAACTTTGGTGTAAAAAATCATAGCGAGCACTCCTGATTTAACTTTGCCACACCTTTACAAACATGAGTGTTATTTGTCAAAAATGTTTGTATTTAAAAATATATTTCTAGTTCATATGAATGGATATAATAACTGTTAGGGTGGCTCTACATTGAGAAACATAAATTAAAACTGGTATAAATTACCTGTCGTGCGATAGGGACTAGAATAACATGGATCAAAGTGTCCTGATCGAGATGTTGGAAACTTGTAACTTTGAATTAACGTAGCTCCCCAAAGCTGTACCTTATTTATGATTCAACTATATTTTCATGGTTGAGGATTAATATGGAAACAAAGAAAATATACTTGTTCAGAAAAAATAGTTGGTTATCGAATTGTTTGCACCATGATTGGGGAATAGGACCACTGTGCGCCGCGGGAAAGATTGTCACCTCAAATTTTGCTTTTGAAATATTCTGAATTGATTTATTTAATAAATTTTGCTATAATCAGAAGATTAACTGAGCGGTTTGTGTTCATTCGTCTTCAGTCATTGCTAAAATCCTTCATGCGGAAGAAAAGTAGTGGGGAATAACTAATGACTAAACAATTAATAATGTCAATTTAATTATATGTTCCTGAAAATTTAAAAAATTGTCTAAAGCACAATTTGAAAATAGGAGAAGATCCCACTTAAGTGGTTGTGTTGAGCCGTTAATGTTTATATTATTAAGAGGTGTTGAGAGGCAGGGGTACTTTAGTAAACACTGGACTAAACAAAGCCTTTGTGTTATTGTTGGGGCTAATATGGTTGGGGCGAATCTGAAAGAGACTTGCACAAAGTCTACCATCAACAGCTGTTGCTCCTTCAGCTCCTCCAGCAATCATATCAAAGAAGAAGGAAAACAATTTATTATAGAATTCAGTGTGGCTCCTCACCAATGGTCAGTTGCCGACTACACAGCTAAACTATAGATCAAATCACATTAAAAATAAATAAATAAAATAAATGTAAATGTTAACTAAATAAAAGTTGAGATTAAATAAAATTAATAAGTTTGCGACAAACATTAAGCCAACAAAATATTATATTCTTTAAAATATATTTTATTCTTATTATATATATATATATATATAATAAGAATATAATGAAAAAATAAAACCAAAAAGATAAATAAAACAAATAATATAAACCAATTTCTACACATACACCGATGGTGAGTTGCTGACTACGTAGCTAAACTAAATTTAGTTAAGCTATGTTTGCGACATACAATAAGACAAAAAAATTAATAATAAAAAAAATAATTTCTACACACACACACACACACACACACACATATATATATATATATATATATATATATATATATATATATATATATGGATATAAAAAAAAAATCAATAATATATCAAAATATATATAAATATGATGGTTGTGACTGAAATCGCACCCCACAACCCGGTATGCATGTATTATTTAAGCTTTCACTACTCTTACTTTTTCTTTATGTACAAAAGGTCTCGTAAAATTCTTTCTTTCCTTGAATTCTGCCTTTTCCGAGTTTTGATTTTAGGCTGTTGTATACGAAACTTTCGTTAGGAATGCCGAGCATTGTATGACTGTAATCTGCTATCGAGGTTGTACTCATTTACTAAAACTTTCCTCAAATGCCGTACCCCTCGAGACCCTCCCTCTCTTCCGCCCCCTCCTTAGAGGCTGTATTCTCAGCGGAGGTATATTGTATGGCTCATGTCGTCCTGATGATGGCAGCTACTCCCAGAGGCAATGCCCTCCCATCTACCTACCCTCCAAAATGTTAATGAGTTTGATGAAGTCTATGCTCTAATCGAGAAACTTAACCCCAACAAAGCATAAATAGCTAACAAGAAACATTTTTGGAAGTTTAATGATAATAATGAACTCGGAGTATGCATTCAGAATTAGCAAATTATGTATTCCGTATATATTTATATTTTTACCAATAAAATGTTTTCGGCAGACTCTGCTGCCATCATCTGCTGCTAAAACACAATGACTAAAACCGACGCAATGAAAACACTCATTTAAATAACTAAAAAAAAAAAAGATAAATAATACCCACCCATACCTAACTATTTCCAATAAATAGCAGTTCCTTGAAACAGCAGAATTTTTGAAAATAAAACAAGCAGAATCGTAAATAAGGTTGAAATATGAAATAAAAACATACTCTAAATAGAGATTAGACATCACTTACCTCATGCCACTCACCTTAGTTATGGGACATCAAACAAATAAGTAAACATTCAATGGTCACAAATAAACATGAATTTTGATGTAGGCCAAGAGCTCATTTTCTCATTGGTATTGTAGTTGTGTAAGAAGGTTGAGAAGTAGAGCAATGCTTTAACAACTGGGCACCTTGTTAAAAGACTTAGAGGCATATTTATAATTCTGTAAGAGACAGATGTAGGTATGTAGCATACATAAATAGAAGGGCAGGTATGTTAATCTGAGAGTTAGGGCTGAGCGTGTCTATGAGTTATGTATCGGGAGGGCTTATGTATTCCCTCGACCCCCCCCCCTCCAGCTCAGTCTCTGAATACATAAATCCCATCACTCCTTTCCCAAACATTTCCCGCCAAATTTTCTCCCTCTCATATTTATACGAGGAGTCGTCGTCAAGTTGCGTATATTTATGTATCAAGCCTAGTAGCTAAGGTATTGCTCCTTAATTCGCAGTCGTGGATTCGATTCCGAGCAGAGTTTGAGACTGCCCACGTATTGTAGTTTTACTTTTCTCATCAACACCAAGATCGGCTACATCTACTAACTAAATCTTTAGTGCTATATATGATAATGGTTCCATCCGTATGTCGAATATATTTATTATATTACTCAAATAAATTTCTCGGAAATTCAGTCTGAAAGATGAGTTGGATTAATTTAATAAATTTTATATGTATTTTGTTTTTAATGCTAAAAAAAGTTAAAACGTATTAACGTGGATTAAAGAACAGTATTTGTTTTGGATTTACTAGAAAAATGTCAAGGGTGGTATAATAATTCACTTTCTTTTAAAATAACCAAATTTGTTTTAAAGAGTATAATTTATTCATTGATTTTGTAACTATATTCATATAAAAATGTTCCATACAATTTTTATTATTATTTTCCTATTTACCCTTCTCATAAAAAATGCTTAGCAGCCATAAAACAATATTCAGCAATGACCTATTTGCTCGTGTTCTTCATCAACCATGGGGGTTCTCACAGCATCTCACCTAAGACTGCCATATCTCGACACATACCCAATTAAAGGTTAATTGTTTAAAGTAAATTTGAGAAATGCAGAATTGGAAATGATGTGTTTGTGTGTTGTTGCAGGACTGGTGAGCGGTAACCTGACCGAGGAAGGGATGGAGCAGCTGTATGGAGGAGCTGAGCACAACGAGGTAGAAAGGAGGCCAGCTACAGGTGGAGAGACGACACACGCAAGGAAGGAAGTCACCCCGGGTAAATAGCACATCATCAATGTAGTTTTGGATATATACCATAGAAAACAATTCATTAAATCATCAACATGATGATCTAAATGCTGCGCCTAGTAATAACAGCCACTGGCTTCTTTCGAACCTCATAATACCATTCCTAGCCAAGTCCATTAGATGCAAACTAGGATTTCCTAAGCCTCCCTCTTCCCCTAAGCCCAAGGATATGACCTTCAATTATATTTGCCATGAAATCAATGTGCCTTATGACATACACAAGAAATTTCACCCTCCTTTTTTCCAAGGCCTTGATAAGACCTTTAATTTTATTTACTTCATTTAGAACGTCCACGTTGGATATTTTGAGTCTAACTTGTTTTTGTGGTTCTGCTCCAACACCACATTTCCATTGCTTCCAATCACTTTTGTGAAGAGTCCAACTTGCATAATACATTCCTTAAGAAAGACTTGTAAGCATTTATTTTGGTATCCATGCTCATATGCTTACTAATTAATTCTCCTTTTGTTTTGTAAGGCGTGCCTAGCAAGTGCTATTCAGTTATCAACTTCAGCTCTACTATTGCCTTTAGTGATGATGTTTCCTAGGTAAAAAAACTATCTCACTTTTTCAAGTAAATTTTCTCCAATTCTAATATTTATATTCTCTTGATTTTTTTTTCTTTTTCTCTACAAACAAAGCTTTTGTTTTATGTGCATTTATTTTGATTATAAACTGATCTAGAGCGTCCTTCATGTCTACTTTGCCACCAGCTTAATGTCATCAGCCAATCTGCTGCAATGAGTGGATTTGCAGTTAATCGATATACCTTGAGTCTTTTCTTTCATTTTCTTTATTTCCTCTTCTTGACCGGATAAGTTGTCGGAGGCTGCACCTTCTTATTACACCTTTCTTAATTATAGCTTCCCTGTCTTGCTCAATAATTTTGATTTGGGTATACTAGTTTTTACCAATATTCCAAATTAACCTTCTCATTTTCTAATGAAAATCGTATAAAAAGTAAATTCCAGCAGTATAATATTTATGAAGTTTTAAACGACAACGAAAAATGTAATCTAAATAAACTTCTAAAAATAATCCGATAATTGAATCGCAGCACACGTCGATATTCAGTAATTCTACATCTAATTGCACGTATCTAGTTATAGTTATCTTGTATTTTACTATTTTCAAGACAATTACCTAAATAAGCTAAATTAATTATTATTACTACCCATACTTAATATTGTTTAAGTTTATTTCTTTGCGAATAACATATAACATTGTAAAGAACGACAGAAGATTTCTAACGATATCTAAACACTTCATGTAAAACTAAAGTTAAAGTTCGTTAGTGCTCGAAATTTGACTCGAATAAATGAATTTTTACAGAAGGCTTTATTGGTAATTTCTTAAATATCTCTATTATTTTGGAGAAGAGTGAAACACTTTATATAAGCAATGTCCACTTGTAAAAATTCTACAATTGTAGCAGTATACGTTTTTCTGTAATTATTTTTATTTTTTTGAATGCGATCTAGAGAAAGAATATAATCTCTTAAGAAAATGATTAGAATGTGAATAATTTTTGTGCTATTGTATTTAAATTATTATTTAAGCAAAGAAGCTAATATTACATTTATAGTCTCAAGAAACATAAATAGATTTTTAACAGTATTTTTCGTATTGAAGATGCGAGATTGTACACTCGTCTTGCCTTGTTGTAGGATGAGCAATTCAATAACACATGTTCCAAAGTCAATTTTGACTTACAATTTCGGCAGGTTGGATAGCAACATTTTTTAGGAGGCCAATTCTTACAGGAATCTGTATGACCTTAATTCTGGATGATGTTTCCTGATATTTGGCTTAATTTTAACTTTACAATAGATTCATCTCGTAATTTAGATTATATTTATATAGCATTTACATTAGATGCTAGAGCATTAGAGCATATCTTGCTGAGGGGTTGAACAGTGGTATTATAGAGGAGGATGGTTTGTAGTAAGTTGATTTGGATGGCGGAGTGAAACTTTGGCCAGTGGTATAGGGGCTGCCAGCGGGTACCAGCATACCAACTCCAGCCACAATTCTTATCAAGAGTCCTTCTGTCACTCTCTCTTCCAATGTCAACCCAAAGCACGTCGTAGCTTGGGAGGCACTCATTGACAGAGTCTCTTTGATGACCCCGATTAGCAAACGTTTGATAAATTCTTCAAAACTATCGAATAGTTCATTGGATAGTTTTACCTTCTAATATTTAATGGACATGTAGACCACAAACCTTCTTGTACTATTCTAAATACCGATAAGATCTTAGCTCGGGACAAGGTATCTTTTTTTTTTTTTTTTGTTTTTTGTTATTGCCCTCAGATGACAAAAACAATTTTACTCTTCAACAAAGTACTGCTGACCAAATATTTGATAAATCTTATAATTTGTAGTAAATAAAGTTGTTTATTTTCTGACCATATTTACAAATTAGTTAAGGAGATTAAACCTTGAAATGTGGTAGTTACGTCACGAAACGGTTAGGGATGTGAAGGAGGTTTACGCGGGAAGAAATGTGTTTTTATTGGTAACCCTTGAGATTAAACTATGAAGAACATATAAGAATATTGAGTCCAGAATTTCTGCACGACCTACTACACCTTTACACAGATTTATTAAAGCACATAATACGGGTGCTTTAATAGAATGCTTCAAATTAAGTAATTGAGTATAACAGTGACTATTTGATCATATTTAAATGTATAACAGACAAATTTATCCCGATTAATGACCCATTTTTCCCTTTAAATTGAATGCACAATTTTTATTTATACAAACAGTATTTCAACACCACTCTTTCTCCTATTTAACCTAATAAAAACATAAAAATTTTGATGAACCAAATTTCGACTGTTGCCACCTACACTACTCATAAATAACAAAAAAAAGATCCGTTCATCTCTCGAAGCACGTAGGTAGGCATTTACTGAGAAGGAGATGTTTATACTCTTATAATAAATATGTTGCACACAATAGAGCCATAACCTATTGATAGATAAAAAGACTGACATTACTTACATATTACAGGTCAGGGATACATACTAGCCTTCCTAACGACTTCTTCAGTCCCTGATTATTTTATTTCTATTTCCACTATTAGCCATTGTTCGATGTGGTTCGATTAACGATTTAGCTGTGTAGTGAGCAACTCAGCATCAGTCAGCAGCCGCACATTGTTTAATACAGTTTTTTTTTTCTATGGCTAAGTTGGATATCTCCCTGCTTACAATAAATATGGCACTTTCAATTTATCGAAAACGGTTATAAATTACTACCACTCCGCTCATTGTGTCCAACTCCATGATCAACGCCAAATGTTGTAAAATATTCCCTCTCGGTCTAGTGTATTTTATTCGTCACTTAACCTGTTGACATTGGTTCACAATCCGAGGCATCATAAGTCTAAATTTAAACGGAGCTAAAACTAGTAATTGACTAGCTTATAGAATGTTGGTTGGTTCCAGTGTTGTTATTCTTGGGCGGGAGTGTAGTAAGTAGGTTGAGTTATGGAGTCGAAGCATATTGGAGGGGCGAGTCGGTAGCATGATGAATTACCCTCCACCTAGCACTGCCTAGCATAGCATACATCGGCTCCTACAGCCCCTAAACTGAATATTAAAATAGCTTTGCTTTACCAAAGTAGCATACTTCCTTTTTTCCACACCTATATTTCATATTTCAAAATACACCTTTTTCCCTCGTGTTTTTATACCGTGGAAAACCCCTCGTAGGTGCTTATATTTCCTATCCGCCGGAGTGTTTCCTCCTGTTTATTTAGACAGCAGAACACACTCTATCTTCCAATGATTCTTCTTCCGACAATTCGTAATACTGAGTCATCTAATTAGCTAATTTAATAGCTCTATGTAAAAATAATCGCACTCTCAATAAACTAGAATTAAAAGCAATTAAATAACTTTTAGCATGCACCAATACATAAATTCATAATAAACTTATTTTGAGCACGAAGCAATACTCGGTCTTGTAATTAAATTACTTGCTGTGTGTATCAATACTCAATTTTCTACTTGACATACTTTCTGTACGAAAAAATACATGCTCTCGTAATTAAGTTGCTTGCAGAACACAACAATACTCAGTCTTCTAATCTACATTCTTTTTGTACTAACAATCCTTACCCTCTTGAATAAATTTCTAGCTGTCGGTAGTATGAACTTCCTTTATGAAGGCACTAAGATTGTACTCATGGTCAATACACATACCTAGTAAACTAATACAGCTAGTCATATTCAAAATAATCATGATTCAACAGAGCTCATTGTCGTTAGCAGACACCTTTATTCTTCCACAGACATGGCTGGCAGGCTGTGATGGTAGAATAGGAGAAGCATATTGAGGCCCAGCCTATCCTCGAGCCGTCACTAAGAATAGTGATTTAGATCATATGTGGGCAACCGCCGGCCCGCGGTAAGGTTGATACGGCCCGCGAGGCATTTTGAAAAAACAAATTAAACAAATATATTACACTACTGAGGATTATGAGGAGAGATTCGTGCGTTTGGCCAGTACTTATAAATGCGAACAGTTCTATTCAATGGTGAAAGTTAATATATCATAACATCGTACAAGGTTGACTGACCATAATTTGGACAATTCTTTTCGTCTTTGTATCAGTGGAATTAATCCAAATATTGATGGATTAATTTCCCAAATTCAAGCTCAATTGTCTCATTGATTTCGGTGTCGCTCTTTAACTTTCGTTGTTTATAATAATTCCAAATCTCACGGTTTAATTATAATGTTGTGCCTATTTTTTTCACTTCATTTTAATAAATTGTGTTATAATTACAATTTAGTTTCATGTCAGATATCTATCGTTACAAACTATGAACACTACTTTAAAATGCACTACGTTTGAAAGCGGCCGTATTTGCACACTAAAGGTCGGCGAGATGTCAAAGGTTGCCCTCACCTGATTTAGAGTAATGGAGGATGAGATCGTCCACAGCATGTGGCCAGCTAATTGCAGAACAAACAATACCTCATTTAGATTAGAAAATAAATAATATTAATTAATTGAAATTATATTAATAATAAATTTATTAGAATATACTAAACCTATTGCAAGGCCAGATGGGAACAATTAACAACATAATTCATAGCTGACAACTTATTTACTTTAAAGTAATACTGATAACCCTAAAGAAACGTTAGCCAAAGGTTGAATAGAGCAGCATTTTTCCCAACGCCCAAACTTCTATTTGCCATTATGGCTAAATATCATTTAAATCCATAATTCCCTTCAGGGTTTAATGTAATATTTGCCATTCTTGGATATTAAGGGATAGTAGAAAAAAATGAAAAGCTTTCAGTTCATCAACGTCTACAAAAAGTATTAACGAAAATAATAATCAGGGGGGGGGGAGGATACATTTAATTAGTTAATTAGATAGATCCATCTATTGATATACTAAATAAAAAAATATAATTAGAATCAGCTGGATACATTACTGCAGCCATTTTTCCATAATAAGTAGAATACGAAAAATATAGCTATCTAAAATAGAATGCTAATATCACTCAGACAAAACAAACAAATATGAAGAACCGTTTGGAAGGTTTCATGATTACTTCTCTTTATTGTTCTTTTATTTTTGATATATTTTTAATCGACATATGGGTTTGGACCATTCGTCAAAACTGAATAATTTTTACTGAATAATAACTGAAAAAAATAAAAAAACCTATTTCTGTTAGCTAACATTCAAATTTATTTATTAGATTAAACCACTTTCGCTATTTATAAAAAAATAATTAATGAAGACTTTATTCAAATTCTATTTAGAAAAGTCCGTCACGCAGGGGCTGCGTAAACTAAGTAGATTTCCCACGTGAAGTTTTACAATAGAGAAATTTCACGAGAGCTGAAGAGTTAAGAAAACGGCCGACCTAGCTTTTGGCGGGAAACTCACTCTCATCCGTTATCCGCCCCGATTTCATAAAAATGCATATATCTCGGTTAATATTCAAGATAGAGAATAAAAGTGTTTATAGTAAATTTAATTTGCAATAAGATTGATTCTATACAATTTTTCGATCCGACGTATAGTAACAGAACTATTTTCAATTTTTTTAGTCCCCACTAAACCCCCCCCCCTCCCACTGGTCCGAATTCAGCCATTAACGAACTTGATCTTTCTTTTTACATAAAACGACTAAGTATCGAATTTGGTAACTGTCAAACAAACATTGCGACCGCTAGAGCGGTAACAGATATATATATATATATATATATATATATATATATATATATATACAGTTTTGAACGGACCTCATTTTCGTTATCTACTAGGTAGGATCGATGGACATTTGAAGAAAAATTTCGAAAATTCCGTCATGAGTACAACCTCAATAGCTGATTTCCCTCAAGGGAAATCTGCTAAAACTAGGAAGGGCTTTCCCTCTTCCCACCTCAATTTTGTCATCTCACTTTATCATAAATCGTATTTTTTTAAGCTTAAATACCGAATCTTGTTTTCAACAGATGTTTACTAGCTGAGATACATGCTCATACGTTCTATGATGATGTCTTCAATTAAAATTTGACGTTCTTGTCTAAAATATGTTTAATTGGTCTAAACCGTATATATAGCCGTTTCATTCGATATTCAAGATAATATTCGTTAACTTGAAAATTCAAAATATCTCCGTTATTACTCAGATCGAAAAGCGTTATAGAAATAATCTTGTTACGCCCGCCTTTACTCTTGGATTTTTATTTAGAAATATAGAGCATATGGTGAGATCTGGCGGATTTTCTTAACTTACAATTAGTTTAATGACCTCCAATCTATCATATTTTAAAGACCTGCCATAAGATTTTTACAGGGATCACAATCGAATTACATGTAGGCAGACTGACAATTTCTTTAATCACCAATGTACAACACGATTAATGAGAGTAAGGAACAACTGGACTGCTAGGACGAGACTATCGATAAGACATTTAGTAATCGATATAATTGGCGGGAAGATCGGTGGATCAGCTGTTAGTAGCATTCTGGCGCCCACCAGCCGTCACAGATGGCGACCTATTAGCATTCGGACAATGATCTGTCTGTCGGCCATGTCTCTAGCCAAATACTAACATCTTAGGCAGCACGGAACATTCTCTATTCATGTTCTCACTGATATATTTACTGACTCAGGCTGAGACGAGCTCATCTACTCACTACATATTACTCTTTCAATGTTCTACGGTTTAGCACATTCAACTTAAGGGAAATCAGCTATAGAGGACAAATTTCTTTAAATATCCTTCACACCCCGAATTGACGAAAACGTGTGTGTATATATATATATATATATATATATATATAAATATATAAATATATATATATATATATATGTTCACGCTTTGTTCGATCTTTATTTGAAAGTTTTTTTGTAAAACTAAAAATCAAGTTCGTTAATGGTTGTAAAAGGGCCAGTGGAATAGAACTAGAGGGAGAGGGATTTCGAAAATCTAAATATGTCCGTTAATATTGTACATGTCATACAGTATGTTAGTATGTATTAGTATGACTCATACTAAAAATTTTTATAAAATCAATCATATTAGAATGATAAAAATATTAACCAAGGTATATGCATTATTTTAGTTTTCATAGACCAGTAAAGTCCCACTTATATCGTATTCACGATAACTTCACTTTGGGCATAATATGCATATCAATAACGTAAAGCTATTCAATAATATGTAAAGAAATTAATGACATAATAGTAGGACATTTTTTATAGGAATCAAAAATATTTGACATTTCCTAATATGTTAGGTTAACATGAAATGGAAATAAATAAATTCATCCATGTTGGAACACCTCATTGGCTAAAAATTAATATTACCCAAGTCGTCTGTAACTTTCGGCTTTATTGTTCTTTTTTTATGTTCACATAGTGGACTTGCAAAGTAAAATAAAATATTTTGGGTTAATACGAATGAAATTGATTTGTTTCATAAACTATATACTTGAAATAGTTTACTGATCATTCGAAGCGAATATTTTATTAATAAAGTACATGTTCTAATTAGAATTTTTACCGATTTTATGATTTGGGTGAGCAGCAAACAATAATTGCTTCAACAACTGTTTAATTAGTAAGTGCCTTCAAAAATAATAAAAAGTATATAGTATATATTGTACAGAAGGAGCTCAGAAAAATCTGTCTGTATTGAAAAATAATTATAGTTCATTACGTTATCTACAAGATTAATTGCATAGTATTCTTCTTATTATAGCTTTCCTGGGTCCAATATTCAAATAGTCTTCATATTGTTGCGAAAACTGCGTACTTGAAAAATTACGAAGACTTAAAATAGTTAATAACTATTTAAGAAATATGAAGTAAATGAAAGAAACCTGCCCATGGAAGGACCGTTGTCGCCAGGAATGTTCTCGGCGACGCCCGAATGGGATCTAGCCCAGCCTGGGCCCGTTGTCTTCGATCTCGCCACCCTTCTATAGAAGTAGCCCAGCTCGCCCGATAGTTCAATTTGTTCTAAGGTCTCTTCTGGTGAATAACAGTGCGTTCAGAGCAGCTTTAGTGACGTGCGTTTTAGTTTTAGTGTGGTGCCGTGTTTAAGTGAAGAATAGTGCAGTGCCGTGTTATTTGTGAACATCATCTTTGTATTTTTCAGTGATTCGAGTGATCGTGAGTAATTTTAATGCACAGTAAGAAGTGAAGTTATCAGTGCATACTGTGAGTAGTGGTTAAGAATAATTTACCAAGTGTGTATTGCATTTTCAAATAAATTGTGCATTGATAAAGCCTCTAAAGCTTGTTTGTTTAATTTTACAATCCAAAAGAACTCTAATAACCAAAGTTTATTATTCTTGTAATAAACGTAACAATATTGTATTAGCAGGGGTCACAACAATAAGTTCCTCTTTCTACGTAGGCATTATTGAAAAATACTGCCCTACATGTTCCTTGGCTTATATACCACCTCTTCAGGGACCATTCCTTTTCTACAAATAATAACAATCATTAATTTGTAATGCCCCTAAGATAGTTTTATGAAGCGTTGAAACATTTATTCGACTTAACTAAAACATATATGAAAGGTTAAATTTAACTGCAAATTGTTTACTTACAGTTATTTAATTTCTGTTTTCTTTTTCGGTTTTTCTACTTACTACTTTTTAAATTAACGATAACGATTTCGGTATTAATTGAACTCAAATTAGCATTAAGGTGTGTGTGTGTGTGACAGGATATCATTATTTTCGGTATTTAGTTGTTAAGAAAGGTTTGCGGACATTTGAAAAATCGTTTAATATATCACCTTTTATGTACAACCACAAAAACTAAAAATCAAAAAAGATCATGACTTAATATAATAGGAAGCCTTATTATCATCCCTTGACTATCGATTGTATGACATCGATGAAGCCGATTCGGGGATTAATCCCAGCACAAGGGGCTTAATCGATTCAGGAGCATAATATCGATATTATGCTCCTGAATCGATTAAGCCCCTTGTGCTGGGATTAGTATCGATACTAATAGAATCTCTCTGCAATTTGCCGTAGCTGAGATTGCTACCTCCAGTGCAGCCTAGGACTCAGGAACACATCCAAAGATTTACTGCCATCTCCCTTCTTCTTGCCCACTAATCCTCTCATACTACTAATCCAATCTCATTAAGTCCATACATGCAGTGGCCGATGTGTGTGTAGTGGCTACACTGCTCCAATGCAAGTACCAGGTTCAAGGCAGTTCCGGAACCTTCCAATTACTGAGGGTTTAGGTTGGAGTATTTTCTATTCTTCTGATGTAAACTCAGCATTATGAGGCAATTGAAGAGCTGCTTTAATAAAGATGTAGCTATAATACCACTATACTATCACCGGTTTTGTGTGAAGCTAACCAACCACCCGACCCCTAATCCAAACCATGCGGCATGCCATGACCCTTCATGTGGGAGCAAAGTATATCAAGGTTTATTATATTAATATAGCTATTAAACGCATTCTCTCAATCTTTGGGTCATTTCCTTGAAGTCCACCAGCTACGTTTTCCTTGTTATGGTCGAGTCTTTGCCTCGGCTTTTCCAATATCTTTGTTAAGTGTTATTCCACATAGTTAAGGCATCCAAAACTCAACCCTGCCCATCTTCGTTCTAACTATGCAGCTTAAGGGAAACCAGCTAATGAGGTTGTACTCATGACGCGATACTACCCAGAAGATTGTGAAAATGAAAACCGTTCAAAACTATTTTGTGGGATACATGCATATATGTTGTGATGGCGTCTCCAATTGAAACATCTTAATTGCTCTTTATGAAAATGTTTATTTGATTTATATCATACTCGATATTTAGCCGTTTCGCTAAAGATTGTATATGAATAGTTGAATAGTGGGGGATTAGAAAGGGGGGTGGAATTCGTTGAAAAGATTTCCGTTATTATACGTAAGTCGGATCGCAAAATATTATAAAACTGATCTCGTTAAAAAAAGTCCGTCACGCAGGGGCTGCGTAAACTAAGCAGATTTCCCACGTGAAGTTTTACAATAGAGAAATCTGCCTAATAACAACAGTAAGGAATCTCTAAACCTATTCACGAGAGAACAGTTACGGAAACGGCCGCACTAGCTCTCGGTGGAATGTCCCGAACATAGTCGACTCCTGCCGACCACACACACAATAAAAATGCAAATATCTCGGTTAATATTGAAGATAGAGAATATATGTATAGAACAGTATTTATAGGAAAATTTAATTTGAAATAAGATTGATTCAATACAATTTTTCGATCCGACGCATAATAACGGAGATATTTTGAATTTTCCAAAATCCCCCCTCTAAACCCCCCTCCCACTGGTCAGATATCAGCCATTAACGAACTTGACCTTTCTTTTTACATAAAACGATTAAATTCCGAGTTTGGTAATGATCAAACAAAAATTGCGACCGCTAGAGCGTTAATAGACAAATGTAAGTATATATATATATATATATATATATATATATATATATATATATATATATATATATATACTAGCTCAGATACCCGGCTTCGCCCGGGAATTGATTTGAGGCTGAATGGTGATGGTATTTTTTTTGGCAAAACTTTACTTTGCACAATATTTTGACATTTACCCGTCCCAGTGTTTAGGGTTAATACCCGTTGATGGCATTTGTTAATAATAAAATTATTTTTTTATGTAAGTCTTGACTGTCCTCCAAATTGTCATATTTCATATTTTGTTATATTTTCATATTTCCCGTCTCCTGTGCATTATGCATAGATTTCAGTTATTAAGGACAAAATATTAACATAGATTTGAATTAACTTTTCCAGGTGAGGTACCTCATAGTTCAAATAAGAATGAATTATTGAGCATATCAATATTTCTACGCAAATTACTTGCTCCACATATTTTTCCTGGAGAAATGTATAAAACAAAAGTTAATCTAAATAACAAAGTAAACAACTTTTGTTATTTGCATGTTTGTCGAAAAACAAATAGACAATGAAATATCGCGAATTTTCATTTCAGGCCTCCCTTATTACCCCCACCCCCGTTCTAACCTAAAAATTTTAATATAGCTTATAATCATGGAAGAATTAATGCTAATTGAATAACCGAGTTTTTAAGTTCGGTTTAATCGTTAGCGCCCAATGAAATAGTTGACTCCCGCTTTAGTCGATAGTGTATGTCTCGTTTATAATTCGGTATAAGAAAAAAGTGTATATAACAAAAGTTACTTAAAATAACAAAATAAACAACTTTTGTCATGTGCATGTTTTTCGAAAAACCAATAGGAAACAAAATATCACTACTGTTAATTTCAGGCCTCCCTTACAATCCCCACTCCTGCTCGTCCCTAGGAATGTTGGTATGGCTTATGAAAATCAAGGCGTCAACACTAATAAACATACCGAGTTTTATTTAGTTCGGTTGAGCCTTTTGAGCCCAATAAAATTAATGACTCCCGCTATAGTTTTTAGTTTATAACTCATTTATACTTTGGTAAACGACAAAAGTGTATATAACAAAAGTTACTCTAAATATCAAAATAAACAACTTTTGTTATGTGCATATTTGCCGAAAAACCAATAGGAAACGAAATATCGCTATTTATAATTTCAGGCCTCCCTTATAACCCCCACTCCTGTTTGTCTTAGAGAATATTCATATAGCCTAAAGTCTAAGTTGGGCTAGTAGTAATATACATACCAAGTTTCATAAAATTCGGTTCAGCCGTTTATGCGTGAAAAGGTAACAAACAAACAAACAAACAAACAAACAAACAAACAAACAAACAGACACGAAAGAAACAAAATGCAGTGATGGTGTCTATGACATGTGAAACGAAAAGTTATCGTGAAATTTCGCGAAAAAAATCAATGTACAGACAGAGGTTACAATTTTATATATATATATATATATATATATAATTTTGAAAGGAACTCATTTTCGTCATCTCCTGGGTAGAATCGATGGACATTTGAAGAAATTTTTCGAAACTCGCGTCACGAGTACGACGTACGACCTCAATAGCTGATTACCCTTAAGGGAAATCTGCTAAAATGATGCCCAACAATTGTTGTTGTTCCATCCATTTTTTCGTGTGTCAAATATTAACCCAGTTATTGTTACTTTCTTATTTTCGGCAGTTAGTAAGTCCTCTCCACCCCCTTCTACTCATCAGTTTGGTTCTACCGTTCTTGCGAGACGGATGTTTAGTATATTGTTGAGTAATGGATACTGCAGGATCCAGGACTTGGTGAAAAATGTATTCTATCATCATAAAATCTCTGACCGTCATCACCACATCAGTGCCACCTTCAAGCGAATATTTAAAATAAATGAAAACAAAACTAACACTATAAGGGGAGTGCAAGAGTATATGGTTGCTGTTACATCCCTGGCCATCTACGTATATTAAAATGTAGGCTTGAGGATACCACATACATGTATATGGTTAAAGTGGTCGGTATGAACGAATATTTTATGCAGGATTATTTCATCTTTCTTATCCTCTATAAACAGATTTTGGTAATCTATCGTTCTTGGCGACTCGGGGATTAATGGACTCGAGAACCGATAGTCAGTTTCTGGATATGGAAGAAGTAGAGATACAAAGAAAGGAGCAGGGCCGCACTAGCATGCGTGTGTGTATATGTGAAAAGATCAGCATCATACTTGTAAATTCACCTTCTAGTGCAGATGTTAGTACTCACCGTTTTAATAATTGCTTAAACTTCATAGGCACCGGTGGTGACCGCTACCTTTGACAGATTCTTACTCTTGTCTAGGTTTTTTCCTTGCTACAAACATTTCATAAGTATTTATTTATTTTTGGACTCCATAACGAAAGTGGTTTGAACACAAAAATAAATGTGTTCTTATTTTTGACCCTAAAAACGCCTTCCACTTGTTTCATAAGTGCATATACATTATTTTTAGACCACCTATTCGCAATGCCAATTCCCGTTGAGCAGTGAATATAGTTATGAATTCTGAGGACGGAGCTATTAATCTTGTTTGAATAACCGCTGATTGGGCGGCACTCAACTCAACTGCAAAAAGTGAATCAGTAAAATTTGAGTGAGATCGAAAATTGACTCTTTGCCGATGATCTGTCATTGAGAGCAGATGACATTTCTGCGAGGAATATTCCAAGTGACAGCTGTTCCAGGTAGAATTGCCGCCTGATTGAAGGCTTTCCCACCAATATTGCTCCCTTTCCCGCCAATATTAGGCCGGATGACAGGTTTCTCTCTGACGTGTCACCCTCCTCACCCATCAATGTCATGCTTCGGTTCAGTAATTATGTCCAACCATTGCCGTATACTCCTACCTGAATATTATACCTATAAACTACTACCCACCGTCCAAATTTAATGTATGTATTGTATGATGTGTTGAAACCCGTCCGCGGGGTTTTGTACAAATATCTTCATAGCCTTTCACTTCAAACAATCTCAACTCAGAAATAATCTTTCTCAATTGAAGAAACATCTTGAGTAGCAAAACTTTAGACGTAACACCATAGCATGATCGAAACCATAAGGCCGAAAGAATCATTGTTTGAACCGTGCAAGTAAACAAGAAATTTTTATCGTATTTTTTAATACTTTTGTATTAGTTTTAAACATGTAAACAATCAAAATGGTTGCCATTGTCGTAAAGTCGTTATCTAAATGAAAGAAACACAACCCTGCATATTAAAGATAACAGTACATGTTAATTTGAACGCGCGTGGGCAATAGAAATTTTTTTAAAGAGTAAATTCATAAAAACTCAATAAAAATCTTAGTTCCATCCTGGCTAGAAAAGGGTGGTAACCCATAGATAACCCCTCCCCCAATTAGGTAATTAGCGAAAAACATTGTATGTTTTTGATATAATAGAATAAACTGTAGATCTTTCTTCAGGTTGGCCGTAGAAATGAGCAGTTACTAGATCAGTCGTGCCCAAACTTAATGTTTCTTCATGAAGAATTATTCAGCTTTTGTAGGCTATGTCATTATTGAATTGTTGGATCTGCCTTAGGCTTGTCGTAAGACCCGTCTTTCGGAACATCGTTCATCTTATCGAGTTAATTCTCATCATTCATCAATATTCTCTTGCCTTTATCTGTCAGCAGTAACAGAATATATTTCTTCTACTAGGATAATTTACGATCTTGGATTAATTTATTGGAATATTGAGATCAGCTGGGTCGGCTTTTCAAAGTTGGAGGACTTCTTCTGGCATCTCTTTCTCCATATCTTCAATTTCTGTCTAAATGTCATTAATAATGTTTCAGCATGTATTTTCTTGGGTCCAATAAAATTATTTAGTCTCTTCAGCTTATTTTCAGTGTTTATTAAATTGTTAAATTCATTGCTTATATCATTTTATTCTAACCTTAATATGAGATTATCTGAGGAGCGTAGCATCTCGACCAGCAAAACGCAGCTCGTATCATGGCACCTTAGAAGAATCCTTCAGTAATGGGATAAGTTGCAGGGAATAACAGTCGAAAGGTACTCAAGGTGGATGGAAATAAAGGCAGAACCAAACAGACCTGTTGGGTAGAGGCTTGCTTTTGGCTGAGTTGCTAGAGACTGGCGTCATAAACCTCAGGATGAACTAAGGTGCGACCCAAATAATATTGCTGCTACTAAGAAATTGTGAAGTAACAGATGCAAAATGCCCTGAATGATTAATCTGAATGAGTTACTGAATCAACTAATAAACCCTCGGCCATTAGTAGAATTACTCAATCCATTGTCATTTTTTTTTTAATTTTGAAAATTCAATTTACAAAAGCCTAAATATCATTTAATCAGTTCTACAAATTCGATTATTCCTAGTACCAAGATTTTTTCAACAAGTTTAAACTGTTTGCAAATTTTGACGAATGCCAAACATTGTTTTATGTTCTTAATAATTTATATCATAAATCAATTAAATATAACTAAATAATGTTGGCTTTAAATGTATGTTATACTTACTCTAGTGAAATATATGGCTTATATTTTTAAATATAAAGCTTCAACAAAAATGTTCACACTGTCACATCTGTAAATATCAGCGTCACATCAAGGCTAATTATATTATTATTTATGTTTTAAGCATAATCATGATTACTTGTGTCCGTAATACTTACTACAATAATGTAATATGAAGAACAGACTCGAAAATTTACACAACCAAGCTTAAGATTAACCTTAATGATAGCTAGCTAGCATGATAGTCGTTCTCTACCAATTGAATTTAGCACCCAAATTATTGATTAATTGTGAATAAATATTTTATGATCTAAAATATTATTCTGAATTTCATATTTGCAATTTGAGTAAATCTTTAAAAAGTACAGGGAGCTCAGAAGTTAAAGGGCTTTTACATTAAATTACATAATATTGGACCTAATTAATACCTAATCGACTATTATTAACGGATATCACTTTCAATGGATTATAATAAAATGAGGTAACACTGTACAACTGGCTGACTCCAAAACTGAAATCTGTTCGAGTGCCTTTCGTTGATAAACAAGCTTTTTTGTCCAGCTTCAGCTAACTCGTGATAAAGTTCTCATTGTTTGAATGAAAATAAGCCAACTCTCATTAGAAATCTTAGCAGGAGCATCATGATATGACTAAATTTTCTTCAATTATAACAAGTGGACTGTTGAATTTTTTTTTTATCGTTTCATCAAAGTATTAATATATCGCCTGCCATAAATATATAAGAATACACACATTTCCACTCTGTAGTTCTACATAAGTGAATCTATTTGAGCTATGTGTCAAAATAAATTATAACATGTAAATTTTTACAAATGATTCTGTATCTTTTAGTTTCAGAAAAAAACGAGACTTCTTGGAAGTTTCTCAGAAGTGAACATTTAAATTTTTTTATTAAACGATTTTTTACTCTCAAAACATACAATTTGTAGGAAAATGAAAGAAATACATTTATAACAATGCTTATACTTATTTTAAGAACACAATGTATTTTAGAGTGTAAGTAAAAAGTGTTACAATTGATGATATTTAGGTAGGGAGAGCGGAGGGAGCATTCATAAATTACAAGGAAGCCTTCACCCCTCTGTGATGTCACATAAAAGCAGGTCTCTTTCCTCCACCAACAGTGCTGGAACAAAATGGGTAGAGGGGGCTTTATTCACTTTGGACTTATTTTGAACACCGGTTCATATTACTTATTCAAAGAGCGGGGCTATTCAAGTTTAACACGATGCCGTTTGGGCAGTGAAACGCCCTTTTCAAGGGCCCCAGTTTGTCTACCGCTGTCTCTCAATGAGAGCTTTAATGTTTTTATCTGGTCCCTTTGCCGGTGATACGAGTGACCCCTGGATATTCATGAGGGCCCGACGGTCACTTCCCTTGAATATACATTAAAAAGCGAATTCAAAAAGCGGTCTGTTTCCCCTCCAGTCGCCCTTTGTATGACTTATTCCAACCTCTATGAAATCGTCTCCATTATCGATTCCGTTCGGTTTGATTCGATTTTGAAATTTGCACATTCAATTAATGGAAATCCACATTCTCTCCACATTGAGTAGAGCAGAAAGCATAGCTTCGGTTTCCCATTCACTGATCAAAGCCCCATCAATGCCTGCCAAAGCATCATTATCCATGCGCAGCAAATCAACTTGACCAATCTCGAATTTAACTGCAACATGCTGTTGTACACCTCCTGAAATGCCATTTTGCTTAACATCAACTATTATACATTCATATAACACCCATATCAAAACTATTATTTCCTTTCGCACATTTTAGCAGATTTCCCTTAGAGGAAATCACCTATTGAAGTTGTACTCATGATGGGATTTTCAACAAATTCCTACACATTGAGTGTCCATCGATCCTACGCAGGAGATAAAGGAAATGAAGTCCATTCAAAATTTTATATATATACATATGTTAACGCTCTAGCGGTCGCAATTTTTGCCTGATCGTTACCAAACTCGATGTTTAAACGTTTTAAGCTAATATAAGGATCAAGTTCGTTAACGGCTAAATCGGACCATTGAGAGGGGTGTGTTTAAAGGGGAATAATTTAGAAAATTCGAAATATCTCCGTTGTTATGCGTCTGATTGAAATAATTAATAGGTTCAATCATATTGTAAATGTAATGTTCTAGAAATGTTGTTATATACGTTTTTTCAATATCTTGATTATTAACCAAGATATTTGCATTTATTAATTTTAGGTCTTTAGTAAATCCCCACTCCTACAGCATATGAACAATAAGCTGCTATATTACAATGCACTTTATTTAAAGTCTAAATACGAAAATATTGTTCTCATTGAACTTTTATGTTCAACTGACTTTTAGGTTCAGTTGCTGTTTCAGTCAACACAAAAGATCATATTTGTTATTGGCAGAAATCGGGTTTGGAAATGTGGTTAGGGGCGGTGGTTTATAGAGGGGGAATTAGAAAAGTCAAAATATCTTTTTTTATTATGAGTCTGATCATAAAATAACATAGAACCAATTTTGTTGAACTTTTGATTTTCTACAATTGTTTTTCTATGCATTGTTTGGTAAGTTACCTTCAGTAACCCCCCCCCTTCTACCTATCGGTATTTTACATATAAATAGAGAATACGTGGTGATATAAGATCACAAATGTTACACCAGCAATTGGGAAATCTGCTGAGTTTACTCGTACCCTGCTTGACGGACATGTTTTCGGCTGTAAGAGACTATCCCTTCAACATTTGTGTTTTCCAGGTATTTAATAACAGATTTAACGTAGACAATTATAACTTTTTTGAATGATCAAGATATTATTTTTCATATATGCATAAATCTGAGAGATATATAGTTTAATACTTTGAAATTTTCATAACACGCCTTTTATCGATTATACAGCAATAGCAACTACTTATAGAGCTATTAAGGCTTGAAAATGTTTTCCTGGTTTCACCTAATATGACAGTTTACATGTTTTACTTACAGAGGTGTAAAAAATGTAGTATTAAGAAATTTAAGTAAGAAAAGTGCTCCGAAAATTTATATTTGTGCACTTTCGTATTTATCAATTAAAACCTATTTGTCGGTAGAAAATCTCACCCCTAAACATCAGCAATCTGGTTATATGTTTTTTGCTAATTCCTCAGAAATAACAGTTTTTCGTTTCTTGCGGAACACAATTCACTTGATTTGGGAATGATAACTATCTATTGACTGAACAAACTGTTTTAAAGCCTAGAGAATACTGATAATAAATGATCGTAGATAAATGAAAGAACAAGCATTCCGATGATAATACAAGGATTAATGAGAAGCAAGTAGAGTTTGTAGCCTTCAACTCATATATTATTAAAAAAGTCCGTCACGCAGGAGCTGCGTAAACGAAGCAGATTTCCCTCGTGAAGTTTAGTAATAGATAAATCTACATACTGGTAACACAACGCCAACGCCGTGAATAAATACAAACGGAAATACATTAGAAATGTTTCATCCAATTTCAATAACCTGCCGACAGGAAGCGTTAGAAATGAAACAAACGGGTCTGCCCGCCTCACACCGGAAAGAAAAACAACTACTGAAATATATCAGAATATAACATTAATTTTATTGAGAACTATTTACTATATTTAGTACTGTAATTAATAATGAGTCAGAATAATTGTTATCTCAATCAATCAAATTTTAGTAGTCCATAACCTTAAGAGGGGGGGGGTCACCAGGACATATTTGCATGTATCTCGTATAATAAAGGTCTCTTCAATACAATTTTTGGTATTTAAATTTCGAATAATGTGATTTATATTGTAGCAGAGTAATATTTATGTAACATGAGTAGAAGGTGCGGTTTGCTGATGGCTGAAAACTGCAAAATGCAAATATCTCTATTAATATTCAAGATAGTGAACAAATGTATATAACAATTTATATTAAATATAATTTTCAATAAGATTGGTTCTATACAATTGTTCGATCCGACCTATGGTAACGAAGATATTTCGAATTTTCGAAAATCCTCCCCTCTAAACCCCCCTCCCCCTGGCCCGATTTCTGCCGTTTCCGAACATGATCTTTCTTTTTACATAAAACGACTAAATATCGAGTTTGATAACGATTAAGCAATAATTACGACCGCTAGAGTGGTAACAGACAAATATATATATACAGTTTTGAACGGACCTCATTTTCGTCATCTGCTGGGTAGGATCGATGGACATTTGAAGAAAAATGTCGAAAATTGCGTCATGAGTTCGACCTCAATAGCTGATTTCCTGTAAGGGAAATCTTCTAAAATCAAAGATTCGGACATTTTTTTTATAAACTGTTTCGTTTTTCTTTCTTGATTTATTGTTAAAAACTGCACAAACCAGGCACTTTTTAAATTATTATGTATTCCTGAAATAATGTAATTTACTAGAAAATAAATGTACCCTACTTCCTTACTGAGATTCTTTAAAATGCCTCGACAAATAGTTGGCCAGCCTGGTGGCAGGCACTCAATTATCGCTATATCAATATGGCTAGGCGAAAAAACGTCTAATAATATTGTACTGAAACTATCCAACTATTATAAATGAAGTTCGTCACGCAGGGGCTGCGTAAACTAAGCAGATTCCCCATGTGAAGTTTCACAATAGAGAAATCTGCATACTGGTAACACAACACCACCGTGTCGTTTCAGTTAATTTTAATAAATTCCCAACTGAAACGGCTTCTGAGTTGTAAGAATAATTTATATTTTAATAACTCAAATTTTAATAGTCCAAGAACTAAAGAAGGGGGGGGGGCGGATGAACAGGACGTATTTGCATAAATCTCATGAAGTAAAGAAGGTAATGTAAGGTTAGAAACGACGTGTAAGGTTAGAAGAAGCTTCCACCTGAGCCTAGTAGTTAAGGAAACGGCCGAAAGATACCCGACCACATGTCCCACAGACTTCATAAAAATGCAAATATCTCGGTTAATATTCAAGTTAGACAATAAATGTATATAACAATATTTATAGTAAATTTAATTTGCAATAAGATTGGTTCTATGCAATCTTGTGATCCTATGCATAATAACGGAGATAAATCGAATTTTCGAAAATCCCCCTCTAAGCCCCCCCTCTCTCTGGTCCGATTTCAGCCATTAACGATCTTGATCTTTTTTTTACATAAAACGGTTAAATGTGGGGTTTGGTTACGATCGATCCAAAATTTCGACTGCTAAAGGACATTTTTCATAGGATCGAAGGACCTTTGAGAAATTGTATTCGGAAATTGCGACATTAGTACGACCTCACTAGCCTTAACAGACAAATATATGTAGGTATGATGAAAAAATGTAGGCTACGCTTCCACTATAATAATTTAATAACACGGCAAATCGCTTTCGATGCTGTGCATCATCGTCAGTGCCCTGTTTACACACACAATAATAGTTACAATTTTCTATAAAATATGTTAGGCACATATAACAAAAAACTTATTTTTCTTAGGACTAAAAACATATAAAATCTAACGTGGAACTAAATAACATATAAAACATTTCATAAATTTTATATGTTTTTAGTCCTAAGAAAAATAAGTTTTTTGTTATATGTGCCTAACATATTTTATAGAAAATTGTAACTATTATTGTGTGTGTCAACAGAGCACTGACGATGATGCACAGCCTCGAAAGCGATTTGCCGTGTTATGAATTTATTATAGTGGAAGCGTAGCCTACATTTTTATTTGAAGAAATTCTTCGAAAATCGCGTCCTGAGAACGACCTCAATAGCTGATTGAGGTCGTTCTCATATAGCTGATTTCCCTTAAGGGAAATCTGCTAAAAATGACCACATCCACATATGAAGGATTGTTGAAGTAGCTAATTAGGCAAATAATATATAATTAACAACTAATTTGTAGGATAATATTCAAGAATAGTTTACATGCAACAACATATACAGGAACCTTTATAGAATCTTCTTACAGTTTATATGCTTTAAAAGGCTGAAAAAAAAATATACCGATATTTTCGTAGACGCTTATGAAAAACCTAGAGATTAGTATATGTGTGTACTTGGAAGCAGAAAATATTGAGTGAATGTGTTGACTATGGGTTATCCATCTGCGTTTGAGAGACTTTTAATATTTGATTTCGGAACCAAATATAGCTTATTGTTTGTACATTGTAGTGTCAAAGTCCATTAGTGGTATGACGTGACAGAAATTATAGCTGGGACAAGGCATAAATTGTTAAGCATGGCCTAAACAAATCAAAGTCAAACATGGCCGGTAATCTTATTTAGACATATAATTGGACATATATTTGAGGGCTGATAATATGAAGGCTAGACCTATGGGAGGTTATGAACATTAGCTGGTGAAATGTCAAATATTAACAGAGCTGTCAATTAGAGGTGGCGTGAGTGGAGGCAACAAAGGATGCGAATACAGCATTAAATTATTAGAGCTAACGAGACGTGTGACACAGCTACCACGTCACGTCACACCTTATGTCTTTTTCACTCCTCTTATATGCTACAGTTCACCCTATGTCCTCTCCCATTACAAATATTACACTATTGGCCAATCTATTGGCAATCCAAGTTCATTTAATCTATTTTTATTTATTCCATTAAAACCCTTACATAACTTATTGAGAAGATAAAATTCCGATACCAGGTAACTAAACAAATTAAGCACAGGCTAAAATGACCTGAAGATTACCTCATCTCATTTTTTATTGTTTTTATATTTAAATTGAAATTAACCTTGATAATAGGAATTTATGGAAAATCAACTTGGAGCTTATGAAGGAGGAATGGGTTCTTACTATTGGCTAAATAATGAATACATATATAGACTACTGTTCTATACGATTTTCTCATAAACCTAACGGTTAAGATGATAAAGGTGTTTTGACAGTTTTTTACTAAAAATAGTCAATGGTCAATTGATAAAATGACACAAAAACTCCCCTAAACCTTTCCGAATCCTAGTAGTCGATCTTAGACAGCAGTTTAAGGAATATGATTTGAACCTAAACATGTCGTGTTATGATTTTCGAAAAATCATCCCTTAATGAGAGAAATATTTGTTAGTTAGTTACCAAAATGTGTATTTAAACGCCGTATGTAAAAATGAAGAACAATTCGTTAATGGCTGAATTGAAATCAGAAAAAGGGTTTCGGGATCAGCTGAAATGTGAAGTCCCAAATATTTCGGTAGTCGAAAAACAATGCAAAATCACTCTTCTCCAATAAAGCAATTTACTGATATTGTTATTCCATTTAATACGATTGTTGTTCTATATTTTCTGCAATTTATGTTCTATTTATTTCAATTGTTGTTTTATATTTACTACAATTTATGTTCTATTTACTTCAATTGTTGTTTTATATTTACTACAATTTATGTTCTATTTACTTCAATTGTTGTTTTATATTTACTACAATTTATGTTCTATTTACTTCAATTGTTGTTTTATATTTACTACAATTTATGTTCTATTTACTTCAATTGTTGTTTTATATTTACTACAATTTATGTTCTATTTACTTCAATTGTTGTTTTATATTTACTACAATTTATGTTCTATTTACTTCAATTGTTGTTTTATATTTACTACAATTTATGTTCTATTTACTTCAATTGTTGTTTTATATTTACTACAATTTATGTTCTATTTACTTCAATTGTTGTTTTATATTTACTACAATTTATGTTCTATTTACTTCAATTGTTGTTTTATATTTACTACAATTTATGTTCTATTTACTACAATTTTTGTTACATATTAACTATAATTTATGTTCTATTTACTCCAATTATTGTTCCATATTTACTACAATTGTTGTTTTATATTTACTACAATTGATGTACTATTTACTACAATTGTAGTTCTATATTTACAACAGTTGATGTTATATTTACGACAATTGTTGTTCTATATTAACTACAATCATTGTTCAGTGAAATTGCGATATCACAGGGAATTAGCCATTAATATTCCTGAGAAACCTAGAGTCGTAGGCAATAGCAACTTTGTGACGAACTCAATAATAAAATCCATAGTCCCTCCCTGGCTAGAAAATGTGTTAACCTGTAGATACCCTGTCCCAATTAGCCTAATGAGATAAATTCGCAAAAAAATATATATAAGAATTTAATTGTTTTTCTGTAATTCCGGCTTTCGCTAAAACCCCACTCAGACCAAGGCCATTTTTACCATAAGCTAAACTATCACCAAACGTTTTATACCTCGCCGAGTCCCAAGTTTACTTTGCAGAGGGCACTTAGAAGGAGAATTATAATACGAAGATCCGTCGTGGTGTTTTATTCATGCATGTGGGAAATCTGCTTAGTTTACGCAGTCCTGGCTTTTCGGTGTTTTCCATTAGAATGTCGGATACATAGTCCAACTTGGGAAGCTCCCATAAATTGTTTGCAATCAAAACCGAATGACTGTTCCTCGAATCAGGATTGATTTCGTGGAAAGTCGTTATGCCGACAATCCGCTGCTTAAATTTCCAATCAGCCAGTCTGAAATTTTATTGGGGAAATGACAATAAAACTCTGCAGCAGAGTCCCACCGTTTTAGAGGTGCCGCGCGCTCTCTTCAATTCAGTTTCGAAAGATTGAAACTTTACGACGATAGATAAGGTTTAGTTTGATTGGAAAGTTTATTGAAGGAAGAGAGGGAGAGTTTTGGCGGGTATTGGTGTGCAAGTGCCATCTAGATTAGTGGCAGAGCATTGGAATAGGGCAGCCATCTTGCTCCAGCTCATTCCGTATTCCCAGCTGATCCCCAGGCCTACCCATCAGTCCTACCAACATCACCCGCCCCACTCGGCACGTGTAAACATTTCACCAAAAATTAGGGTATTTGTATTCAAACTAGTTGTTTATCCATCGATGTGGTTCAACAATTTGCCCTCCTACTTGTTATAAATATTTCAGACTAAAAGTGAAATGATAACAATTTATCAGCTTTAAAATCATTTTTCAAGGGCTTTGGATAGCCATGTGAGATAAGCTCCCCCCCCCTGCTCATTATCACCGAGAAATTTTGAATGTTTGAATTCCACCCCCCCCCCCCCTAAAGCCCCAACTATTCCGGGTCCCAGTTCAACCGATGACAACAATGAACTTTAGTTTTGACTGAAACGGTTAAACATCGCGTATAGTATAGATCAAATAAATATTTTCTATAAAAGAACGTAAATTCATAATTGATGACGTCAGCACACAACGATTTTGCTTTATCTGGTATAATAAATGTCTCTCGAAACAATATTTGGTATTTGAGTAAAGACCAAGGCAGTTAATGGCATAACAGCCTATTGTTACTGATTGCTGAAAACTAAAAAATCCAAATATTCATGGTGCAGAGAATATTTATATAAAATCATTTATAGGGCATTCAACTTTCAATAATATTGATTCTACTCTATTTTTTGATCTGGCGTATAATAACGGAGATATTTTGAATTTTGGCTATCCCTCCCTATAAACTGCGATGTCAGCCATTAACGAACTTGATCTTTATTTTTACATTAAACGTTTAAATGTGGGGTTTGGTAACGATCGATCCAAAATTTCGACTGCTAAAGGACATTTTTCATAGTATCGATGGACCTTTGAGAAATTGTATTCGGAAATTGCGACATTAGTACAACCTCACTAGCTGATTTCCATTCAGGGAGGGATTCACTTTAGGAAATCTGCTAAAATGGACACCTCTCAAATATGTCACACATTTGTGCTAAAATTCAAATCAGCTGAATTATTGGTATTTGAAACGCGTCTCATAGTGCTGCGTTTGTCACTGTAGCTGTTGTGTAATTAAATAATTCCTGAGTAACTTAAATTTGAGGCTTTATTTGTATTGGGTTCGAAATAAACAATAAGGAAGTAATAGAGAGTAAGAGAGTATAAGATGACGTAATATATTTGCAATTCCAGTGTTTGAATATACCAGTTTATTTATTTTTCTCCTTCCAATATTGACGGACGTTTACTTAGAATATCAGACAAATATGATTGAGGAGCGTGAGGCAACCAGATACTTAGCGACCATTAGCAACTCCTACTATTCGAGCTGAATCATCTCAGTCTTTCTGTAATAGATCACATTACGAAATTGCATTAATGTTAAGATTGAGTGGAGACTCGCAGTAAACGTTCTCTGTGGCCTGGGAAGTGCTATTAAACTAATTATTAATTAAGAAATGTCAGGGAAGTAGTCAATTCCATTCCCTAATATCATGAGAAATAATTAATATATAAAATTGACCTCGGATGTAATTCTCGCCCTGGGCATTACTAACAAATAGAACAAAAAGTCCGTCACGCAGGGGCCGCGTAAACTAAGCAGATTTCCCATGTGAAGTTTTACAATAGAGAAATCTGCATACTTCTAACACAACACCACCTTGATTAAATACAGGGTCCGGCATATTAATCTGACGATTTTGTAGTAAATGTTATGTTGGCACCTGACGATTTTTGAGGGATAATAATTAAAGTGTGTTTCGTGCAATTAAAACATGTAATATATCAAATTGAAGATCAAATTTTGCAATTTACAGTGAATTGCATAGTTTACTCACAAAGTTTTTTTTATTTGAAGATTATGTGATCCAAATATTTTCCGTTACTTCTCACACACTCACTTAACCTAATTCTAGATTTTAGAATTGTATGATTCTTCTAGAGCGTTAATATGTATTGTATATATATATATATATATATATATATATATATATATATATATATATTCTATGAGTGTTGTTTGTGTGTGTGTGTGTGTGTGTGTGTGTGTTTGTGTGTATGTGTTACTGTCAGGAGATCATGGTTTCGCGAATGCCTGCGTCGCTAAATAATTAAGTTTTAAACTTTATTTAAATGTCACCTCTAGTTAATTGTCAAATCTGATTAAATCACAAATAACGTGTCATGTCGGGTATTCGAGGGCTGGATGGTTGCAGTGTGCTTTTGGACAAGCAGTCAATCCTCTATTCGGCCTGACGCAAAGCCTATCTGCCATCACGAAATCTGAAACAGATTTAGTCTCATTCATTATTAGGGATTTAATCAACATTGTTGAAATTGAATTATTTTGCGGTGAATTTAGGCAGGTGTTACACTTTGCCTTAAGCCTATTTATAGAATGAACCAAAAGCCATCGAAGCTGAAATAAGCAGATATTCCATGTACCAGAACTATTTAAACATGGCGTCACCTGACATTCTGCTCTCGAGGTGAGATTGGAACTGACGACAACTGGTTTACCAAATGAGATTCAGACCAAGGCCTTTCTTGGCATGGCTAACCAACCCCCCCCCCCCCCCCCCGCTTCATGTAATTCTATCTTCTCTAGTGTGACTAGAGATTTTGACTCCCGTCTATGCTCCAATGGGATTTTCCTTTTCTCAGCCCTGGTTTATTCATCACGTCCCAATTATCTTGCTCCTTACCGAAATCGTTTTTCCTTCCTTTCCAGTTTCACCTTGGTGTTCCTTAACGCAGCTCCCTTATTAAATTAAAAAATTCGTTACTTGTTTGTGGTTCAAAAACGTTTAAACTAGAGAAACCAATTTTATTTATTCCAATAACATTCACTATATTTCTCTTTAGGCCTTGAGCACAAGGCATCAACATGATCTATAATGAATAACAAAAACCTTTTTCCAAAAGAAGAGATATTTTGTTATGTAGCTTAAACAATCGGATATTTCCATGTGGGTTTTGTATGACTTCCAAGGATTGTTACATCTTCATATAATGTTACGACATCCTCGGAAATCATAAATCTCTGAGGATCCAGCCACTTCTGTAATAAGATTTACATTAAACATATAACTTGGCTTGAATGGAATCGAAACAAAGTTTATAATCGTAATTATTTTTGTTCCAGCTACAAGTCCTTCTGGAAGAACCCAGGCGTACATCGGCCTGATCACTGGAGTCCTTGCCGTGATAGTCCTCCTCCTCGGATGTACAGTGGTGCTGATGGTACGACGGGGCAGGAAGAAAGTAGCCCTGCTCCACAAGCACGCTTCCCTCGGCACCAAGCCTGGGGTGACTATCAACATGAAGGAGTTGAAGATGTCGACGCCCATCATCACCAAGGGATCTGTCCGTGGTGCCAAGAACGGAGGGAAGCTGTATGGCCACATGCCCGGCGAGGAGTCGGAGGATTCGGAGAACTCTAGCGTCTATCACGAACCTTACAAACTCCTCCCTTCCAACAAGCAGGAGTACGGCTCGCTCATCAAGAAGGACGCTATTCCTCCCAGCAAGAGTGCCGACTACAACACAGGTAAACACTCCTTATACTTTTATGCTTACATCTTATCATCTCCCAATAGTCGATGACTATAAACAAATATCCATAGGTGAGGCTAATATTGTTGATCCAACCCCCCCTCGTCAACTGTACATCTATGTTCATTAGGTAGGTATTCATGGACAACACCTTGAACCAGATAATGGACAGAGTGAACATCTTGGGATCATGGAAAGGCATGTCCTCAAAATCAAGTCTGAATAAAAGATTGTAATGGTGCATTGTTATATAATTCTATGGTAGTCAACATGTTTCTCAGGAAGTCAGTAGGTTCCTTGTGTTCCTTTGCAATATCTGTTAGGAAATGTGAGTATAGAATGCGACTAGTTATGATTCACAATATCCCAAATACGTTTTGGAGTTCCCCGTTATTTCTTATTATTCAAATTTTCTCCTTCGGCCGAGAAGAGGCCAAACTCTCTCCTACAAATCACCTCTAACCAAAGGATCGTCTAAAACCCAGTGAAACATCAGCTTCTTGGAACTAATTTATCTTCATGATATCCATGATAAATATGTAGCTTCAGGTAAAAATTAATACATACAGGAAATACAGATAAATATTCTATCATTATGGCCTCCTTGTCTAACATTCCTGATATTTGTAGAGTTACTGTATCTGGCAGACTAAAGATCCTCATCAATTATATGCCTTTGCCATCCGCATGAGTATCTGAATGTGGTGACATTTTGTCTATAACCGTGCTTTTGTAGTAATATATAGTGCTTTTTGATTAGCTTTAGGGATCGTGGAGTCATCCGCCCCCCCCCCCAAAATCTCTACCTCTACTTCGTTGTTGGAGAGCCTAACGTTCACAAACAATCAGAATAACTGGAATCTGGCATTGAGTAGTTGCCATCTTTCTTGTTGCTATTGTATCCAGAGGTCATTCTTGCTTGGTAAAGGTAGTTCTTTTGTAAATCTAGTAATTAAATCGATTACACTGAGTACTGTAAATAGATGACAGCAACCTCAAGGTACTAAACATCGCAAATAGCGCCTAGATTTGCAAGTCTATTTTCCAAATAGAAGTATTTTTATGGAGCTATCCATGATAATGGGTGTATTGTATGTTTAGCATCTATTAGGCACAAGAAGGGCGTATATTGTCCCAAGTTTAGATATTGTTCCTTAATGTTCATCTCCGTTAGGGACTTGAATTGCGGGTTAGGGGTTGGGGGATGTTGCAGGCATTTAGCCGGCCTTAAGTGGAGAAACACTTAGGGCCTAATGAGAGATGGTACGGGAGGCGGAGGGTTCTCGATCCATCACACTTCTTCGGAACCAGGGGCTTAGCCACTCGACTATCACTCACCCCGCGGCTGTTGGTCCTCTATTGTCCTCATATTGCTCGACACGCAGATCCTATCCTGCGACACGAGCCGGCTCTGCGAGATGTTCCAAGGGTAGAGGCCCTGCCCGACTTCAGCCGATCGTTCTAACGTATTACATATAAATGGTATTCCTCTACATAAAGGTGGGGGGATACTTAAGAAAACATCAAGCAGCATCTGCTATACTAAGCACATTGACTTATATACTGGAATGAGATCCAGTTCGCATCATCTATAAATTATATCACCATAGTATGAACCATATATCTCCAATGAGTTTCATGTTTTTCCAGATATAATAACTGATGGCTTCCACAGTATTTCCAGTAGTGAAAAAACCAGTTTAGTTGATCTAGTTCCCTCTTGAACAGATGCTTTCGTGTCCTCTATTAGTGTTGGACACTAGTAGTGGCGAGGCCTATTTATTGAATCTGATCAATTGGTTCCTCTAACGTCCAATATTTGGAGAAATAAAATATTTCTGTGTAAGAAGAAATATAACTAATAGAATTCCATGCTTGTTTTTATCCTTTGGAGCAGAATCCAGTGTAAATCCGTGCGTAGACCTAATTGCTGTGATATAGCCGAAGAAGTGTTATCTCGTCACGTATGATATAATGAATGCGATATTTAGGTTTATCACCAAACTGGAGTGCTTTATCTGTAAGTAAAGCACCGGGGCGGGATGCTACACCATTATACATAACCATGAATTTGCATGCGAGTTTCGAATGTAAAACTCTTGTAATTCATCAGGCGATGTGTTATTTCCTCTTCCCCTTCTCTCTCACTCTCTCACTCTCTCTCTCTCTCTCTCTCTCTCTCTCTCTCTCTCTCTCTCTCTCTCTCTCTCTCTCTCTCTCTCTCTCTCTCATTTACAGACTAATAAAAATGCTAATCGCAGAGTAAAATCATTAATTAACAATTCCATTTAACCTCCGAATTTTAAAGCTCTTTGTTTTATTCATTCCATTTGATCATTATTCAGGGTTGTGAAATTTGCTGAGAATAGTAATACAAAACGTAAATTATAAATGGCATTATGAAAATATGTATAGCTTCCCCACAGCCATTAGATTGTTTTGTCTAATATTATTATTATTATAGTACATGAGATCAACCATGGAATCGCTGTGATTGGAGGTATCTTGCCTTGCACCCCTTAGATCGGGGCGTGCTCTAGGTCCATACCCTCTTTAGATCCATACCCTCTTTAGATAGTTCACTATGCACCAGCTGCGTCAAGGACACCACAATTAGCTGTGATTGGAGGTATCTTGCCTTGCACCCCTTAGATCGGCGTACTCTAGGTCCATACCCTCTTTAGATAGTTCACTATGCACCAGCTGCGTCAAGGACCCTACCACAATTAGCTGTGATTGGAGGTATCTTGCCTTGTACCCCTTAGATCGGGGCGTGCTCTAGGTCCATACCCTCTTTAGATAGTTCACTATGCACCAGCTGCGTCAAGGACCCTACCACAATTAGCTGTGATTGGAGGTATCTTGCCTTGTACCCCTTAGATCGGGGCGTGCTCTAGCTCCATACCTTCTTTAGATAGTTCACTATGCACCAGCTGCGTCAAGGACCCTACCATAATTAGTTGTGATTGGAGGTATCTTGCCTTGCACCCCTTAGATCGGCGTGCTCTAGGTCCATACCCTCTTTAGATAGTTCACATTGCACCAGCTGCGTCAAGGACCCTACCACAATTAGCTGTGATTGGAGGTATCTTGCCTTGTACCCCTTAGATCGGGGCGTGCTCTAGGTCCATACCCTCTTTAGATAGTTCACTATGCACCAGCTGCGTCATTGCACCAGCTGCTCTAGTCCATACCCTCTTTAGATAGTTCACTATGCACCAGCTGCGTCAAGGACCCTACCACATTAGCTGTGATTGGAGGTATCTTGCCTTGTACCCCTTAGATCGGCGTGCTCTAGGTCCATACCCTCTTTAGATAGTTCACTATGCACCAGCTGCGTCAAGGACCCTACCACAATTAGCTGTGATTGGAGGTATCTTGCCTTGTACCCCTTAGATCGGGGCGTGCTCTAGGTCCATACCCTCTTTAGATAGTTCACTATGCACCAGCTGCGTCAAGGACCCTACCACAATTAGCTGTGATTGGAGGTATCTTGCCTTGTACCCCTTAGATCGGGGCGTGCTCTAGCTCCATACCCTCTTTAGATAGTTCACTATGCACCAGCTGCGTCAAGGACCCTACCACAATTAGCTGTGATTGGAGGTATCTTGCCTTGTACCCCTTAGATCGGGGCGTGCTCTAGCTCCATACCCTCTTTAGATAGTTCACTATGCACCAGCTGCGTCAAGGACCCTACCACAATTAGCTGTGATTGGAGGTATCTTGCCTTGTACCCCTTAGATCGGGGCGTGCTCAAGGTCCATACCCTCTTTAGATAGTTCACTATGCACCAGCTGCGTCAAGGACCCTACCACAATTAGCTGTGATTGGAGGTATCTTGCCTTGTACCCCTTAGATCGGCGTGCTCTAGCTCCATACCTTCTTTAGATAGTTCACTATGCACCAGCTGCGCCAAGGACCCTACCAGAATTAGCTGTGATTGGAGGTATCTTGCCTTGTACCCCTTAGATCGGGGCGTGCTCTAGGTCCATACCCTCTTTAGATAGTTCACTATGCACCAGCTGCGTCAAGGACCCTACCACAATTAGCTGTGATTGGAGGTATCTTGCCTTGTACCCCTTAGATCGGGGCGTGCTCTAGGCCCTTACCCTCTTTAGATAGTTCACTATGCACCAGCTGCGTCAAGGACCCTACCAAAATTAGCTGTGATTGGAGGTATCTTGCCTTGTACCCCTTAGATCGGCGTGCTCAAGGTCCATACCCTCTTTAGATAGTTCACTATGCACCAGCTGCGTCAAGGACCCTACCAAAATTCCCAACAGTTGCTGCAGTTATTTGTTTATATTTTCTTGGGAGCTTCATCTTATATCAGCTTAGAATTCCAACACTTTGAGCTCTGCCAACTATGTCGTTGGTTCAGGAATTCTCTCTAGGCTTTCTAACTGTTTTTGAGCAGCCTCGTTCTTATGACTAACTTCCTTGTCGCCTTTTCCTGGGCTGAGGATCTTCAATTTCCTTCCACCTGTATCTGTTTGGATCATTCCTCTTTGAACCATTTATTTTTTTAAAGGAAGGAAAGCTTACGTCCTTCCTGTACTTCCATTCAGGCATTCATTTTCGATCGCATCCTACATGTCGTCAATTAGCCAAAATCTGTCTGATTCATGTTCCTCAAATCTTGCCTATTCTATTTTATATTGTGACTGAGTTTTTCCCTCTTGTTGATTAACTAAGCCCGTCTTTCTTGAACATCAAACGAGTTTTATATATATATATATATATATATATATATATATATATATATATAATACTCACACAAGTATTGTTCTCCAACTTTCAGTAAAATCCTACATCTCCTACGATTTTACATTAAGCTACCATATTACTAAATAGATCTTGTTCAACTTGAAATTCAAGAATTTTCCATAGCATAGTGAATTTTTTAAAATGTATTAATGTATAATAGACTGTGAGGTGACGTTATTTGACTCAATACAGTATGTGCATTAACCTTTTTAGCACTGAACTACAGTGACTGAGTTATTTCACCGTGGAGGTTTACCCGGCATGAACTAGTGCTGTGAACGTTCTCAGAATCTCACCATCAGAGGTTTACGGGATTCAAAATATAATTACGGACTAATACATCAGTTTTAATTAATTCCTATCTAGGTGTAATGAATTCATCTCTTCTGGGTCTAATTAATTACAGCATTATATACGCTCCAACATAATCCTAAAATATTGATATACGAGGCGTTTCCTAATTTAGCCCTCCCCCCCCCCGCTATTTGGGAGAACGCAATTAGTAAGTATTTGTATTTAATGAGAGCGGAGAAGGGTTTTATGATAGTTATAAAGGTATTGGATGGACAGGCGGGTGGATAGGCCCAGCCGTCATGGTTAGCACACATATCCATAACCTAAGCCGTATCCCAGGTACCGCAGTAAATCCGTAGCTATTGAGGGCATAAACCTAGCGGCAACTAGTTGAATGCTCACTAAACCTGGATTTAATGTCCACAGCCGATGTCCTCCTCTCTATATCCGTACATATACACAGACAGTTATGTGAGCTCTCCACTCAAATCAATTCAAATAATGACATACCGCAACATTTGCCTAGACATTCGGAGTTGTGCCCTACAATGCAAGACCGTCGAAGAGAGCCCGCCTAGCCAGTGCTCTTGGGCCGATTCTTTATTTCACATTTAGTACGAACCCTTATATATTTTTTATGCTTCAAATTTAAACCAATCACTTAAATTATAAATGGAAAAAGGCATGTATTTTGGGTGTCAAAAATCTGAAAGCTTAAAGCAAAAAAAATGCAAACTGCCATGTACTAAAGTACTAGAAGTGCACGACCTGGATCTCTGACACAATTTCGAAACATGTTTAGAAGTAAGACACCAGCCTCCGCAAGTCATTCAGCTCCCTTTGTCTAGCTTCCTCACTTGATGTACCACCCTATCTTTAACATTCAAACGACTCATTTCGTATTCTACTTCTAGTAGGAGGTATAAGTGAAAATTACAGTAAAATGACATGGACGACTATTTAACAGTTGTCTCTGCGATACTTCTGATTTAAACTTTAATCAACCCGTAAACTAACTCCCCAGGACTATATTACTACGCTATAAAACTCCAATAATATCGAGTTTATCACGATCTATTACCAAGAATTTTGGTCACTAGGTCATGCACAGACGGCCGGGCAATGAAACAAAAAAGTTAAAGTTTTTAAAAATGTAACCCCGAATAAGAGAACTTGAACTATTGCTGAGGAATTAAATACCTTATAATTTTCATACAAAATGTAATAAATAAATGAAATTTGTTGATTTAAGACTAATAAGTAAAACGCGGTGTTGAGTCTTAGAAACAGAAAAACCTGTTTAAAACTACTTTGTGTTCAAGCAAAAGCAACTCTTTTCACATGACTTATAATCTGAAATCCACGAGACATTTAACTCATTAAACAAAAAGGCCTTTCCTTCAAATGCACTTCCTTCACGTGAATTAGCATTCTTTGTGCTTCAAGAAAAGCTAATTATAATGGTCTGATAGTGACCGTCAATATTTTAATATACACCAAGAGGGGCGAAACCAAAAGGTCATTTATTTAAAAATACAAAAACAAAAAAAAAAACGGGGTTTCTCCACTATCTTTCCCTTGGGTAGAAGAGTGTTCCTGTTTTCCACGCAGAGTATCCCTCTAACGTGGGAATTTATTTAAATGTTGTGTGCTCCATCCTTTGGATACTACACACATTTCAGCACATTATAATATTTCTTATATAATAATTGTAAACATTATACAACAATAAATTAATTAAATAAAAACAAAAATAAAGTAAAAAAAATAAAATAAAACATATGTAATATTACATATGTGTACAACAATAGGTGTATATCTACAAAATGGTGTCCAAATCTTGAATAAATACATTAAATCCCCTGTTGAATTTGAGTAAAAGTTTCGGTTTGTCCGTCGGCCAAGTTCCGTTTTGTAAAGTAATATACTTGATGAGTTTTGTTCTTGGTCCGTCAAGTAATGTACAGTCATATAAGAGGTGGTCATATGTCTGTTCAGTCTCATTGTCACATTTTTGTTAGTTTAAATTTGTACAAGTAACTCTTCGTAGGTCCATGTCCTGATATAAATTGTATTTGTTTAGAATTGCTAAGTGTTATTTTTTGTCTCTGGTATACAGTTGGTATGTACTTATGTAATTAGTAGAAGAGTGTTATGAAACCAGTTATATGTAAATGTTTTTCGGGTAACGGAGTCAGAAAACGTAGAAGAAAGACGTTTTAGTCAAGTAAAGGGATAAAAGATGGCGAATCGAAATAAAAAATGCCTAATCAAATGTCTTGTTTGTAATATTGCTTACATTGGGGAGTCAGCAACATTGGCTACATTTAAGGAAGAGATTAACACAAAACACATTCTAAATATCTTGACGAAATGGACAATAACACATCTCTCGCTTGCTATACTCTTGAACTCTTAGGCATTAATTCAATTTTGATACATGGTTAAAATCGATATATCTAAAATATAAATTTTCAACCGATGTTTATATTATAAATGATCCCCGATGAACGAGCGACTATATTCCGAACTAGTTTAACTAAATATAAAATGAAAAAAAACCCGTTAAAAATGTTATTTGGAAGGAGATTATTTACTATGCTCCTAAACTCAGTTTTTTTTTGTTTTTATATATGTGTATGTTATCTTTTATTTTTATGTTAGTTCTTCTTACGTATATATTCAGACCCTACGCCTACGAGTGATGTCAGTATTAAATTATGTTCGTAAAGAGTTACAGAAAGCACAGGGCAGATATTTAATAAAAACTGGAATAAAAATATAGTTTTTTATTAAACAATAATGGCCGTTGCCTGGTAGTGATAGATATTCTTACGTTTTTATTACAAAACAAGTAATAAAACGTTGTTAATAAGAGTTCGTTTGGATTGCAAAATTAAACACACACACAAGTTTCAAAGTTTAACACTGCACGATTTATTTCTAAATGTACAATACTCTTGGTTAATTATTACTACTCAGAGAATTACATCGATAGTGTAACTGTTCTTCAGGTTACACAGTCCAATAATTCACTCGCGGTCACTGAACTTTACATAAAACGACGGCACTGCACTGTCCTTTACTTCGCGGCACTGCACTGTCTTAAACACGCCATAAACTGTTACTTACAGACACGGCACAACACTTTACCGCACTGCACTAAGTCGCGCTGAACATCCCTCGAAGACCGTCGAGCAACCACTGAACTGAGGGGTACTGTGAGAGTCCCTTTTAAATGCTTGTAGAAGTGTCTAGGCATAGAAGGTTCCAGTTCTTCCTGGAAGGTCCCTAATCAGATTCACTCGTTCCACTTGTCTTTGTTCCTCCCCTCACGCGGCTCTCTCTCTTTGTGTATTCGCCCACTCATCCAATTCTCGCAACAATATTATATCAATAACTCCAAGCATATACTTTGTTAATCCCAGAGAACAAGTAAACTGTAATATATTCACAAACACTACTGTATTTTCATATATCAATAATTCATTCTTTTCATGGTAATACATGACCATGTATATTCTTCTTCTGCCTCATCATATTACTGTGGTACCTTAACTAGAACATCTTGATACACCTCGTGCAATGTCCCTTTGTCTGCTGTTCACTCTCCTTTAATGTCATTCCTTTCTTCTTCTGCCTCATCATATTACTGTGGTACCTTAACTAGAACATCTTGATACACCTCGTGCAATGTCCCTTTGTCTGCTGTTCACTCTCCTTTAAAGCCATTCCTTTCTTCTTCTGCCTCATCATATTACTGTGGTACCTTAACTAGAACATCTTGATACACCTCGTGCAATGTCCCTTTGTCTGCTGTTCACTCTCCTTTAAAGCCATTCCTTTCTTCTTCTGCCTCATCATATTACTGTGGTACCTTAACTAGAACATCTTGATACACCTCGTGCAATGTCCCTTTGTCTGCTGTTCACTCTCCTTTAAAGCCATTCCTTTCTTCTTCTGCCTCATCATATTACTGTGGTACCTTAACTAGAACATCTTGATACACCTCGTGCAATGTCCCTTTGTCTGGTGTTCACTCTCCTTTAAAGCCATTCCTTTCTTCTTCTGCCTCATCATATTACTGTGGTACCTTAACTAGAACATCTTGATACACCTAGTGCAATGTCCCTTTGTCTGGTGTTCACTCTCCTTTAAAGCCATTCCTTTCTTCTTCTGCCTCATCATATTACTGTGGTACCTTAACTAGAACATCTTGATACACCTCGTGCAATGTCCCTTTGTCTGCTGTTCACTCTCCTTTAAAGCCATTCCTTTCTTCTTCTGCCTCATCATATTACTGTGGTACCTTAACTAGAACATCTTGATACACCTCGTGCAATGTCCCTTTGTCTGCTGTTCACTCTCCTTTAAAGCCATTCCTTTCTTCTTCTGCCTCATCATATTACTGTGGTACCTTAACTAGAACATCTTGATATCCCTAGTGCAATGTCCCTTTGTCTGCTGTTCACTCTCCTTTAAAGCCATTCCTTTCTTCTTCTGCCTCATCATATTACTGTGGTACCTTAACTAGAACATCTTGATATCCCTAGTGCAATGTCCCTTTGTCTGCTGTTCACTCTCCTTTAAAGCCATTCCTTTCTTCTTCTGCCTCATCATATTACTGTGGTACCTTGGCAAACTTGGCTTTCCTACAAATAAACTTTTCATTAAGGCAATCGATAATACCTTCTAAAGGTGTGTCGCAAAGTGAGACTGGTATTATCAAATTGTTCACTAGCCTAAAAGCATCTTGTGTGAATGAAATTAAGAGGATATCCTTTTTACTCTTCAGATCCACAATATCATTACCCGATAAGTACTGGTTGATTGCCTTTTAAAAATAGTCCAATCAGTTTTTAATGAAAATTCACTCAAATTCCGAATACAATTTTGGCTACTCACATTTTTTTTTCTTTGCCATTTGGAGGATTCTTTTTATTCTGTCCTCCCAATATGTTTTAATCCTCGTCATCAATGTGATATATTGACTACATTGATATACGACAAGACATAGTGATAAGTTTGGTTGAAGTTGTTGTATTTGTTTTAGGACTGTGCCGCTCGCTGGACTTCACATCAGTGAACAGTTTCCAGGAAGAGGTGAAGTTCTCATCCCCTTCACTGTACAACTTGAGCCCTCCACCACCTCCTGCATCCAGGCCTCCGCCTTACGAGATATCCACCAACTTCAACTCTACTCTAGGCAAGCCGCAGCCCATAGAGAACTACTATGCAGCTACTGACATCATCAAGGTCAGCCTTCTTCTCATATCATTATAACTAATATTTTGTGAATAAAACAAGCTAAAAGTTGGGTAAGTGAACGACTTTTAAAAAATTTGATTTGTAACCCTATTATAATTAAAAATTATTATATAATTCTATGAAAACTCTGAATATGTAAGTGTCATATGATATCTTCAATACGATTTTCACCTTAAAGGAAAATAGTATAGAATCAAAATTGTTTTAAATTATATTTGCAATAACATTGGTTACATAATATAGTATTTTCAATAATAACAAAGACATATCGAATTTTCGAGAACAGTATATTTTTTTATATTTCATTTTTATATACTGTGATAGATAAACAAATATTATTAATTTTCATTTTTCATTTTTATATTAATTATAATTCTCATTTTATAATTAATATATATTATGTATATATCTAATCTAATATTTTAGAGGCTATCCTAATTTTTTAGCAGATTTCCCTTAAGGGTAATCAGCTATTATGACGAAAATGAGGTCCGTTCAAAATTGTATTTATATGACGAAAATATTCAAAATATATATATATATATATATATTATATATATATTATTATATATATATATATTTGTCTGTTACCGCTCTAGCGGTCGCAATTTTTGTTTGATCGTTACCAAACGCCCGTGGGCTTGGGAATCATGACAAATGCACTTTATAATAATTAGTACTAATGATTTGTTGTAGAAATTCTATTATTATAGAGCTTTCCGTTGAGAAGTGAAGAGCTATTTTCGTCATCCCTTCATTCAACTTATTCCTGTTTTTATTTTCGTTCTAATTACGGAGCTTCCATTTTCTCTCCGGATTTATAAATTATATTTAGATCAAAGAAGATTATCGCTGACCGTGAATATTCAAGGCGTTATAATTAATTTTGTTTTCGATAAATAACACTAATTTAGACTCATTTGAATAATGATTTTTATTATTTTTTAGTCCATTACATGCATGTCTCATAGTAATAAATGATGTTCAATGATGGCGAGAATTATTCGCTTTCGAAAGCCCAATCCTGTTGCACGTATGTTGCCCAATATTGAGTCATATTATACTTTAGTTCAAACAACTTGGGGAGAATGATGGATGGAGAATTTATTGATGAGTTTTTGAGAAATCATTATTTTAGATTAATTGTTTGTAAGAATACTCTACAAAGCTCGTCATTTGCCTTCACATGTTAATGTAAGGAATTGAAATTTGTTTATAAATGAAATAATAATATAGAAATGCAATAATCAACATTTCAATACAGCGGAAACATAAAGAACATGGCTTCATAAGAAAAAATGTTCACAAATAAAATTCATCATCTACCAGTAAGTTGTCACTAAGCGCTTCTAAGACTATCGGACAGTAAGAATCGCATACCAATAAATACGATGCTCATAATAACTTAAAAATTAAGTATTCTTATTTTTTTAAATATATGTTTAATATATATTTATATATAATATTTATATATACTTGAAGAGTCTTACTCAGGTAAAATAATTTTTTGCATTATTAATATTCAATGTAGAGATATGATAAGTTAAAACATTATTTAATCACAGTTTTCCATAAACGCTTATTTCTTTGAGGAGTTACAGTATTTGTTTTGGCATATAAAGATATAAAAATAATGTTGAAAGTAAATAAATAAGTAAAGGATAAAAGTAAGTAAGTAGTAAAGGATAACCGTTAGGCCCAGTCTAGAAAAGGGCTGTGTCCTCAAGTTAATCCGGTGAGTATGCGAGATTACCTTTGGAAATCGCACATCAACTATTAGATTAGATAAAGTAACTCAATACATCGTCCATTTTGATAACCTCTCCAAAAAAAAAAAAATAACCTAATTTTAATAAACTGTTCTAAGGTAGGTCAACCAATGAAATCTTTTCTTCGGATCTTCAAATGTTGCAGGGCTTATTTTGGATCTTTTTTTTTTCTTATACAAAAAGAAAAGAAAAATGTCATACATCTACGTGTAATTTTTTTTGTATTCCTAAAGGAAACTGAGGAATACAGGAAAAAAAATTTTATTTTTGAAAGAATTATTTATGGGTTCCATAAATGTATAAATACGATAATTTATTTCAACTACTCAAAACCCTCTTTACTGATTGCCTGTGAACCTTGGTTGAAGGACAGACAAGAATTGCAATTTTCGAGTTTTTGAAACTTTGCAAGTTTTGTTAGTTGTGCCAAGAGCTGACTTGATTTATAGCCGCCATACCGTGTTTCATCATCACTCCGTTTCAACCTGATGATGATAAGTTTTTGAAGCTAGATATTTCTCTTGCCTGCAGAATTCGCCTCAAAGAAGGCTTATTGCTAAGTATCCTTTAGTCATTTAACGACATATTCTCTCCTAAGTGCTGTTTTCCCTTCGGTTACAACAATATACATTATTTCACTATTTGTTTCAAGTAAGGACGCTTGAACTTGTTTTTCAGAATTTCATCACTTGAGGTGTTTTCTACTTACCTAGTTAAATCTCACAAAGCATGTAGGAGGATACATTTCAATCCATTCTTATTTTCGTGATTGTCTCTTTCGAAAGTATCTTCCACGCAAAAGTATTAATCGTTGAATGGCCTGAAGCGACAAACAAACCCAACCAGAATTCGAGTGAAACTTAGGCAAAACGTAGAGTCTTATTGGTATAGAGAGACACATCAAGCATTCCTTAAAAACCATATTAAAAGTTATTTTCAATAAAACAGATATAATAAATGGGAGATGGTTGTAAGATAATAGAAACGTTTTGAATATTATTTACTTCCATTTAATTTATTTAAGGGAAAAGAACATAAAAATGTATTGTGTAGAAGGGTTGAAATAAGAGGAAGTTGCAGATGGAGTCTGTAGGTAAATATTTTTCTTTAATGGAGAGAAAGAGAGAAAGAAAAAAGAAATAAATGTTCCTTCAAAAATAGAGTATTGCATTACTCCTAATGGACTTCTCGAGCCTTGAAATAAAAATACAGCTGACGTAAATATTTATGACTATATAATGCGGAAGGGGGGGGGGGCTTGCTGATGTATAAGGTGTGTACCTCTGCGTGCATGTTGATATACAGGCTTGTGTTGTTGATGATGATAACTGAGACTGCTGAAAGTGCCAGGCCTTTCCGCTAATGAGATCATTTTTCTCAACTCCGGCTCTCTCTTGCGGCTGTAGAGAGAACTCCAACAAGGTTCTTGTTAGTCTCCTGGGAAGAGCAACACGGCAAAGTAATGTGCTCCTTCTCAGAACATGTAAGTCATTCTCTACCTTGTATTATCCTCAAGGAAAATAATAAAAGAAATGTTTTATCAGAAAACAGGTTTCCCTCCAAAAAGTCCTTTAATTTGGGAAAAAACAGATATATGAAATAATATTTGGACCGGGATTTATGGAGTAGGTATTAAGTTTCGACACCAAGTTTTTATTGCTGCTCAAGGACCTTCAGCATGGTGAAAAGTTGGCCATAACCTTTACCTCTTTGACAATATTTCTACTTACATTATAATTGATGAATAGAATATACATATTTAAAACTACAACAATGACTATTTTATAAAATCTAATACTACTACAATAAATACCAATTTCAAAATCGTAGGAAACGACAAATAATATCCATACATACCTTACACCTTAGCATGCCGAACATTAAACCATACTATACACCTTGCCTCCCATACCTTATGCATTATTATACCCTACACCTTACCATGTAATGCATTAAACTATACCAGGCACCTCGTCATCTATACATTACACCTTACCATGCTACCCATTATACCACACTATACACCTTTCCACCTGTACCTTACACCTTACCATGTAATGCATTAAACTATACCAGGCACCTCGTCATCTATACCTTACACCTTACCATGCTACCCATTATACCACACTATACACCTTTCCACCTCAACCGTATACCTCATACTACCTTACACCTTAGCATTCCGTACAATAGATAATGCCACACGCAGAGTCATCCATTGCTTAAACATTACCACACATTTACCTTTGCAATACACCATACCAAGCAAAACTCCATACCTTTCCATGCAACTTACACACACCTTATCGATCACCTCTTACTCTTTCATTTCTATTCAATGTTGATTCTAGAAGCTCACTATCAGATACATTGATTCGGGGAGCTCTCTATCAGATATAGTGATTCCAGTAGCTCTCTATCAGAGCTATTGATTCGGGGAGCTCTGTATCAGTTATATTGATTCCAGGAGCTCTGTATCAATATATTGATTCAAGGAGCCCTCTATCAGAGATATAGATTACAGGAGCTCTGTATCAATATATTGATTCCAGTAGCTCTCTATCAGAGCTATTGATTCCAGGAGCTCTGTATCAGTCATATCGATTCCAGTAGCTCTCTATCAGAGCTATTGATTCCAGAAGCTCTGTATCAGTCATATCGATTCCAGTAGCTCTCTATCAGAGCTATTGATTCGGGGAGCTCTGTATCAGTCATATCGATTCCAGTAGCTCTCTATCAGAGCTATTGATTCGGGGAGCTCTGTATCAGTTATATTGATTCCAGTAGCTCTCTATCAGAGCTATTGATTCCAGAAGCTCTGTATCAGTTATATTGAATCCAGTAGCTCTCTATCAGAGCTATTGATTCGGGGAGCTCTGTGTCAGTTATATTGATTCCAGTAGCTCTCTATCAGAGCTATTGATTCGGGGAGCTCTGTATCAGTCATATTGATTCCAGTAGCTCTCTATCAGAGCTATTGATTCGGGGAGCTCTGTATCAGTCATATCGATTCCAGTAGCTCTCTATCAGAGCTATTGATTCCAGTAGCTCTCTATCAGAGGCATTGATGGTTTCTAACGAGTGATGCCTTCCATTCAGCGGGAGACAACTTTGAGCCTCTTGAACAAACTCCAAGAATTGCTGGAGCCTTTAACTGCTCCAGTATTACTTAACGAACCTCTTCGTTAGCAGCTTCTTTCCTTTCTCATCGCCCTTTAAATAATCTCTTATCAATTACTGCACCACTCATTTGTCTTATCAATATATATATAACTATTTCATTCTAGAGTTAGACATTATTTATTCATCTTATATTTCTATCTATTTCTATATATTATATCTTATATTCATCTGGCATAGATTGATGTTCTGTATTGTTCCCACTGCATAGAAATATTACGAATTAAAATACCACATCATCCGAATAACCGAATTCAAACACTGCATTTTGCAAATAGATGTTTTATGTATTCGAAAATATCCTACAAATCATTTAGGTCATCAATCAGATGCATTCATATTATGATCAATCAGAAACATAAATATTACTAAATTATTCTTAATCTCTTTTAGTTAACCTGTAAATACGGGTATATGAATTACTCGCTTTATTTGCTTCAACCTAAAATATTTTCAGTGATTTTTCTCTTAAATATTAAATTATTGATAACTACTTATAGCTATTGCGTTCTTTTTATTAAAATAATTGGCTTCATTAGTGGATGTGCAAACAAAACAAGTGGAAATCACCATAAATTATTGCCTTTTTATTAAACATAGAATGGTGAAATTTACTATAACCAAAGGTGTGATATATTAGGTCTGAAGTAGCAAGTCGAATGAGTGATTTAACAGCAGAGAGCTTGTAAAACCCAAAGTGGTCTGTCAGTTAAAGGGCAGTATCCAGTTATATTGTTAATGCTAAGAATGTTCAACTGCCAATTCCGATAAAAGTAACGCTGAAAATCTCCCGGTGTGTGTGTGTGTGTGTGTGTGTGTGTGTGTGTGCGTGTGCGTGCAACAACTCTAGACGGAATTAGCTCGGTTTTATAGCCGAGTAAAAACGCTTCTGTCGTAAACGGTAGAGTTAATTCCCAAAGGCGAGGCTCTGGAGAAAATAAAACGTTGAGCTGCAAGCGGAGAAGGAGAGAGAGGCATAAGACCCCCTCCCCCGGGTAATGCTCCCTTGAAGAGGGCCCAGGTGCCCCGAAACACCTTCCCTAGCTTAGCCCTTCCACTAGGTGGGGTTCGAGGCCCACCTCCGTCATAGAGGCTTTGATTAAATACAACCTCCTTGTACCGCCCCCTAAATACACATTATTCCACCTTAGGCTTATATTTCACCCTTTCCCGAGCTCTCCCTACAGTCCTCGGCGGCGAGACGGCTCCAATTTCTGCAAATAGCGATTAACAGCAGACGTTGGCGTAGCTGATGTATCAAATGTTTTAATTAAATAAAACTCGAGAGCCACCTTATCGATAAGCTAAACCTAATTCACTAAGGCATCCAGGAATTCACTACACAACTCACATACTAGTTCCACTCTCATGTCAACACAACATGTCTACTTGTACTTCTATTTAATTAAATATTCAATTTTTTTTTCTGTTTTAAAGTTATTTCAATTGAAAATAATATGCCTACCATATATCTTACAAAGGGGATAATTTTCTGAAATCTAAAAACTAATTCGCACAAGGAAGAAGGTCTAAACATTCTTATTAGTTTTTTGTTTGTTTGTGAAACATTCCTTTCAAGCTTCCCTAAACACATTTCGCTTTCTTTCGACTCTTCATACTTGTATGTATATATGTATTTCGCAAAACGACTAGCCTTAGAATGCCATTGGAATTTCATATTAAGGACTGTACCTTCATTTTTGATTAAAAGTGACTAAAGGGGAAAAATGGGGGCGGAAATTAAAATCTATACTAAAAATAAAAAAAATGTCTTCAATTGTACATCTATAATATGTAGCATGACAAAAATGATTTCCGTTCTTCGTAACACAAATCTTCGCTATTTATTCGTTCTTTTAGGAGATTTCCCTTAAGGGAAATCATGTTATCATGTTTTGTCTATATGAGATGGGTGTTATAGACGGAGAGGAGAGAACAGCACCTGACACCAGGTAGGTTCACGCCGCTCAAGTTGCCAGACGGGAACCCTGAAGATGCACCGACCATCCTCGAAGTATCCAGGCACAGGTTGCGGGTCATCGAGAAGATGGGAGAAGGATCATTTGGCATGGTACACACAACCATCAATACCATTATCTTCTATTCATAAATAATAATAAGAGTCCAAGGAATTATTTTATTTTGTTTTATGCTACAGATTCATTTGTGTGAGACCGAAGGAGTACCTGAATACAATGGAATGACGTCATATCACAAAAAACAAGTTATAGTTAAGTCTGTGTGGAGAGGATGTAGTGAAAGTACCAAGTGAGTATATATTCGAATAATAATAACCTTATTAATATCAAGGTCCCCCTTAAATGATATGGAAAGTATTTATTTCCATTAAATAATAAAAAACATAATAGGATACGTAATAATATTAATAATTTTCTTTAACCAAATCACTAATATTATGTGAACAAATTTCTATGAACATAATTAAATATTGAACTTATATGATACATTCGATACATAACAGAATCATATTCAGTCATTGAATTTCATAAAATCTATCAATTAAATAATTGTAGATAATACATTAATTTTGTAAACTTTTCAAATCCATGTTAATTTTTTAAGCCATTAACAGGTTGCACAAAGCGCAAAGTATATTGCCCCCCGCCCTCTCCCAAACATTAATTAATCAGAAATGTCAGTTTTCCCTTATTTGTGTTTAATACATAATTTAATTAAAACACGAAAATTAATTGAACTTTTTATGTTGTGATGATAATGGAATCAGAATTGTTAGCATAATCTAATGTAAACAGAACTGAGATCTTAAATGAGTTTTTGCAAAACTGAGTGTAGAAAGTGCGGAGACTTCCTCTGTGAAATCATCTGATATACGAGATGAAAAGGGAAAATAAGAGTTAGTTTAGGTAAATAAAGACAATCATCAAAAATAAGTTTTTGGCTCAATGGGAGATTTCAAAAAGATTTTAGTTGTTGGGAAAACTGTTAAAACTTATAGTAGAAGGGAGATGTTGTAGGACTACAGCGGGAAATATGAAATTACTAATAGTAGTATACTCCATACGGCAGTTTCTGCATTTGGATATTTTTTTTCTATTCCTGCCTGGGCTAAGACTGTAATAGAGACATTAAACAAGAAAAGCCTCACTGATCCCCTTGAAGGATTGTGAGCCTCCATTGAGGAGTGGCTGATACCCCTGCCAACCTAATCCCATTCATAACTGGAGTCCTGGCAACCCGAGAACCTCAGGGGTTTCCTTCCCTATCTCTATTATCTTCCCTTATCACTATTATCATCAGCCTCTTATCTGAAGCCCCTCCCTTCACTACTAGTGGTGGATTCCCCCAGTAATTAATTATTCATAGGACCACATTTTAATTATTGAACAGCATCAAGGGTGTATTCGGTCATGATATATATAAAACATATTTTTAATACTCTCAGTTCAGATCCGAAGGTACATGGTATCACTGTGTAACACTGTGCAACCTGGAAACTGTTGTGAGACTGGAGTTTTAGTAATTACATTCCAGAGTATATCTGTCTTCTTTAATGTTTACTATCAGAGAAATATAGGATAGACTGCGGGATATGTTAAGTCGTTTCTAACGAATCATATTTCTAATTCCAAAAGTAGATGTTCCAAATAATTATAATCATCGATAGTAAAAGTGGACTCCAGCAGACAAATTGTAGCTATGTACAAAGAACATTTCCTCAATCACAATTATTCAGTATATGTTGTAGCATGTAAACACTATATTCAAAATAGTACAGGTACATTTTAGGTAAAGTGTAATACGAACAGAATCCCAGGAATCAGTTTTTATAATTCTATTATTCACAAGTATGGAGTTATATTTGTTATTATACTTGTCAAATAAAAAAGTCTAAAAACTAGCATTGTAAGAGTCTTGCCTACACGACAAGAGCGGCTAGCCTCCAATGAGAAGGAAAGGAAGGCTCAATCCAACCGGTAGTCATTGCAACCTGAGTCGATCCAATTTTAGCTTTGATGGCGACCTGGCACAAAGGCGTTTAAACTCCACAATTATAAGCCATCATTCGCTCTCTATATCACTTTCTTTCTTTTTTTATATTGCTTCTGGATCTGTCTGTTGCCACTGACGATATTTGTTAAGGATGGGTCTACAATTGATGATAAAGGTAACTCTTTATCATCAATTGTAGAGCACTGTACCGACCAGCTCTCTACACTACACAAAGGGTTCATAATTTGGTGATAATCATATCCTGACGTTTCGAATCATAATTATGAACTGCTTGAATCAAGGTAATTCTGAAGTTTACATGTGGTGAACACATGAGCAGCAATGAGTGGTCGTTTCATACTTTTCTCTGTATTTCCATCTTGGGCTCGGCTTGCAAAATCGCCATCCGGTGTTCCAATAGTCGGGAGTACCAAATGGGACTATGGACTGTTCATGGCACTCCGAAAGTATTAATTTGATTTCTCACTAGGGTTTGTTCCTTCTTATCCTTTGCCATCGGCCATAAAGTTGATGATACTGAGAGCTGCCAACTTCTCAATCTTCATCTCTCAACAATCCTGTGCAGCAGGAGTAAATGCTATCACACACATAGGAAACTCTGCATATGATACTCGTTAGGTATTGCATCTGATATTTTGTGACGTTGCAAAATGAGTCATCCTCAACAAAAGCCTATGACCCTGCATTGCATAAGCCGCTATATATAAGAAACAGACAGTCCTAGATCTGGTCTAAGCATACTTTTCCTTATATCAAAAGTCTCAAATTGCTAATTCTAGTTTGTTTATGTTATAGGAAAGAGTTCGTGCGAGAGAGCTCGTGGATGTCGACCCTGCGAGACCCGAACGTGTCGAGGGTGGTGGGCGTCTGCTCCCAAGAAGAACCTTTCTGCCTTCTCCAGGAATACTGCGAGTTTGGCGATCTTCCCACCTTCCTCCAGCTCCAGTCCACATCTCCTGACGAGGAGAACCCAGCACTAAGGTATCTATTCCTGCAAATATACTGTTGACTCCCATGGTCCTTATCTATATTTTAATCAAACTCTTCGGGTACTGGCCATGTGTTCACGTTTCTGACCGACGCCTCGCTAAACTTACGGCTAGCTTCATCTGGGCTCTCTGAGACTGAAGAGTTCCTATTCAGGTGTATGTAGTTGTCTGGTGCTGTGGTAGAAGGTCTGTCCTTCCAGCTGTATTTGGCTACTGTCTCAGGATACTGTTCCTGTTTATTTCTAGGAGGAATAATAGGCTTCCAAAGTTTACTTAATCTATAGCCGCCTTCTTTGTTTAAGTAAATTGTCCTAACAACTTAAACAGAGAAGACTGCGTGAAACTTTACCTACAAACATGAACACTTAGTCAGTACCCGATGATTGTGCTTGCAATGCCAATTCCCATAGTTTTTCTTCTCCAATCGTATTATTGTAGTTTAAATTTTAAATATAGATTTTACCTCTGCCCGTTTTTGTATTCAATGACTAACAGATTTGTAAACGAAATTTAAATATTTGTTATTATATTTTGAATCACGTTGATTAATGTTGATTTTGTTATTATAATTAGTTAAGTTAGCTTGCAATAATCTTTATTTTTATAAATGTTTGTTTATGTTTTTATTACTATTGTTTAATGTTTATTTGTTTTGTCTATTTCTTGTGTTTCAATTTTATTTGTTGCGTTATTTAGTAGTTCATTTTTCATAATTTTGTTGTAGTTTTACTTACTTACTCTTAAGTTTGAGGAAAATCGCCAAGTCTTTGGTGCTCCTTAATACATTGTTAGGATATCTTCAAGTTCTGCCAATAAAAAGATATATAGGGCATTGAAAGAGATTAAAGAAGGTGCTACTATTATTATATTCCAATAGACAAAGTACGGTTCTGAAAGAATTTGAGATATTTAAGTAATTTTCAAATTTATTAGTAAATTGCTGGTTTAAGTCACCTGCATTTAATCACCTCAGATGTGGGGCATCAATAAATAAATAAATATAGCTCTTAACTTTTTAATATGGTTGTTTTTAATATGGTTATAACTTGTCCTTTTTGAGTTAAGGTTTCAAAATAAAAATTACTTCATCGTCGGTGAGCTATTGCCAGTGCAGGGTATAATTATCAATTTTATGAAATTTTTAGAATTATTGACGACCATCCAATCCTATAAAAGCAGAAAAAAAACTATATTTAAAAAATAAATCAATAAAAAGGCACGAAAAAATATATATTAACATATTTTTTTTATTTATACAGGAGCAGCCGCATTTTGGCGATTTGGCTCAAAGTTTCACAATGTAAAATGAAAACATATATTTAAAAAAAAAAACGAAACATATATTTTAAAAAAAAACGAAAAATGCCTTTAAAAAATATTAATTGGTTGCCGTGTGTGTTGGATGGATTTGTCAATGACAGCCGATATTGATGTAATAGAGTTTTGGAGCACATAGATACGATACGAAATTTCGGAAGTACCAACATTTGCAAAATCTGAATAATGACATAAAGCTTAACGAAAGCTAAGTCTCGGACAAAGTAACTATCTATCAAGGAGACAATCTCAGAGAAGCTGATCAAATTGCAAAACGTCCAAATAGCCTAGATTAGGCTAGTAAGTAGGCAGGTGTGTTGCCAGGAAAAGTAGGGGGCTGCGTAATTTAAGCTGATGTTAGACGTTCTGGGTACGCTAATGTAAACATCTGCCACTGTATTCACTATTTTTTCCCAAATGTATGATATCGAACTTGAAAATTATGTTGGGCATGAAATGATTAGTCTTCAAATGGAAATAGCATCGGATGGAGTAGCGGGACAGAAAATTAAAATATTTCAGTTATTAAGAGTCGGATCCAAATATGTTACACAATTAATCTTATTGCAAATATAATTTTCACAATTATTCTTCTGTACATATTTTCAATACTATCGGAGATCTTTGCCCATTTAAGTTTCCATTCGTCAGTAAACGCCACTCCTATTCTACCGATTTTCCCTTTCAATTGCTGATACACATCTCATATCCAGCTAGTCATCTCCCTCATTTTACATTACCAACGTGAAATAAATGACAATGTGACGCTTCGATTTCATCGGACGTGGAAGAGTAGGGCTTTTTCAGGAATAGGACTTTTGAGGGGTCAAATTAAAACTAAGAAATATCGCCGTTATAATGAGTCGGATCAAAAATGTAACATAACATATCTTAATAAAAATTTAATTTTCTACAATTGCTGATGAATACATGTTTTTCACCAACTCATAAATTGACCCAGATATTTGCATAATTTTAGTTTCGGTATTGTGTAAATTCTCTCCAACTCGTTCTTAAATTTCAATCCCTGTTACTTTTTGAAGGAGGGAGAATGGAGAATAGATAGTCACAGATCGGTAGTGGCGGGAAATCTGATGTCCCTGTCTTACGGACTTGTTCTTTCTCATCTGCAAGGTAGTTTTAGTTTATATGTTCAATCATGGTCCCATTAAACAAGTAGGTTGTAAATAAAGGAAGAATCAATATTATTCAAAAGGAAATATGATAGTATATCCGAGTATAATGGTGAAATGATAGCTTGGAAGATGAAGCGTGGTCGGCGAACCTTTCCCTATTAATTAGAGGGCCTGTTTGTAAATAAAGGAGCCCTTCCTTGTTGGAATCTCTTAACCAACTTTCACAACAACACCAACTACCAAACTCAACTTTCTAACCATCTCTCTCGACAATCTTCTGTCAATAATGGAAACAGTTTTGTCATTTCATCAAAGCAGTTCTTCCTTAATTAACTGCACCGTAAACGCTGTTTTTTTTTAAATGAATTTATATGTATTGGCACAAGTATGGCGCAAATCCTAAAGCATTCCCCCGATCAGATCAAGATAAAAGTAAATATATCAGAAAATATAAAATTTGAAAAGCCATAAATGAAAAGTATAATAGTGAGACAACATAGTCACTGAGCTCAGTGGAAGTATACCCAAATTGAAAGAAGTGCAGTGACGAATTTCTTTCAGTACTAAAAAGCCGTTTGCTGACACATTGCTACTACTGTATACTATTGATAACTGGTCTCTTTAAGTAGATTGTGGCTTCTGGGCGTTAATTGGAAGGCAGCAATGAAAATGTAGATGAAATGTAGGATCACCAAATCAAATTGAACTCGAGAGAAAACCAAACCTAAATTATGTAAATATAATATAATCAAAAGTCTTATCTTGGAACAAAGAGGTCGAAGCTTCTTTGGCGTAACTCAGCTCACATTGTTACATATCTCATACAATTAATGATGGCAATATAGCTCGGGGTTAATATACTCGTAGACTAAGATGGAGGATCACAAAGTCCTTGTAACAACCATCTCACGGATTTAGAAGGATCAAAATGCCATTATGCCCCATGTCTATTGTGGCATTGCCAAACAAATAAAGTGCTTACAAACCACATCATCAGTCGTATAACATCAATTTAGTCTTAGCAGACAAGTAATCTCATAAAACAAGATTAAGTAATGTTGAATTGTCCACTGAAACTAATGGCAGCTAATCATGCCGTAAGATACCAACTAAAAATAAAACTAGTAAGATTATTAAAACTGTTTAATAAATCTCATGTGGCAACGACGTGACCTAAAATCCAACTTAACCTTTCCAAAAAGGCAGAAAGTCATTTCGTAAATCGTTCTTTCGAAAAGCTCTGGGTGTTTGACACTAGTCAACAACAGCTACTGCAAAGTCTTTAAATGAATGGCCATCTTCTTTCTCAACGAAGTGTAAATAAATTCCCGACTCTGCGACATCCATCACTCCACATTACACTTATTCCCTCTCATGATCCCCTATCCTCGATTATCGCTATATCGCTTTTCAAACAACCATACTTTGAAAGGGCATTTACAAGTCATATAATCAATATATTTTATTGTATTTAATGAGAAAATGTTAAATTTGGTTACTGCTAAGATGATGTGTGATTGTTCCAGCTACGGCTGCCTAATCTTCATGGCAACCCAGGTCGCTTCGGGCATGAAGTTCTTGGAGTCGCTCGACATTGCTCACAGGGACCTCGCCGCCAGGTACGACAACTCACTATAATTATTTATATTCTATCATTTATAAATGTTTCCAAATACATTAATAGGTGTGTGGGCACGCGCGAGTGTTTGTGTGTTTTGTGTGTGTGTGTGTGTGTGTGTGTGTGTGTGTTTGTGTTTGTGTGTTTGTGTGTGTGTGTGTGTGTGTGTGTGTGTGTGTGTGTGTGTGTGTGTGTGTGTGTGTGTGTGTGTGTGTGTGTGTGTGTGTGTGTGTGAGAGAGAGAGAGAGAGAGAGAGAGAGAGAGAGAGAGAGAGAGAGAGAGAGAGAGAGGCTTGTAAGGTAGAAATAGGCTGATATTTGCATAGGCGTAGCTAGAGGTGGAATATATGGGAGAGAGCCCAGCTCAGCAATTCCTGCCTCATGGTGTATGTAGCTGTGCTGCGTCGCCAACAGCAAAGAAAAAACACCATATTCAGCAGGAAACAGTTAGGCCTTCTCTATTTAGCTACATTCAACAAATAAAGCTGCGTAAATTTAGCGAGATGGGCTCATGCAAATATACAACGTTGAAATTCCTTTTACTCCCTACACAACTATATTCAACATAAATTTGAAATTCCATGGTATAAGTGAACTAAGTGTATATTCCACTAGTAGAAGGAGTATTATTACAAGCCGTAGGGAATGCACAGGTCAGTTGACTACCATCAGGAGTTGAAATCTATGTCAGATTAGTTACGAAAATAAGATACACAGCAATTTCAACATCAAGCCCACATTTTTTAATACATGGGAATTTAGAATTATAGTTGAATGTGAGAGGAAGAAGTGTTATCCCACCAATGGGTAACACGAATGCCTCGCTCAGTGGAGACGGGCTGGCTTAATTATTTCAGTTACATCTCCTTTTTATCTCGAATAATAATAACTACCTGTGTTATAATTTCCTATACATGTGCGCGTGCCAGTTGTGGTTGTGTATGTATGTGTGTGTGTGTGTGTGTTTGTTTGTTTGTTTGTGTGTTGTGTGTGGGTGTATGAGTTTTCACTCACTCCAGTGTGTTTTAGGGAGTACAGAGTTTTATGTAAATAGTCACTCGTAAAAACATATTTTATGTAAGCCTTAATCCTTTTAAATTTCTTTTATTCATTTTATACACCAATTTTATTTTAATTATTGATTTATTTATTTAATATTCAAATATTTTATTAATGATTTCTTTATTGTCCAATATCAATAGTTTTGATTTACAGTTTTCACCTAGCTTTGAATTTTGTCTTTATTTGTTCTCTTGCTCATTTATTTTTTATCTTTGCTGTGTTCAATATTTGTTTTTTGATTTCCATTCATGCTTTTTGAGTTCCATTTTGTTTTTAAGTTCCATTTCCATTTTTGAGTTCTAGTTCCGTTTTTGTGTTTCATTCAGTTTTTGTGTTTAATTTCGCCTTTTGTGTTATATTTTTTTATTCCAGTTCTGTTTTGAGTTGCGTTCCTATTTCCTTCCCATTTCTGTTTTGATTTCATCTCGGTTTTTCGTGTTTTCTCTCTGTGTTTTGATCATTTTATTTTTTGTAACCCTTTTATGATTTCTGTTCCTTTTGTGTTCTGTGTTCCTTTTCTGGTTTGTTGTGTTCCTTTTGCGTTTTGTGTTCCTTATCTGTTTTGTTTTCTTTTTGTATTTTGTGTTCCATTTCTGTTTTGTTTAATTTTGTTAATTTTTTTTGGTTGTGTTGTTTTTTTAAGTTACAAATCCTTTAGTTTAGAGCAACATCGCGGAAGCTGCGAAGCTCCAATAAATAAATAAATAACTACCTTCTTTACATTAGTTCAGGGAAAGAAAGAAATAATAATAATGACAGACGTCATTTTATTTACGGTAATAAAAGAAATTAGAAACAAAAAAGGCTGATTTTTAGAAACAAATAAAACAAAACTACTCTCCCACGGAAAAAAAAATAGGTTTTTTTTAAATTCTCTAATGTATGCAGAAAAAAATAAAACCCCTACCTCTCGCAGAAGAAAGTATTTGCAGTTAGCTTCCTCCTCAACTACTATCTTCTCTGCCTCTTCCACTCTGGAACGTCTTCTGAACGATTTCGAACGAACTGAATTCAAAAAGACGAACTAATAAGTTACCAATCTGTTGAAGTGTTTTGATGAATCAGACACTTGTCCTCGCACAGGGCTCTCCTTGTCTACTATCTCCGTCACATATGTTCTACCATCAGAGAAATGGCTCATAACCGAAGTACGGAGGGTGGCAAATATATCTGCTCTGCATAGACTGTAGAACCTTGGCCGGCAACACCTCAGGCCTGGCACTATTCCAACCATAGGCACACCTTTATTTCCCAGTACTTCGTTCATAAGTGCAAAATTAAGATATTATGTGTTTTACGAGTATTTTTCGAGATGAATTCTAACGTTTAGGGAATTTAGGTTTTCCCCAGGGCGACCAATCATCAGAGAGTGACTTAAGTTCGAACATTGGAAAGGTTTCGAGTTTTACAAAGACCAAAAGCATACACTTCTATCAACCGACCACATCAGAGTGTTCAGTAGAAGGGGAACTGTCGGGACAACCACCGCAGGTCACTCTGTCTACCAACCGCCATCTAATTCCCTCTGGATCTCAGATTAAAAAAAAAAAAAAAAAAAAAAACCGACCATAAATCAATTCTAAGGAAAATATATGTTTTGCCATAGACATTTTAACAAGTTGATATTTTATTTACAGTAATGGAAACCGGTTGACCATAATGGTTATAAAGTCTCCAGAATGTAAGAACGATCAATAAAATTATAGTTCTTCAAGAAAAGTTCATTAACCACCTTCAATTATGTTTAAAAAATAAAAAAAATTAATAAGAAACAATAAAAATATGAATATTTTCTTATTTAAATGTAAATATTGTTTTAAGCCAAATTTACGCAATAATTGAGTATAAAGTAGAATGATTCATACACTGGTTCTATTTAACATCTATAGTAAATATATAAAAAGGATTTCCTAAAATATAAACAGTTCCATGAGACGAGGAATATAAATATTCCTATTTATCAATATATATCAATATGCCATTAACCGACTCTAGTAAAGAATGAGAGGAGAGGCAAGTCACTGTCAGTATTAAGATGAATGCTGTTGGCTCGCTAGTACTCCAACTCAATATCTATTCCAGAATAACATAGATATGATGGAAGCTATCAATAAACTCGCTGCTATAAAGTGCAATGCTGTTCAGAGGTGTTTAGCAACTGCCTCTTATGACAGGACTTGAGGCAGTTTTAACGCAAACTGTTATTTGTCCCTGGAGACAAGATGGTGGAATATTGTGCTTCCGGTACTTGCGCCGTCTCGAGATTTAATCAATTTAAATCAGGAGCCCCATTCGAGCCGCGCATTCAAATTCCTAATTTGCATCGAGACAGAATTGCAGAGTTCCATGACTTATTTATTCGGTGAAGTTTTCTCATCTGAATTGGCGGTGTCTCCTCTCCCTCCTACAATCTGCCTTTGTTTCGATTTCTCCCGCTTTTTCTTTTTGTCTTCTAATGTGTTTCCATTTCCCGCTCAGACCGCACCCTTAGTCTTAGTTTCCCAAAGAATTAAATTTTTGTATCTCCGTCCCAGACTGAGATAACTAATAATAGAACGTCTCTACTAATTTTGTACGTAGGTAGCTTAGTTTGGGGCATTCGCCGCCTTGGGATTACATGGCTAAGATTGAAATAGCTACTCAATAGCCGCAACATGCTGCAGAGCTCCACCGTCCACCACACTAGTTCCCGGATATGGGATTTCACTCTTAACGGGTACATTTTCTGTTCTGCCGAACATTACAAAAAGTCCGTCACGCAGGGGCTCTAAGTAAACTAAGCAGATTTCCCACGTGAAGTTTTACAATAGAGAAATCTGCCTAATAATAACAGTAGTAGGAAGGTATCTCTAGAACTATTAACGAGGGACGAATTGTCACTCATTGACGCACTAGCTCTCGGCGGATAGTCCCGATCATATTCGACTCCTGCCGACCACACACACAATACAAATGCAAATATCTCGGTTAATATTCAAGATAAAGAATAAATGTATAGAACAATATTTATAGTAAATTTAATTTGCAATAAGATTGATTCTATACAATTGTCGATCCGACGTATAGTAACGGAGATGTTTCGAATTTTCGAAAATCCTCCCCTCTAAACCCCCCCTCCCACTAGTCCGATTTCAGCCGTTAACGAACTTAATCTTTCTTATTACATAAAACGACTAAATATCGAGTTTGGTAACGATTAAACAAAAATTGCGACCACTAGAGCAGTAACAGACAAATATATAGATAGATAGATAGATAGATATGTATAGATAGACAGATGTATATATATATATATATATATATATATATATATATATATATACAGTTTTGAATGGACCTCATTTTCGTCATCTACTAGGTAGGATCGATGGACATTTGAAGCAAAATTTCCAAAATTCCGTCATGAGTACAACCTCAATAGCTGATTTCCCTTAGGGGAATCTGCTAAAACCAATATTTAACAGATTAGTTAAAACTGAAGATCAAGTTTGGTAAATGGTCGGACTTGCTCAAATGAGAACAATCGGAGAAGTTGTGAGCCCAATTCAAACACGTATCCGAAAACCTTTTTTACACGAAATAAACGTAAATAAATTTGATTTATCATTACGTTTTTCCTTCAACTAGAATAATATTAGCCATGCCTTTTGAATTTCGTTATTTCCATCCTTCAATAAAAACCCAACTGACCCCACATAATAATAAGATAATATATGCCATAAGGTAATATTTCGTATTTATTTCATCTTACCTTTAGGGTGTGAGATTCAAGGATAACTTATTGATAAATATGTGTATTTTTTATTTCATAAACTACTTGAGCTGAACAGAAGTGAGTCTGGACATTACCACTCCAGAAATAACACGTGATTTGAGAAGGTTTGAGATATCGTTTCCGCTTGAGAATCTAGTTCATAGTTGGAGCTGAGTTTCCTGAAGTTGTTGGGCCATAACGGACCAAGTGCTTAAGGAATATTTTCTTTCCTTTGTGGAATTTCAACTTGGAAACTAGGTGATTTCCGTGTCGGGGGAGGAACATTCTCAAAGATCTCTTCTTCAAGCTATTTTTGGTCAGATAGGTCTTGAGTTTGGTGTATCTGGACTTGGGTGTCATTTCTCTCCTGGAAAGACCCTGCGAGCGAGACAGAGATCAGAATGACAGTTCACCCTCATTCTCAGTCTTCTCAATACAATCCACATATTATATCGTTGTGAAAACGAAATACATGAAAAAAGTTAAACAGAGATAGTCACGTATTTGGGAAGTGCGAAGTAGAGCAAAGGGGCCGACAGATGTTCTCCGCAAGACCCGACCTTTCTGGACGAGTCGAGGGCTCATCCTTTGATGTCTTTCCGCTCCTCTATATAAGCGTGTACAACTCGCCCGACAGTTTAGTTTGTTCTCAGCTGCCTTCCAAGTGCTCATCAGTGCGTTCAGTGCTACAGTGCGACTTAGTTCCATTGCGGTAAATAGTTTTTATGTGAAGTACAGTGTTGAACCGTGACTCTGTAAGTAACAGTATAGTGCCGTGTTTAAGACAGTGCAGTGCCGTGTTTAAGACAGTGCAGTGCTGTTAACTTCGCGAAGTATAGGACAGTGTTTTTGTTTACTTCAGTGATTGTGAGTGAATTATTGGACTGTGTAATAAGAAGAACAGTGAAGCTATGAGTGCATACTGTGAGTAATCATTAAGAACAATTAAACAAGTGTGTAGTGTATTGTAAATAAATTGTGCAGTGATAAAAACTGCGAAGCTTGTGTGTGTTTAAGTTTACAATCCAAAAGAACTCTAATAAACAACGTTTATTACTGATTTTGTAATAAAAGGTAACAATATAATATCTCATCATATTATATGGCATCATGTAGGACTAAATAATCCCAACGTTTTTTATTTCAATACGATTGCATTTTAGCCGTTCCTTGTTATAAAACTGAAGCACGATGGGGTGTGGTTCTGGTATTGTTTTGCAATCGGTACAATCGTATGACGGTGACTTTGAAGTCGGGAATTAACATTTTTGTATTTCATACGACTAAACAGCTAATTTACGATTTATTTTTTTGGTGGCCTCCTTATAACTCTCGCTTACGATAACCCTACATGAACATAAAACTACATATATTAGGACTTTTCTCTAAAAATCAAGTATTTTTCATATAAATTTGAAATTGCATGTGTAACACTTTTATTAGGGAATTTTCATCTAAATATTGCTATTGATGGTTATAATGGAGGTTTGCTAAGATGGACATTGTGCTATGAAGAGGATCTAATAAAGCAAGGATAGTGCGGATTGATTTGAATGAGCCTCCCCCCTCAAGATATGGTGGGTGTAGTCTGCAAACAAGACCAACTAATGGCGACGCTACTCCAGATCCAATAGCTGTTACGGTCACTGCTCAAACCCAACCTCTCTCCGTCCTTTTTATTTATTGGCGAAACCTTTCCAGGATCGTCATCCAGCCCCATTGAATATTCTCTAGCCTTAAATCGAAGCCATTAAGCGAGCTTTTAGGCCGATCTTGGAGTGGGCTGCAGATACACCCAGTGCCCCCTATATTACCAATCCTACAATAGATATCCTTCAAACTAATGAAAGGCTAAACCTATATATACTGTCTCAAACTAGCTTTTAGAAAAATGAAAAATGTCATATAACTAATATTATCATATTATTTAGTGAATCACATATCATTAAGAAAAAGTGTTTTAATGCAATTATCACTCTCCAAAAATTTAAAAGGAAAAATATTCTTTCCACCTTCTTTTTTAGGTGATGATTGATAGCCTAGTCGAAAAGTCCTCTAAGAAACTTTATTAACAGAGAATTTCAAAATTCCGCAGCAAGCGCTAAACTTCCATAACTTCTTTCGTACTAAAAGAGTTGTTTAGTAATTACTATCATTACAGCTGTTCGCATTGTTGACAGTTGATCAAATGTTTTCTATGAAAATTAATTTATCCTTTCTCTATGCAATAGCCTTAGTACAGTTTTCAGATAAACGTATTATTTTATAAACTGTAGATTTAAACGTAAACATTTTTTTATAGAACCTTAGATTGGCGACGGGGTAAAGTGACCGAAAATGCCAAAACTTGAACAAGATGAACGGCTGAAGCCCTCTAGGCAGATTGGACCTCCCAAATAGTAGGAAATGAAATGAAATGTTTAATATACATTAAATATTATCATAACATAATGCTATTAATAATAATTTGTTTTCTATAAAAATATACTAATATTATATCAATTAATTTCTTTACATATTATTGAATAGAATTTATACTTATGTAATACATTTTATAAAATAAACTGAATTTCATTAATACATTTAATAAAATTTACCAATTTAATAATTATATATAATAAATTCATTTCCTTAACATTATTAATACAACTCTAAATTTATAACATAAATTTCTTAAATTAATAGTATGGAAAAAGGTGAGGAGTTTAAACGCACTTCCTTTAGAATCAAAGTTGGCTCGTATAACAAATACAGGACAATAAAACAACACACCCTGATTGCTAAGATGAAGCAGCTTATGAAATATTTACCGTTACTCATATTATTTGTTATGAGGTCACCGTACTTACTGAAGTACAAACTGCCACATAATATTAAGTTATTTAGAAAAAAAATACAATAATTCTTGGAATATGTAAATTTGAAACGAGGATTGACGTCAATAGTACACGTCAGTAGTATTATCGCACTTTTTATTAAAGGAATCTAATATAAATGGGATTTTTAGTTCCTAAAACTAGGTCAAAATTAAAACGAGTTGTCTGCTAAGAGAGGTTATAAGACGGTGTTATTGCTATTATACGTCCTGTCTGGACTAACGGGGTTCAGTCGAGTAAAATTGCTTCGTATTGGGTAAGTCCTTTGGAGAAGAGGGCCTATTCGATATCTTCTCTGTGTGGTGGGGCATTTCATATAAAAAAAGGAAATGTAATCATCGTCAGAGATTGGAATAAAGGGATCACAATGAAGACTGTTCCCGATCCTTTATATTAAAGGCCGGGTTATTCCCATTCAGCTAAAGCCCTCAGAGATGGCTACAAATTTCAAAGACAGTTCATGAATGAAATGGTTCTCTGATCCTCAATTCGACGCGTCATTTCTCCCAAAAGCTTTCCCTCCCACCTACAAATTTCCCTTAGCCCTTTCACTTTAATCGTTATTAAATATTTCCCATCCTACACTCAAAAATGTCTCTCTCTCTCTCTCTCTCTCTCTCTCTCTCTCTCTCTCTCTCTCTCTCTCTCTCTCTCTCTCTCTCTCTCTCTCTCTCTCTCTCTCTCTCTCTCTCTCTCTCATCAATCATTTTCACGATTAACTGGGGAATTTTCATAGAACAGAAATAATTTCTATTGGGCGGCCTCAACTTTGAAGTAAGAATTTTGATATTCTAAAATGTAAACAACGTATTATGACTGAAATATACATTTTATACAACACATGCTCTTTACATTTCTCCCATGGAATAATTATTTTCTAAGATCTTGGCGAACATAAGTTTTGATGTCTAAGTACAATCCCCACTCTTGTCTGTAGTAGTTAATTATGAAATATTCCACGTCATTCCTATCCTGGGTTCATATTTAAAAAACTATTTTTATTAAAATCAGACACATGAAAAATAAATAATATTTAAAGACCAAAAGTTTAAGTCAAAAGTTTGAAAGTCATAAATGTAAGAAACGTTTATGACGATTAAAATGTACTCTAAAAAATTCATTCTTTCCATTTTCCGACAAAATCAATGTTAACGGAGATACGTAAAAATATATGTTTTGCGGTCGGAGTAAACCGCCAATCCAGAGGGGGTAGTAATCTATCAAATAGCGCATCTACCAATATTATTTCACTAAACGCATAAACAAAATTATTAATATTTCTATTAAGACATTTTGATTGATTACGAATTAAGCTCTTAGGGCTCTAATATCTGGGGGAAACTTCGAAATGAATTACATTTTAGGACCAAAATCTTGTTCTAAACACAATTTGTTCTTTACATTTTTTTCCGATAAAACCAAAAAAAAAACGAAGTTATTGATGAATATGTTTCACTTAGATATAACCCACTCCCCTCCTAGTTGAACATTCAGATTCGCATATAGCCTATGTTGTACCTTGGGATAATTTAGTCAAAAATATAAAATTACATACGAATCCAATTAACCATTTTTGAGTGATAAGGTAACAACCGGGCGGACAGACAGACAGGCAGAATTTCCAATTTTGATGCCATTGTTCCTAGAATGTTCTGAAATGTGAGGAAAAAAATCCCCGCCGAATTTAAATGGAAAATCACACAAACCTTATGTGTATATATCTATCGGTTGGCATCTCGAGGGATTCTTGATTATTGTTTCTGGTAGTGAATAATCAATTCGACGTACAACCCCGACCGGACCTGAAATGAGTTGCGTCCAGTAGTCTGACGGGCCTCATTGTACCCCGGGGGCCAGTGGTGAATCAATCAGCCTGCCATTGGCCTGCATCTAGGAGAGTCTAATTGATAGTTATCCCGAGACGTATATGCTCGCTAGACTTCCACTAATCCTCAAGCGTTGTACAGTTGAGCGAATATGGAAAAGCATGTTTTTTGTTTTGTGATTCATTATTCGTTTACTTTAGTAAAATAGAAAGCGTATATGCTCACCGTTTATCGATTGAAATAAATTGAAACCTCCAGTCCTCTACCAGTTGTAATTTAGTGGGAATCAATAAAAATGTAGTTTTCCCCAGGACCTTTCACACTCAGATATGTTTTTGAGTAATTTATTAAATGATTGTATGAGTATTAAATGATGTATTCTAAGTCAATTACAACATATTGATTGGAACGGATGGGAAAAGCACACGATTTGGCAATTACATTTAGTTTCGTAGAGTTTCAAAAAGTTCGTTTATATACAAGCCTTAAAGAACAATTTCTTGCTTAGAACACAATTTCTGTAGCTATTTAAAGCATCAAAGTCATTCTAAACGTTAGCTGACGAAATGCGATAAACTAAAGGATTTGTCTGGCTGGTGAATTCTAAATACAACACTGTTTACTTTTATCTCTTAAAACCTTGATTATAATCATTCCGGAGGTTAAAATTATTGCATATCGTTATTAGATCTGACGTCAGCCTGTGACTTATTCTCTCTACAATGGCGGGAGTGTTTTCCTTAGTTCGTTTAGATTGGCTGATTTAAGTTAAAATAAAAATATGTTACTTGAAATTTACCAAGAGAAACATTTTCCTCATTTTATTGACAAGGAAGTTCACTCCCTTGTTGTGGAATAAAAGAAAACATTTTTTCCGCATTCCAATATAAAATATCGCGATGGCCACCGTATTTAAGGTAGTCACCGCCATACTTACAGTGTCTGGTCGAAAAACATTTTCTACTGAAACTATCATCTAACGACTGTTCTGGACTCATCTATCATGGTTCGTGGAAGTTAAGGCATTTGAAGTGGGCTGTGATCGAAGTAAGAGCAACAAAGTTGGCTAACTTCAGCACATTTCCCACGAATTTGATTATAACAGGCAGATAATTAATATTAATCATGATTGATGGAAACACCGCACAGATTATTTAAGAAAATCATCAAATAACAAGGGAACAAAATTTGTTTTCAAACCATTTTTGGCTTTCGGCTTTATTGATGGTCCGATTGCTCTCCAGAAATAAAGAAAACTACTCCACGAAAGTTTGTTAAGCATTTTTCTCTTTCATCACATTTGACTTTTCCGGTTGCAGTGGTTTTGGTTTCGTGAAATTCAGGACCGGAAAAAACCGTAATAAGTGGAATTCGATAACTAACATAATGACTATATTTGAGATGAAGTTCAATCCGAATTGTGGTCTATTTGCTTCAGCGAGTACCGTAACCCAAGCGCACTCTCGTAGAAAACCCCTGAACTTGTAGCTGCACGGTTCATAGCCAGCCTTTGAATTGTGATGTGGTAGTGACCTCGTTGCTCTAGACAAGTTGCTGAATGGTAGCGAGATTAACAAGAGTCTCATTCGGATTGTGTTACCACTCGATTCATGACTAAACGACTCTCAAATCCTCAATTCATTTTTGCAAACTATTATTGATGTTTTGTTACAAATATATTCCAAGTTTAACAGGCCTAGTCTTTTGTCTCACACTGTTTTCACAAAATAATGTTCTCTCTTGGCGGAGATCGAGGTTAGACATTGGAATAGCCACGCCTTGACCAGCACGGCAACCTGTGTTCACCTCCCTTTTTATAATTGCTGTTTTATAAGTTTTCGCTAACTCTAATATCAGTCAATACAATTTCATTTTGTTAATTTTCATTTATATCCCCACTCCTGTTCATTTGACGTTAGCAGTAAGCCGACGTATTTTAACTTTTTAAGTGGGTTTTAGAAGGGGGATGTCAAAAATACTGAAGTATCGCTGTTCCTATGGGTCGAGCCTATAAACGTATATAGCGGATTCTGTTTTATAGTTGCTAGGTAGACTAGTCTAAATATTCGACGGTCCCGGCATCTAGTACCAAGACTTAAGTTAATTATTTTTTATTTTAAGAACATTCAATATGACAATATTTATGAACGGAAGACTGCCCATTTTTATTGAACTCGATGTTCTCTTGCTAGTCAGTCGTCATTATTATTACTGTTTGATAGTTCATATCTACTTCAATTTACTTTTGAGTTATAAATTCACAAAGCACACTTTCAATTTTTAAAACACACAATGTTTTCCAATGTACATGATTTGAAAACTCACAAATAAATAATATTGTTTATTGTTTCAGGAACTGCCTCGTGGGGAAAAGCTACCATATCAAAGTTTCAGACCATGCCATGTACTGCACCAAGTACGAATCGGATTACTACCTTAGTGATACCAAAGCCAAGCTGCCTATAAGGTGGATGGCGTGGGAGAGCCTCTTGCTGGTTAGTATTTACATCAATAGGCACTTTTGATTCAAACTCTTTATTGATATTGTCACGATGTTTATTGATAATATATATCTTAATTTGAGGAAACAAAAATATAGAGTATAATAAAAAATAAATATTAGCTGAGTGTAGATCGTAAGAAGAGAAGGTGTTGAGAGGTCAAGATAGCAAAGGGGTATGGCTTATGGCGAGAGAGGAATATGGCTTATAAACCCCCAATGAACTACATACACAGGAAACACTCAGAATTGGCATTTGAGATGAGGGAGATTAATAAAAGACGTTCATAAAGAAGTAAAGTGAAAAGGGTATGAAAGGCTGGGGAAGAGGGAGTGGCTACACACTCATCAACATGGAGATAGGCAACTAGCCGACAACTGCACAAACACACTTCCATATAGACACATAATAGTCCAGTCACTTAGAACTGGGCTACCTTAGGAAACAAATTGATTACAATCAGACAACATTTTCAGATCATCGCCTAATATTAACTTCTAAACATATGAAATATCAATGATCATCTTTCTGTAATAACTAACAAATTTATTTTATTTTGTTTAACGTACAATAATCAAAATAACATAAATAAAATGATATCCTTAATAACAAATATCACAGGCTTGCCAAATATGAATGTGGCGGGATGAGCTTTCACTAATTTTATGTTTTCCTCGAGGTCCCATTCTCTTTGAGATGACAAAAATATCCCAAGCTCAAAATGTCAGAAGCTTTACCTTAAGGGTAATCAACTATTGAGGTTATACTCATATAAGCCTAAATAGTTCACAGATTTTGCAAATTTCCTCAAATGCCCGTTTAATCCATTCAGGAGATGGCGAAAAAGTCCGACACACAGGGGCTGCATAAACTAATCAGATTTCCCAAGTGAAGTTTTACAAGAGATAAATTTAGATACTTGTCTTCAGAACAGAAAAAGGCTGAATTGTAAACAAAAAACATGTCAGCCAACCTTTCAGAGCTGAATAGATAGATTTAAATATTCTTGGCCGGAATGAAAAACAATTACAAAAATATATCGGAATATAATAAATTAATATGATTGAAAACTATTTAGTATATTTAGTACTGTAATTTATAATGAACTGGAATAATTATTATCCCAATAACTCTGATTTTAGTAATTGAAGAACAAAAGAGGGAGGGGAGAGGGCCCAGAACGAATTTGCATGTATCTAGGCCGGATCAAAGGCGGTCTGCCAGGAACCAACGCTGTTAGATCCTCACAAATTTCCCCCAATTATTTGGTTTAAATTATCTCAACTTAAGTTATTCTAAATATTAAACCATAGGAATGCTTAAATATAAGTCTAAAAACATGACATCATTGTTCATAGTATGCTTATATTAAAAACAGTTAAATGAGTACTAATAAAATACACGACACTCCCTATAGTTTTTAGCTTGTGCCTCGTTACAACAAAAGTGTACATAAAAAAGTGTAAATAACTAAAGTTATTTTGAAAAACGAAGTAAACATCTTCTGTTGTGTGCATGTTTGCCGAAAACCTAATAGGAAACGAAATATCACGATTTTTCATTTCTAGCTTCTTTTATAACCCCCCCCCTCCTGCTCATCCCTATAAATGTTGGTACAGCTTATAATCATGGATTAGTTAATGCAAATTTACATAATAAATAAACATCGTTTGTAATGTGCATGTTAGCTCAAAATCCAATAGGAAGCGTAATATCGCAATTTTTCATTTCAGGTTATTTTCCAATTAAAGTAAATAAAAAATGAGGATGGAATGGGACAGAGATTTATAACCGCCCTAATTATAATTAGAACTATCATAGAAGTCTACATTATTCATAATATGCCTAAACAAACATTAAAAATACTTTAATGAGTAGTAATAAAATTGTTGACTCCCGTTATAGGTTTTAGCGTTTATCTCTTGTATAATTTATTGTATGACAAAAGACAATATAACAAAAGTTACTCTAAATAACAAAATAAACACCCTGTGATATTGGCATGTTCGCCAAAATACCAATAAGAAACGACGTACGGAGATTTTTCATATAATTCCTCTCTTGCAACCCCTACCCCTGATCATCCGTAAAAGTTTTGATAGAGCTTATAATCATTGAACAGAGATTCACATGACGAGTTTGGTTTAGTTCGGTATAACAAAATAATCCCATCTTATAAATTGAATAAAATAGTCTTTATTTCTTAGAATATTCAAAGAAGTACATCAAAAGATTTTTTTTTGTGGGACAGGATCTGTTTAACGTAAATGAGCTCTTGAGGTGTAAAATATCTATTTTGTATTTTTTTTTATGTGTGTGTGTGTGTGTGTGTGTGTGTGTGTGTGTGTGTGTGTGTGTGTGTGTGTGGGTGTGTGTGTGTATGTTACTGCTCCAGTGATCACAACGTTTGTTAGATCGTCACCACCTGACTTGCACAAGGACTTCAGGAGAATAAGATATCAATTGTCCTCTAAACTCAAAAAATCTTCTGGTTCGTAAAACTAGGTTGGATGATACTAAAAACAAACAATCTTTTAGCAATAAGACAAAATTTTACTTAAAATATCTTAATACATTAATAATATTATATATATATATATATATATATATATATATATATATATATATATATATATATCATTTTGTGTGATATTTTATAAAAACACTCTACATATAGACCAACATCGCATTTTTCACATTTAGTTGTAGTCATTTTTGAACAAAGTCGACATTTAGTTGGGTTTTCCATAATTTTTTTTTCGATGCCATGTTTTGAATGAATGATGTTCTCAGCAGTGGGCAAAGTATTCACCAAATGGTTGACACCATCAAAGCGGCTGTCGAAAGGTGTTTTCTTTGATGACCGGCCACGAATTTGGGTAAATTTGGGGTTTGATTGCAATATCGATGTCTTCGGAAATCCAAATGATCCATTGTACCACCATTCGCAAGGTATAACTGTCAAGCATTTTTTTCGCACACATCAAAACAATGAGCTATGAGTGGAAAATACCATTTTTTTAGTTCTGATGCCACAACGACATAGTAAAATATTCTGATCTGTTCGATCAATTCCCCCCATAAACTTATTATAAGAATGAAAAACTTGAGGCTGATCAACTTTTATTTTATTTTTTTTCTCACGTGAAAATCTATTTACTTTTTTCAACAGCCCTTCTTGGCATGTTTATGTATCCACTGAGCAGCAAAATGGCTATGAACACAAGCATTTCGTTTTCAGTGCAGTTTCCGAATTGGTTTCTTTTTGCTGCATATTGATTAGTGTACTTCACTAATAGGGTAATGACTTTTTCATACTTAAAATACCGATAACAGTATGTTGGTGTCATTTCAGGTGATAAATGACATGACTTGAGCTGTGATACTTCACAGCTATCTTCTTCAGGTATCGTGAGTTCTTCCTTTTGCCGGTCAAAAATGATTTTCTCGTGCTTCAACGAAGAAGAAATTGAACCCTTTTTCTTCCTAGGTGGAGGAGATGAGGTTCTTACCCTGTGTTTAATTTTCTTAGGAGCTTTGGTGTCAGATTGACAGCTTGTCGGTTTTTCCAATTGTTTGGGTTCATCGGTTAGAACAGAATGATCTTCAGGTTCCTTATACAAAACAGTAGGTAACGTTCCAACTTGATTTTGGCGAATAATAACCTACGACCTCAACTGGCTTTCTGGAAGATTGTCAATTGAAGGATTTTCTTCACCTCCGGAGCCTTACTCCGTTATGTCATCGTTGCAATTAGTAGGTAGCAACATGCCAACATCTAACCCCTCCCCCTGGAATCTTTTCATCATCTGCCGACTTTAAAAACTCTACCAACTCACTAGAAGTCCATTTTTTTCTGAAAAATAGTAACAAAATCAACCATAATTTTATCTAAGGGTAGTTTCCCAAAAAATGAAAAAATATGACTATCACTAGAATAATAATTAGTGAGGTGGTGATGATAATAAAAATCATTTGAAAAAGGATTATAAATAGCTGATTATATACGTACTTAATTCACTCAGCTTTTCAGTAAATATGGATTAAAAGTATTACAAAAACCCCTCCTCACCCTCTAAAATTGGTGATTACCAAAGCTACATTTAGAAAAATAACTTAGATATTCTAAAATCACCCAAAGGTTTGTCTGAATAGTCAATGATTTTAAAGAAATTAAATGTACCAAATTTTGTTAAAATTATATTACATAATAATTTTGAACCGACATTCTCCTGAAGTCCTTGTCCAAGGACCAGTGATTTTGCGGCCATGTTGAACCCAGGGTTAGAGTGTTAGAAACAAAGTAAATGCTAGAAAGTGTAGTCAATACATTTAAACAAACATATCATGAGACATTACACCAATGACACTAACGATGAATGAATGGTACTTCCCCTTCAACAACAATGTCAGTAAGTTCATCGATGGTTGAAATGAGGTCAAATGTTATGCAGGATTCACAAACTAAAACACTAAAGCTATCCAAACAGGAATAAGTACTGTGAAGCACAGAGCCTACAGATGGGAATACAGGTGCCGCACACTACAAGAGACACTTTGAAACATCACAATCCCTTTGTTTCTCCCAATATGTCTGAGGTCCTTGCACAAGGACTTCAGGAGAATCTGGGTTAAGCTAGTCATTGTATTCATGGGACGTTTATTATGCACGACACATCCAAATAGGTTATGTGATGAACTCATCATAAAGATTTTACCTTCGTCGAAAATTTTTATTTTATCTAAACCATACTCCATAATTAACCATTTCTTTCTTTCGACAGTAAACATCGACAGTATTCGTTAATGGCTGATATCGGTTTTGGAATAGTGGAGAGGGAGTTAGAGGTGGAGACAATTCGAAATTCAATTTTCTGACTTGGTATTCTGGCAGGTGGAAATGACTTCTAATGTAGGTAGGATTTGGCTAGGCTTCCACTGTAACAGTTATAATGGAAGCGTAGCCTATTATTTCATCCTGCCTACATTCGAAATTCAATACATCTCCGATACTATGAGTCAGATCGTGAAATATTATATTAGAACCAATCCTATTAAGCTATTGATGCACTACAATTGTAGTCCTCAACATTTTTTGGTAAATCAAATATTAAGCGAGTTATTCGAACTGCCTTGCTTTGAAGCATCAGGAATCCCCAACTTCTACTCATCGGATTTTTACTTGGAAATAGAGAATTTCTGATGAGATGAGATCACTAGAGTATCCCACTAACTCATGGGACATTTTAGTTAGCCCTGCCTGACAGACGTTTTTGGAATAAGAAATACTAATCTGTAGAGAAAACAATTTTAAAAGTTATATTATCTCCGGAAAATAAATTTCATTTATGGCAGGATGCATTGTGCATTATGAGGGCTGAGAGATAATTTGAGGGAGGAATAGGATAATTGTGTATGGGACTGGTATTCGGCCTTCGTCTACAATAAAGCCTAATGGATAGATGGCTTGAATGTCGCGAGGCATATATTTAGTTGTATGCATGCCTCGGCAACATTGTTCTCTCAATGTTATTAATTTGTGAAACTGCGCTTTCAATATTGGAATGTGACAGTTGATATTGTTCTCCGAGAGAGAGAGAGAGAGAGAGAGAGAGAGAGAGAGAGAGAGAGAGGGAGAGAGAGAGAGAGAATGGCGACGTCACTGTAGTTGAGAAGGGCCAATAGGAATGGGGACCTGATTGAGCTGGTTCTAATAGCTCTTTGTAATGGGCTGCTTTAATGTCGGCCCTGCTCGCAACTATTCGGCCAACTTCGCCACCCCTATCCCAGATATAAACCAACCCCTGCAAACTCATATACCTCATGGGCCTAATAACATTTATGGCTGCTAGTAATCGTTTTAAGAGCCTTCCCTCAGGGGAAAATCACCTATCTAGATACTACTCATGACATGATTTGTCGAAATTGCTTCGACCAGGTGTATATTATATATATATATATATATATATATATATATATATATATATATATATATCTGCGATACCACATAGTGAGTTGGTTCGGCCAGTATACATAACCATCATTAACTAAAGACCATGCCTTGTAGTTGCAACCATTATGTTCTTTAATTTTCTTATTTTTATTTAATTGGTATTTAAAGGCAGAGGAAAGCTGCACACAAGTTGTAGTCAGTTTTTAAGGAAGTCAACAATATTTTTAACATTTAGCACTAAGGGAAAATTAGATTCATATGGAAGAAATAAATAAATATATGAGGTAAATTAAAAACAATACTTCTGTGAATGGTTATTCTCTAATAGAATGTTACCGGAGCATTTATATTACATTAAAAATGTTACTTATTTTTAAATATTAGTGATGTATTTATTTCGATCCACTTAAAACTACTCTGACTAATTAAAACGGGTTATCTAACGGTCACTTCACTTTTCTAGCCAGGGTAAGGATTTTATTTAAAGAGTTTGCCACTAAATAAAGTCTTATTGCCCAGACGGTAATCGAATTCGCCACACTAGGTTTACCATGTCAGATTAAGACCAACGCCTTAAGACTCACATGGAAATCATTAGTATTAAAGTTTATGTGAGGGTTTTTTCTTGGAATAGTTGTTGTAGGTGGTGAGATATATTTGCTGATGATCTTCTAGAGTCTCTAAGTATGTGTTTGATTTGTGAAGGTGCTATTACATGTTGTTACTTCTTCTGTTGTCCGTGAGATAATCCTGCCTTATCCGAGAATGGGATCACTACCATTTCTTCCTTTCCTCCCTTCTGGCTACTCGTTCGCGATCTCTTCTTTGGGAAGCTGCTCATTTCATCTTACTATATCCATTGAAATCCATAATAATGCCTTTAAAAACGGATTCGTTAGGTCTCCCTCTTCTCCTATGCATAATGACCATACCTTCCCGTTAATACTGGCAGATGTCGGAGTAGGCGTAGTATTGTGCTTTGGCGTACACCCACTTATACATATCAGATTTATTCGAAGAAATATAGAATTTATGATTAGTTAAGATTATCAGCGAGTCATATATGAGATTGTTGGAAATGTGCTTAGTTTAGGTAGGTCCTGCGTGACAGATCTTGTGAGTTTGGAGAAGAGAGTACAGCGGCGGCTTTTCTGTTCCAGGGTAAGCAGAGCACGAAGAGTGACGTCTGGTCGTTCGGTGTCACCCTCTGGGAGCTGCTGACTGTCTGCGGGCAGAAACCTTTCGGAGAGCTGACTTCGGAACAGGTGGTAGAGAACTGCAGCCATTGGTACGAGGGGAATGGCCAGCAGAGGCTGCTAGGCAGACCTACCAACTGCCCTAGGGAGATCTATGACCTTATGACAGAATGCTGGAAGAGATCGGACCAAGACAGGCCTAGGTTCTCCGAGATTCACCTCTTTCTTCAGCGGAAGAACCTAGGCTATGTGCCGGCAATAGCCTGATAATCGACAGCAACATATATATACTCTTCACTTTCCTTTTGTAAAAAAAAATCAATCTAACGTGTATGTATGTCTCTCTCTTTTGTTTCGATTTTTGTATTTGATTTGTTGTGATTATATTTAGGTTCTAAGGGCGCATGCGCTATTTGTCGAGGACAAAGTAGGCCTACTCTACAAATCAAGACTCACTCCAGTGTCTTTCTCCAGAGGGTAGCTGGCATCCGATGATGGATGAACCAGCCCGGGACCCACGAGCACCCAAGGTGTACAGCACTGCTTCTATCTCTTTTTTATATCTCTATGTAATCTAAATAATTGTAATCTATATTTCTGTCCTACTTTACACGAACAGAGGGCGCTCTTTCATCCGACAGACTTTTGTTTAATCGAATCACGACAGAAAAATATAAATGTGAGGAGGATAAAGTAAACAAATATTTCTAGATAAATATATATATTTGTATTTGATCCATGTGCATATATATATATATATATATATATATATATATATATATGTGTGTGTGTGTGTGTATAAATGTTAAGGCGGTGGCTGATTGGAAAGGCTCAAGGGAGAAGAAGAAGAGAGGAATCTGTAGTATGACGTCATATCGTCTTATCAATGTTTATCATCAAATCTTCAGACTAAAATACACTTTATATTTAATACTTAGATAAATGTAAAAAATGTTATTAATAATTAAATATTGATAATCTAACATATAGTTTCTATATAAGTGTATTGTAACTTTTTTGAAAATCTGGTTCTTCCTTAAAGGCTAGGAAATACTGAAGATTTAAGGATAGAAGAGTTGTGTAAAGTAATTTCAAGAAAAAATTTTAAAAATATATAAATATATATATAATAAATCCTATTTTTATCTTAGTGGGCAAAGAATGGACTTTTAAAATAACATAAAAATATATAAAAAAAACAAAAAAAAAAAAACTTGAAAATGAGTCTAAAAGGAGGTGATAATGTTAAATGGTTGCACGTTTTCTACAGCTCTGTAAGTGTTCTTTTAGCCTTGGTGAGAAGGTTCACTGAGCTACTCAAAGCTTTTTATACATTATGAAATTCGACCAAATCAAATTTAATATTCTTTCTTTTTCTATATGGAGTTATCGTTTTTTACAAAACGTTTGTTTGTTGTTACTTAATAAAGTAATAAATGAAAAAAAAAAAATATAAAAAAAAGATTCACTTGTATATAATCATTAGTACATAGATTTAGTATTATGATGGAGGTAATAAGCATATCTAATTTAATTATTCTCTGAGAAGAAGAATCGCCTAAGTTTTCCACTGCATGTAGTCTGTAAATACATAACATTAGCATTAGTTCGAGTAATGGAGACACTTTTTTTTAAAATTTGAATTCTATAAATTCTACCTACGTGATACATTCCAACGAATAATTTTCATTAAATAGATTCTGGCTGGGATCGCCGTATTTATATAATATACAAACTTTTTTATTTATAAATTCTCAATCGAATTGTTTCTTCTGTATTTTTTTTATAATATATCTTTACATAAGGTGAATATCATAAGTATAAATTGTTGGTCATGTTTCTTCCTTTCTTATTTATTAAATTCGTAATTTTCCATTATTAAATGGAGACGTTTTTAGGTTTTCTTGTAAATATAACTAGAAATGAGAAATATATGTGTAGGAGAGATGACAAACAAACAGTATTATATGAAGAGCTGTTTTCGAGTAGGATAATACAATAAGACAGGGAACCATTACACAACTTAGAAAGTAATTATAATAATTAAGAAATACATTTCAATTTTTTTTAAATGTGTAATTTGACCACAATTTCCAACTGTGAGTTACTTTCCCTTTATTGCGATTCTCATTCAACATTTTTGGTGAAATAAATAAAAGCAGTTGTACTGTAAAGGTTTAAAAATGATTCATCAAATGACTATAAGTCAGTTTTCATCAATTGTATGTGTTATTATGGAGTGTAGGTGGGGCGAATGCAAGAAAAAGTGGATAATAAACGGTAATTGGTTGTCACTAAACTCTTGGCCACAGCCACGCTGATAACGATTCAAAGAAAAAGTGGATAATAAACGGTAATTGGTTGTCACTAAACTCTTGGCCACAGCCACGCTGATCACGATTCAAGATGGCTCTCGTACAAATGCGTAACCCTTTAATGTTAACAAACTGAATGAATTTAATTTTCGAAATTAGCGAAAATTATTGTCAATAAATACATTTTTTTAAATAAAAAAAACATGGAATTTATAGTTGGTTGAAAAAATGACGGCGCAGTCCACATATTCACTGAAATGAATAAATCTTCTAAATTACAAACAATAAAGGGGTCGTAATCACCGATTTGAGCAGAGAAATTTTTCATACCAATGACAATCTCTTCCCGTTTTTGTTATCGTATTTCAGTCGAGCATATCTATTTATATATCTCTTTTATTTATTATATATGTGTGTAACTTTTTTTTTTATTTTTATACATTGGAAGGTGGAAATTAAATCGAAAAAGAAATGCTGCGTGTTTATACCAATCCTGTTGTAAATTCGAAAGGTGGGCTTTTGGTCGGCCGCTCCATATATAATTATAAATTATTTCTGAACCAAAAACTTGAACAAGAATCACAATAAACGGATAAGTAACAAATAATTTAAAATCTTCTCACTTAATAATAATAATAACTGCCCATTGAACTGAGTAACAGAAAGCAATAAAGTTCAATGACATGTACAATTTTAAGAGTGTTTGTAATTTATATTAGATGAGGCTAATTCAATTTTTCAATGTTGTATTGATTTGTCAAAGTATCATTTTTGTGATAATTGTTATAATATTGTATTTCCCTATTTAAGAAAAGTTATTCCAAAAATTAAAAAAAAAAAATACTTTTTTCGTCGTTTTTATGATGCAAGTATTTTCACATTTATTCTGGATGTCCTTTTTGTATTGTGCACTCAAACTTTATTAAGGCTACTTGATGTATATTTGAAATGATTATGTAAATACACACATATATACAATGGCGGTTCATGTAGCATCTAATCTCTTTATTCTATTTTTAAAACTCCACACTTACTGCTCAGGGACAATGTTTGTATTTCAATTTTATTTAGTCCCTGATAGACTTTTCTTAATTGGCCTCTTCTTTATAAGTTGTTATCTAATTTAAAGGTTTTATATTATGTCGGTGTTAGGTTCATCAAATATTCACGAGGATTGCTTCAATAGTTTCCAAATTTTTTATTCATGTACAATGAATTCATAACCACTGAATCTTTTTAATTACACAAGTCTTAGCAAAACCTCCCCTTTCTCTACCCCTCCCCCTTTCTCACCCCTTCCCTCTTTCTCTCCCCCTCCCCCTTTTTCTCCCTCTCCCCCTCCCCCCCTTTCTCTCCCCCCTTTCTCTCCCCCCCCTTTCTCTTTTTCTCTCTCCCCCTTCCTCTCCCCCCCCCCTTTCTCTCCTCCCCCTTTTTCTCACTTCCCCTCCCCTTTCTCACCCCCTCCCTTTCTCTCCCCCTTCTCTTTCTCTACCCCTCCTCTTTCTCTCCTCCTCCCCTTTCTCTCCAACTCCCCTTTCTCTCCCCCTCCCCTTTCTCTCCCCCTCCTCTTTCTCTCCTCCTCCCCTTTCTCTCTAACTCCCCTTTCTCTCCTCCTCCCCTTTCCCACCCCCTCCCCCTTTCTCTCCCCCTCCCCCTTTTTCTCCCCTTCCCTTTCTTTCCCCCTCCCCCTTTCTCTCCCCCTCCCCTTTCGCTCACCTTCCCCCTTTCTCTCCTCCTCCCCTTTCTCTCCTCCTCCCCTTTCTCTCCCCCTCCCCTTTCGCTCCCCTTCCCCCTTTCTCTCCCCCTCCCCTTTCTCTCTCTCCCTCTCTTTCTTTCTCCGTCTCATTCCCATTAAATCTACACGTAAATTTAGCATTAATCTATATTGAAACCATCTCCCTTCTTTCCTTTCTATTCAGATATAGTTAGTTACTTGAACGTTCCGACAACCCTTAAAAAGCTTCAGATAGGAATGAGAAAAATTCCCTTCCCCCTCCTACCAATTCCATCGCATTTTTTCCTTTCTCAAGTCCAATCCCTAACCTACTATCGATGCTCTCTTTATCACTACTTTTTATGTTTTCTCATGTCACTAAGGAATCAGATTCTAGAAGAAGTGAAATTTTCTGCATTAATTTATTTATTTGTTTGTCATTCCTACGTCTGTTAAAGAAAAAAGAAAAAAAAGGGAATTATCAACCTATAACTATGTAAATTTATTATTTTTTGAACATCCATTTTTGTAGCCTAAACGAGAATTGGGAGATAATAGTTAGAATTACAAACATCCTCGGTCCGAGAAAAAAATATATAAAAAACGTGGATCTTGCTCTTATTTAAAGTTATACAGGAGTTTTATAAAGAGTTATTTCCACCCATTTCATTCTTCTAGTCCATTTTTTATTTTTACACAAAATCATCTCATTTCCTTATTTTTCATAACAAAGTAATCGTGCCGAAATATTTCATTAATGTCTTACTTATTTTCAGGTTTTTGAGTAATTTGAAACAAACAGCACATATTAGATATAAGTCAAGCCCCATTTCGATGTGATGTTTCGGTTGCCAGAAAATTTAGCTGTTTCCTGGTGTAATGGAATTTAGCTAAATTTTGAATCGAATGGTTTATGGGAGAATGTAGCTTTAATATTTGGATTTGAGAATATATGCTCAAAAGTAATTATAGTTATTATCACTATGTTTCAAAGGTATAACTATAAATTCAAATGGAAAAAATGAATTATCAGTATTAATATAATCAAAATTGTATTTATTAAGAGTTAGACATTCAAAGTCGTGATTATTATTAACACATGGGTTGGATTTATTTACAGATTTTATTATGTCATGTTTAAGTAAATTCATTGATTAAAAAATCTTTGTTCCCATGTCTTAAGTTCTTTTCGTCACAATTTTCACATCAAAACCATAATAAATCTAAATAATGTATTTAACGAGATGAAAGTAAAAAGGATAATTTGAGCCTTTACCACTGCAAGTGTTTCTGCAAATGGAAGATGGTTGGCATCTCTGACAGCTTCACAATATTGCCCTGCTTCTTTTTTTTAAAAAGGGGTTCATTATTATAGATAAACACAACTGTAATCTCAAAGGTATTTCACAAAGAATACGTATACCGAATTAAAGACGTAAGGTTTTGATCGCCTGCTGTAATGTTTGATGCTGTCTCTGAACAACTCCTAAAACATTAGCCAAATACTAACCTTGTCTTCCAATTTGGTCGACAGTCACTGAGCTCTGGTATTCGGAGCACCATATTTTCGCTCCATTCCTTCCATCCTTGGATCATGGATTAGCTCCATTATTCATAAAGCTATGCACAAATAAGTTATTTCCTGGAGGTTATTTAAATCCCTGTCATTTCCAGTCCTAAAAACAAAAAATAATTAAATAAATAATGAATAGGGGGGGGGTACGTAAATTTTAATTAAACAGAAAAGTCGGTCTCTGCCTGAACCCATGTACCAACTTGAACCTGCATAGAATGAAGATTTGCCTGTAGAATATCAGTTTGCCTCTTCCTTTGTTTGTTGTTAAACAGTCTTAAGCAACTCTAGAGCTCTTACCAGAACACTAAATCAATTATTAGAACCTGTTTTCATAAATAGATCTAGATAATGCAATCATCAAAAGGAAGCTGCTTACAGTGCACTTTCATTATGCTTTCCCTGGATATGACCAATTTCGAAATGAATCGGACGTTCAAGAGTATCAATCCTTAGTAATCAAATTCTAACGAATGGCCTGACGGACTCCGTACTCATAATTTTCTATTAGCAAAACGTTCCCACCAAAATTTCGTATATTGGGTCAGAATACAGAACCATCCTGGAGACACTAATTCCCACGACACTGTATAAGCACCAAAAGGGTTAAGTACCTGTCTACAATTTTGCAGATGAGAGTTACTAAATATTTAACGAGTTAATAAGATGGGAGAAACAAATCAATTTTGAATAATTGAATTTACTAATAACCCCCCCCCGTTCCCCTGCATATTTGATAGAGTCAGCCACTTATTGTTGCCCAATATAAAATACAACTGATTCAACTCGATCTGTGACTATAGGCACTAGCTAACGAAGGCATGCCGTGTACAGTCCATTAATAATTAAGTGAATTATTAAAAATTGGGTTTCATTACCTCTTTGGCTTTTTGGAAATTCATCTATTATTGGAGTGTTAAAATCTACACTACCTACACTATTTATGTAGCAAAATAGATCTACTTCCATAATCAACATTTTACCGGGTTTTTATCGTTGGCTGTCGTATATACTTTTTCTTCCTCAAACAATAAGTTATTTCTCAAAAATAGAACTAATACAAATATAGTAAAGCGAAAAAATTAATTTTTCCTTTTCAAGTACAAAGCAATCGATTTTGCCGTCATAGTTGGAAAAGCAAGAACTAACTCGTGTGTCAAAGAGTTGAAGCATTTCACCTTGAGAGGGCGCATACGTCGCAAACTACTATACTATTTATAATTGTACTACTTATAGTTTATAAAAAAATATTTTAAATAAATCCATTATTTTAACAGTATTAAATTAATCTTACGGGTTTTAGTGGTTAAGCATAGATTATTTCAAATTAATTATGTTCTAAACTAGATCTAAGTGTAAATAGAAGTAAGGCGTCTTATCGGCGGAGAATGATTTAAATTTCGTTTTTAATATTATTTTTGAACGTATTTAGTTATTAAAAATAATATGTAAAAATAAATTAAAGCTCAAATATCAGTGTAAATTGCTCACATATCGGTTGCCTGGCCTGGGCCTCGGTTAAACAATTGTTATCAATATTATATCATTTAAAACTAGTATTTAAGGATTAGCCTCAAGGGTGAGTATCGTTTGTACGTTTTAAATAATGCGTGATTTAGGAATAGGTTATTTAAGTGTAAGGTTTGTGTTGTTTGTTTCAAACCCTTTGCGACAATTTTCAAGGGCGAAAGCGGATTACATTTAGCATATATTTATTTACGTCACACATTACGATTCGTACTGCAAACATTTTCGGGGCAATTGACCATTGAGTCGAAATTAGTTTATACATTTATTGGAACGTACGTAGCAAGTGCAAAATCAGAAATTAAAAGAACTTAATACGGAAAGCCAAATAGAAATGCAAATCACGTGATGGAGATCGTAAAATATTTTTAATTCACACCATTTACTTCTCTTTAAGAGCTATAACTGTGAACTAAGAAAATTTACTCTCTGGCCTACAGCCACTTCAACACCAGATTAGAATCCATATTATTCTCCATTTGCTGCCGAATTAAACTATGATGGACAAAAACTAATCGAAGAAAATGCAGGAAGTGTGTGGAGGTAATGAGCTGGGACTAGCTGAAATGGTAGCTCCCCCCCTAGACTGGCGGGCCTGGGGACCACTGCCTAGAGCACCAATAACCACCATTCTTGTAGACGCGATCCACGAGAGTCAAAGTCCTTCAGCAGCTAGGTACTGGCGCTACTCCAATAGCTCATTCTCCCAGGAAACTCTTCTACTAAATATCTACAAGACTCACTCTCATGTTGCTCGTCTTCGGTGATATGATGCAATCGCATGAAGATCAAATGAACATTCGCGCCCCTCCTGCTGAATAATTATCCTTTATGATAAAATTTGTGTAAAAATATACTCGAATACATGCTCTAACTGAGTCGAATAAGATGTTTATTAATTGTTTAAAACACTAATGACCATAAAATAGTGGAATGAGAGAAAAACAATTTAAACCATCTGCATAGTTACACGAGGCGAGAGATATGATTGCAATATATTTAGATGGAGTCACTCAATGTAAAGCAGTCAGCTGAATGCCATGATGACCTAACAAGCCTCTAGCATACACTCGATTATGCCAATTCCAAGTTGCGTTGTTACCAACAACAGGAAAATGAACTTGTGGCAAACAGTCTATAACTGAGAGCGAGAGAGAGCACGAGTCGATTTCAGAATAATAGTTGGCTTAACAGTAACATGGCGAGAGAGACATGTATCGATAGATGGAAATGCTTGTACGCCAAACTGATATGTAGCTGTACTTAAAGCGATGATAGAGCTAACACAAGTCAGTAACATACCATTTTAAACATTTGAATGGACGACACACTCCTCACCAACACTCACTGATAATCAACACAATTCAATGGATTGTTAAACAACATTTTACGTTCAGGATTTCATTTTATTACACGCTGCATTACATATACTTCTAGAAAGTGTTTGGTGTAATGCAAATATCTGCAGATCGCCATAACTTAATAACAAATTAATAATAAATAAATAATAAAAGTATTTGTATATTCCTCAGACGACAAAACTTGAACGGTACGGATTAAAAAAAAATTGTGCTTCTAAAGGTAGCATTTAGCGAGCCAACATTCAATTAAGGACCAGCGGGTAAATACCTTCAAAACCATAAGAGACGATATCTGACATTATCATAGTTTTTAAAATAATATACTAGCTTGAATAATATTGAATAAGCTAGTGAATCGTTGTGGCGGTAAATATAGAAGAACATTATGACCAGTTGTAGCTGCTGAAGAGAATCCATGCGATTGACGTCAAACATGTATACCCAATCATCTAATCCAAAATCACTTATTTATTTGGCTTTCAGTATGTTCATATCGAAGAAATTTAACTTCAATTTAATATTGTACTATAGTATAGCATTTTACACAAATTTTGTAGTACATTTCCATTTCACACTTTATTTTTTTATATATCAATGATCCATTAACAGATTTTTTAAAACCAGATTATTTGTATAACTTTGCAATTTTCTTTTTCATTTATATAATTTAAGTTTTATTAAGATTCGATTCGGTTATAAGTTAATAACTCAACACCATTTACCTAGTCATTTATTTCATTTATTAATTTGTTTTTCTCCGACCGCTTAATGTAACATTAAATGAATGAACTAATTGTCTCTTACTGATTAAAAGGTAAGAGATAACCGTTATGATGAAGTTAAACGGTGATTTCGTAGCTAAATATATATATGTCAGTGTGTTTCTGTACGCTCTGCCCTGGAAATAAAACCTTATAAGAAGAGGCCAAATTCCTTTCAAAATTCTAATTTCTACAAAATCTGTCTAAAGATTTTTGAATGTTGTTAAAAACCTATTTTGTAATCTTTGCATTTCCTTTGCACTCTGGCAGCTGCATTCTATCTCTCATTCTACTGCTTTAGATCGGAACAACATACGTCATCAACTTACTCACTGACGTCATTATGTACTCTCGACAAAATACAAATCTTTCTCTGTCACTCTCTTTCTCGTCTGTGTCTGTATTATTGTCTCTCTTACAAATGAAAGTACACATTCTTTCTCTTTGTAATGTATTTATCTGTATGTATTTTATTTATTATGTATTTATAAATATGTATAATTTGTTTGTAATAGAACTATGGATTGGAAACAATGACTGTTTCTCCAATGCCGAATGACAATCACTGAAGCGACAGTGGAAAGCCATTAGTGGCCCCAACTCATTCATTTCACTCTCTAGATGTATTTAGAACTGTATTTCCAAAATAGAAATTGTATTTGTAATAATTGTACGAGTAGAAGGTTCGTTATCAGCTGCTGCATTCTCACTCCATCTTCTATAACTTTCACATTTTTCAAGGAGTTAGCCCCTCTTCAGGTGTTGAATCAAATAAAATTGCTACAAATCAACACATTTTAAAAAACAAAACTATAAACTTAATTCCAACACATGATTTTTGTTCATTTGGTGAATTGATTAGATAATCAAATAAAGACTTAGTTGAGTTAAAAGACGGCTAAATATACATTTTATCATCGCAAAAACAATTTTATTCAAGCATTTTATTATTTATAAACATACGATTACTGGAATAGTCCATTCATCTCAAGCAAATACTATTAATTATTTTTCCTGTGTAACTGATTGCTAACATGCTAACCAATCATAATAAATTGGCTTTGAATTATTCCCTCAATTGTATCAAATCAAAGTTCAATATTTTTCTCTTAATAATCAGTAATGAAATGAATAAAATGATATTGTGTAATCAAAAATTCCATTATCGACTAAATTAAAAAATTGGACTCAATAGTTAAATTTTGAAGAAGAGCATCTAAAACTAAAGAGACATCAACGAATTTTCCCCTATATTTTTTTTATTAGTAACAACTTTTAGCAATATTCATTTTTATTATAAACAAAAAGCACTAAAATCCTCTTGAGTTGTCAAAGTTTAGCCTTACTTTATACATTGTATTATTTTATCAAACATTTTTATCTCCAATTAAAGAAATACAAGAGCTTTATATCATTGATAATTTCAAATTTCTAAAAAGTTCTGAAAAGATGAAATATTTATACAGATAATATCATTCATTTTTAGCAACGCTAATCGCTCTAGATGTCATTAAAGACGTTTCGCTGTCATAAGTCTATTCCAGTTTGGAGACATTTCTTATAAGTTGCCAAGAAAGATGCATTAAAGACACGTTTTATTTGGTTAAAAGAAAATTGGGCTTCTTCAAATTTTGAATATTTATGTGTTTTTTCTCGTTTCTTCCGAATTTAATTCACCCCATATTTAAGCGGTTCCATATTGTTGTAGGCGAGCTAAGGTGCCAGAGTAAAGCAATTTAATAAGGGAATCGCGAAAAAAATATTGGTAAATGAAGAACTATAATTATATTTTATGTTTAAAAATATCAAATTTGACCATAAATTAAGAACAAAAAAAGAGGCCGCAACTGGATGGATGAGGTAATGTCAATAAACATAGAATCAAACATACTATACAGTTCATATAAAGACAACGAAACTTAACAAAATGGACAAACAATAAACGTACTCAAAGACTGGCGGAAGTATTATTAAAGAAAAAATAACCGATGAAGGTTTCAATGATTCTTGTTTTGTAGGAGCTGACATAGGGTTGTTAACTCGAATTGAAAACATCCCTATTGTCAAATAGAGGCAGAATTAAACAGCAGAATACTACTACAAGTTAGTAAATTAATGAAATATTTACTATAAGCATTACTATAGGCAAAAGTGGCTTAGACAGTTTAGAATTTCGGGAAGGAGGGGGGGGGGGATTTGATTCAAAGTCGGCCCGAAAATCTCTTTAAACACTTATATTTATATATTCAAATATTTATAACTGGATAGTGAATTTTCAAGCTTTTAGTTTAATTCTTCTTTGTTTTTGTTTTTTCAAATGTTAAACTATTTTGTCTAATGTATTTCGTTTTGATATTTTTAGAATAAGCCCAGGCTACGGCCTAAGAAGCAAATATTGTACACATCAGACATTACCTATCAAGCATATGTTAAACACCAGGATCTGTTTTTGCCGGCTATCCTTCAATATTAAGAAATGAAAAAAAAATAAAACAACTTCTCCTTCTTCTTCTATTGATATGTTCCACTAATAAATCAAATTTCCTTTGTTGTAAGGATAATATAAATAATATTTATTCTCTCTTTGAAGGACCCCTTCTATTAGTGCAACGCATGTATTAGATCTAAGTCATTAATTGACAAACTATAATTGAAATTAGTTGTTGAAATTCAATTTTTTTTTAAAAGGTAGGAGAACAATATAATAAATAATATCATGAAAAATACTTTTTATCTTTTGAATGTAGAATACATGAGATAGCATTTGAAGAAGATGTTTCCAAAATGAAGAAAATCATTGTTGAATATAAATGCTGAAGAGGGATTATTTTCGTGTGGAAGGTGTTGGTCACGATGCATGTAGACCTGTTGGAGTGAGAATAGGCTTACTGTCCGAAACCATTCTCCTTGTACAATTCTAAAAGATGTATTTCCTCATCAATTGGGTCGACTGCTAGAATTTCCGTGGTCACCCACTTCCTCTTTACCAACCATCTTCCTCTTCCTCTTCCGTTTCGTAAAAAACAAAAAAATAAAACTTATTTCATTTTCTCATCTACCAACTCGAGTTGCAGTTCCCAAATCTTCACTGTCATTCCACCATAATCCTTCTTCCGGGGCGGCAACTCAAAGATCTTTAATTTCTCTAAATGGACAAGTTTTCTACCTAGGTGTAAGTATCAATATGTATCAAGATAAGAAATGTTATTTTCTTTTTTAGATGATAAAATAAATGTTTTTTTCCTCAATAAAATTACGTCATTTATTTAATTTCCTTTTTCCTACCTCCTCTTTTAATCCTGTGCACAATTTTATGGTATAGTAGCCATGTAGCAGTGAGAGCCGAATAAAAAGTACGGAATGTGCATTTGTCATGTTATTCTACTCTCACCTGCGAGAAAACTATTTATTACAGATTTGACTTTAGAAAAAGGATACATTCTACTCATGACACTTATTCTCGAAAACCTCTTTTTATTAGTATTTTTTTTTTACTTGTTTATTTGGGTTTTAATACGTTTCAAAAAATAGAACAATACAATACTAATAACAATAATATAAGTCCCCTAACCTATAATACTTTATAAAAGACACAATTAATAAGGGGGTCCCTAACCCCTTGGATGTCCCTAAAGGACATTATAAAAAAGGTGCTAGCACCCAAAAAGAAGTTCTTTGCCTTAACCTAACACAAAGCTCTCACAAAAAAAAAAAAAAAACAACAAAAAATGTAAATGAAAATAAATAAAACAGAAGAGAACAACAACAAAAAAAACCGTCATACATATTTGTCTAAAAATGTTTCCTAACCATAAATACACTCATAAAAAAAAAATACAAAAGAAAAAACATTCCTCCTAGAAATAGAACTTCTTAAAACTAAAATTACCTAAAAATAAAAAAAAAAAAAAAAAACTTAAATAAATAATAATCAACGACTTCTAGGCCGAAGCGTCACTCCACAGTTCGTCCTGAAATGAGCACACTATAGATTCGGGACACTTCCACCATACTTGCCGAGCCTATCCTACACCTTCTCTTGGTCTGCCAGCTGCCCTGAAGCCTCGAGGAAAGGTACTGAACTTGGCCCACACGAACCAGGTTCCATTGAGCACTTTGATGGTGATCCACTCCAGTGTAGCCTGACTCACTCCCAGCTCTCGCAGCCCATCTGCACTCTTCTTGCACCAAACGCCTTTGTAAGACAGGGTTACCGGCAGAACCCTCACCAAGCCTGGCTCCACATCAGCGAGCTTGGCAACAGCAATCTTCAGCTCCAGCTGATCATATTTGCTTCTCTTCCTAAAGAAGCTGTCTTCCAAGGGTCCCGCCGCGGTGACCATGTGCACATCAATAATAGCGGCCTAACATTTATACTCCACGACCAAGTCCGGCCTAAATTTACCCTGTGGGGTAATAAAAACATTTTCATGCCACGTGTGCCACCCTCTCATGATGAAACCCCGCCTTACAAATCTCCCTGTCTCGTCGTGCCGGTATATCCTTAGCCTGCGAGTATATGGGCAGATGCTCATGATGTGGGCCATCGTCTCCAGGGAGTCACAACCAGCTCGGCAAGTGGCATTCCTCCTCCGCTCCGGCTAACCCCGGGATGTCCTCATCCTGGTAGGGATTGCCCCTCCCACAATCCTCGAGAAAGCAACGAATTGCTTTCCCGACAATTCCGCCGCTCTTGAACCCATCCATGCAGTAGAGGCAGTCACCTTTCTACATTCACTCAAATCCTTACAGTCAACCCTTGCATACAGCTCATTAATACATGTCACATTCACATCCAGGACATTCTCAGGTGGCACCAACCCCCCACAAAGCCCTTGTCTCACCTCCCGCGTCGCTCCCCTCTCTCCCAATACGTGAGCAGCGAACCCTAACCGTTTGGCCCTAAGAAAGGGTATATTTGAGGCAAATGAAGGAATTCCAGTCCCACCATTCCTCCGACCAGCATGAATAAACGCATTACAGGAATCCGGTGGGAGATGCAACCATTTGCGTACAAAAGCCCTTATACCCACATCCATTCGACGGAGCTCAACCGGGTTGGGTTTTCCAAGCACCAACCCATGGAACCACCGGGGTAAAACGTAAGTCCTCAAAGCTTCGGTAAGGCCTATCGATCTTAGACATTACGTCCATCCAATTAGGCACATAAGGCTCCGCACCACGATACGAAAACGGGACGCCAAGGTACACCCAGACATCTTCAACTCCGAGAGCCCGAACAGGCTGTTCGGGAACCTTCTTATGTCACAGGGACAACGTAGTTACGACGAAAATGGGGTTTATTCCAATTTGTGAAGGATTAGTAGTATTTACTATTTCGAATGTTCGAAAAGAGCACAACATTCAGCCAATCTGAGGTAGATAGGTAACATTTATGTTCTTGCAGAGGAGATGGAAATTTAGTGCATAAAGGTGCAATTCATATGCACAGTCATTATCCAGGCTCCAAAGGTTTCCCGGGCAAAGGCGGGAACCGGGGCGTCTGTGTGAATATAGTTCGATAAATTTATAACATGAAAAGGATAAAAAGGAATTGCAGAGCACATTGGTATACTCTAATGGGCAGGGCGAACTCTATACAAAGAGTATAACAAATCGGAAATTGTAAAGTGTAAATATTGGTTAATAGAAAGAACATATCTTGTTGCCTTCAAATTAATAATATTTATAGTTTTAAGCATAAAGTTTGAAATGTCTAGTCCCCCGTCAACATAAAACCATTGTATCATGCTAGGATCCGGAGAAAAAATATGCAACACATTTAAATTATAAATGGATATGAGAATATAAATGAGGATGTAACAATATTTAACCTTATGGAACAAAGAAAAAGAATCCAGCATTATATACCCCACGTTGACAATATTCATATCCCAGATACTTAAAATAAAAAAAAAAAGAACTCATTTCAGTCAAAGCAAGTCTCTTGAAACACTAATGAATTCTATTTAGTTACTGGAAGTCGATATCAAAATGCATAGAACTAAATTAAGACTTTAGATCTAGTGTCCCATGTCGAAAGGTAAAATTTGAAAATAAGTTAAAAATAAATAAATGTTTAGCACCTTAAAATGTATTCTTAACACAATCCAAAATTATTTTATTTATTTAGGTGTGTCGCAATTTTAGCGATTCACACTTCTCATATTATAAAACTAAAAGTTGATATAGCCACCTTATAAAAAAAGAAAAATATGTTAAAATATCTACAGTCGTAGGTCGCAAGGCGCGGTTACATTTTCTCCAGTCTATATTAATGGTAGCAGATTCTGATTCTTTAAGTTAAGGTTCGATATACGTTTTAAATGTAGTTGAAAAGATGTGTCCGTTGGAGGTGTTTCATGATTGTCGGGCTGTTGTCGTATAGTAGTTCTGATAGGTTGGTGGGTAAGTTCTTGTCAATTATTAGTCTGCAGTCTGTAAGTAAGTGTTTGATAGTTAGTTGTGTATTGCACAGTGTACATAAAGGTGGATCAGTCCTAGCCACGAGGTGTCCGTGTGTTGCTGTGTGAATGGCCATGTCTCAAACGAGCAAGAACTACTTTTTCTCTTCTAGTGTCCCGATTAATTGACTGCCATTCACTAATAGAGCCTTTTATTCCTCGTAGTTTTGTGTCTGTCTGATGCCATTCCACTTCCCATTTTAGGCTGACTTCTCTTTTAATAAGTTTAATGGTATCGTGTGCTGTAATGTGATCAGTGCGTAATGTGTCAAGTTAAGTCGCTAATTTTGCATGTTTGTAGCCAAGATATTTTCCGTGATGTCTGCATGCCCTGGTATCCAATGAATAGTTATTATTTTATTCATTTTTGTTTGTAAGTTCGTTAGTAATTCTTGAAGCCGTCTCATGAGAGTGTGAGTTGAGTAAAGATCAAGTATTGACTGCATAGAACTGTAGGAGTCAGTAAAAACATGAATGTTGTCTTGTTGTACGTTAGTAAGTTGATACGTCCGGTAGTCTACACGTTAGTACTTCGTTCCCCACTATGGCGGCTGATCTACATTTTTCTGCATATTTCGAGCCATCTGTATATACGAAAAGTCCTGTCCTGTTTTTTTGTAATTATGTTCTGGTACTCGTGTTTATAGTGTAAGGAAGAAAGTGGGTTTGATTTCTTGAATTTTGAAGTTATTTTTTGGTATATGTATTAGCCAAGGTGCTGTTTTGTGTTGTATGGGATAAATGTTCGGTAATGTAATGTTGTAAGTAAGTAGCGTTTGAAACAGTCTGAAGTGATAGGGTTTATGCGAATTGGGATTATCAATATAGTCGGTCATTTTTGGGTTTTGTCTAATTTATTCAATGTAAGGGCATGATTGTGTGGAAAGTGTTGTTATGTTGTATTTCATGATATTATATGAATGCCGATGATTTAACGGAAGTTCTCCAGTTTCTGGGCACAAGCTTATACTTGGAGTTGTTCGAAAGGCACCTTTGCTAATCTTAGACCTGTGTTCTGAATGGCCTCAAGAATTTTTAAGTATGTTTTGGCTCCCGAGAAGCCTATACTTCCATAGTCTAAAATAAATCTCGTATACGAGAGATATACCATCATCATAGTTTTCCTATCTGCTCCCCATTTTTGGTTTCCAATAACTCTCAGAATATTAAGCTATTTTTCGTAAAGAAGTTTTTATAGGGTACCCGGGTCATCTTTTTATCGAGCGTTATTCCAGGAATTTTATTTAGATAAAGATATAAAGGTGGTGGTTTCAAACGTTTTTTAGTGGAAAGGATAGTCTTCGTTTTAGTGGTGGAAAACCGTAGACCGCTTTCGTCGCTCCACTTTTCTAAGTTATTGATGATGGATTTTATTCGTTCAATTACCACATCAAAATGAGCAGCCGATCAGATCATCAACAAACAGACAGTAATGCACATCAGGTGGTATATATTCTGTGACATTATTGATTGCAACATTAAAAAGTGTGGTACTTGAAACACTTCCTTGTGGCACGCCATTGGCTTGAATAAACGGGTCTGAGGGAGATGCCCCTTGTTTAACTCTGAACGTTCTAACGCTAAGAAAAGACTTTATGACATAAGTATTCTTCCCTGGATATTCCATTCAGCCAGCTGAGACAAGATTGATCTTCTCCATACTGTGTCGTAGGCTTTTTCAATGTCAAACGATACGGCAAGTACGAGTTTCTTTTTTATAAATGCATTTAGTATGTCACTTTCTAATTTTACTATGTGATCTATGGTGGAGTGTGTGATTAGGCCTAAAACCACATTGATATTTAGTTCGTTTGATTCAAGAAACCATAATAGACGTTTGTTATCATTCTTTCGAATAGCTTTGACAGGCAGCTGGTTAAGGCAATCGGTCTATAGCTGGATGGAAGAAACTTGTCTTGGTTGGACTTCAATATAGGAATAATTATAAACTCTTTCCATACTTTAGGATATTCGCCAATTTGGAAAATATTGTTAATAAGTTTAAGACGTTGGGTGAGTGCTACTTTAGGGAGTTTCTTATGGATATTGTAGCATATACCATCTTTTACAGGTGGAGATTGTTTACACTTTTTAATAGCATATTTCAGTTCACGCATATTAAATAATTCATTCAATGGGTGGGAAGTGCCATGTAGAAGTTGGATCGGAATTTGTTCTTTATATTTTTTGACATCAAATGTTAATTGATAATATTTCCCAAGAACGTTACTGATATCCAAAGGGTTTTGAATAATTTTATCATCAATTTTTAAGCCAGAAATTGGGGGACGATATTTTTTATTTTGAATTTTATTAATGTGTTGCCAAATTTCTTTGGATGGAATATGTCTATTTATGGATGAAATGAATTCTATCCAGCATTGTTTTTTGTTCTTCCATATTATGGAATTTACTCTCCCTTTTGCTCTTTAACATTGCTTCAGGGCGTACGGGCTTGGACATCTGGAGAAGATTAGAAATGTTCTTTTTCGTTCCGCCTCAGCTGCGGCACATTCTCCGTTCTACCATGGAACTGGATTTTCTGTAGATTAGGAACGGTTTTAGGTATAGAATTGTTCGCAGCTTGTTTTAAAATTTTAAATTCTGTAAATTTGTCTATTGAGTTAATAGGGCATTTATTTATGTTGTCAATAATATAATTCTGAAATTTTGGCCAGTCTGCTTTATTAGTGTTGAATCGAGGAGTATTTAGAAATTGAATTCTGTTTACAATAAATTCGTTATTAATAAAAATCGGGAAATGGTCGCTACCGCAAGGTTCATTGAAGCTTCCGATCCTAATCGCAAGAAAAGGGAAGAGGAACTAAAAGTTATTTCAATATTAGAATATGTACCTTTACGGGGGCGTAAGTGGGTAGGGGTGTTATTATTTAATGGTATTAAATCATATTTTTCCACGCTTGTTAATAACTTCGTACCCTGAGAGTCACATATATCTGATCCCCATGCACGATTTCGACAATATCAGGGATTAGGGTAGTTGAGATATGAAATCTTCAAAGAGTTCACTATCAAATTTTTTTTTTTTTGAGGGATGTAAATGGAGCAATGGAGAATAGAGTCACTTTATACGGAATGTATACTGTAACCGCTACTGCCTGTAAAGCAGTGCGAATTGGTACATATTCACTGTAAATGTGATCCTTTATGAATATTGATACACCACCAGATGCTTTACCGCCTGTTGTGCAATCTTTTTTAAACTCAATAAAACCATGAACAGGAATTCGTGCAGTAGGGGCACCATGAGTTTACTAAAATATTTGGTCGCATTTCTTTAATGTGTTTTTTCAGTTCTCCCAAATGTCTGCCTAAACCATTAATATTCCACTGGAGAATATTCCTAGAGTAAAAGCATAGGTTCCAGATTTATAATTGCATACGACTGTTTAATGTTAAAAACAATAATATTACTAATAAGTAGAGTTCTCACGAAATAACTAATAGTACTCGAAATATCCATTACTTTTTTTTTAACGCTTTTAGGTTTTTCCCTTTGACAAAGCGTTTGTTTCATTAGCTAGCGTTAAACTGGTTTGTTTTTTTTAGAAGAATTAATAGGTGGCTTTACCATTTGAATAACATCAGCAATTTGATGTCATCTTGTAGGCGTTTCTTAGGAGTTGTACTCTCATTGGCTAAAGTTTCCATGCGAGTTAAAGCGTTGACCTTTATTTCACATGGTAAACCTAGAGTGGCGAGTTCCATTCTCGCCTGGGCAAAGGAACTTATTTAGTGACGAAATTCATTAAATAACATCCTAAAATCTCACCCTGGCTAGAAAAGGGTGGTAACCTGTAGATAACCCGTCCCAATTAGCCTGAGTTGCAAAAAGTGGACGTTAATAAATAATAATAAATAATAAAGGTTCCTTCATTTCTTGGGGCACTGTCTTGTGCAGCATTGAGGTTCCAGTACTCCCTTGACAGTGTAGGGCTTACTGCTGCCATTGATGTTCCTTGTGCTCAGCTTATAGATTCCAGGCAAGATAACATTGTACTGTTTCTTTCCTTGGAAAAGTTTTTTTTCCAACTCAGTAATTTTCTTTTTGAGGCAAAATATTATATTTAAAAGGTTCTGTACAGTGGCATATGGTTCTTGTAACGAAGACTGGGGCGCATTGCCTTTTTCAGTTCCCATTAGTGGCGCCTCTGTTTAAAACGTAAGATTTTTCCAAATTTATGCTGTTATTTTTGAGAGCTGCAGCTTGAGCATATGACTTCTTGCAGACTTTGGATTTTGCATCTCTGACAGTTTTTCATGGACCACAGTTTTCAAAATATTTTGTTCTCGAACGACGATAGGGCAATTTTTATCGCCGGTCTTATGCTCCATAGTACATAGATTACACTTCAGAGAAGTACATTTGTTTTCGTGTCTAGGGTTTGCACAGAAAGCGCAAACAGGTTCATTTTCACATCGGGCAGCAACATGCCCAAGGGTGTGGCATCAGTGACAATCTCTGGCTTTGGGATGTACGGCCTGACTTTCACCAATAGATAACCAATTTTCACATATTCAGCTCTATTAAACTTACAGTCAAAAAGATGAGACTGTGGGTTTCGCCTTGTGTTAGTTCTTCGAGCGGCAGTTATTCCTTGTTCCTTTAACTCATCAAAGATTTCTTCATCGTTTAACTCCTGAATTTCACGACAATAAAATACCCCTCTTGATGAATTTTCGGTTTTGTGAGGGCTGTTTGTTTGTTTTGGGCAAAAAACTTCATGGTTATCAATGCCCAACACTCTTCATACTGTATTTGAGTTCCCCAGTCATGGGAAGTCCCAGGCACACGCATGCTAGACCGACTTTTATTATATATTAATATGCATATATATATATATATATATATATATATATATATATATATATTTTACATTATTTTTAAGATTATATATATATTTTTTTTTTTTTATTTCGACTCATTGATAAACACTAAGAAGATATTACCACTTACATTAAGGTTATGGACTACATATCTAATTAACTATTAAATGACAGCATTAGGCTTAAAGCTCATCACGAGAAACACAGCATTAATGACAACAAAGTTTTTTCAAGAAAAAAAAAAAGAAAAAAAATATATATTAAAATTAGATCCCTTAAAGTAAACATTAGAACTATAAATTATTAAAAAAGCATTAAAATAGCAACAAGGTTAAAGCTATACAAATAAATATTAAAATTAAATCCAAAGAAGAAAAGAAGATAAACATCTAACATAAAGCTTATTAAAATAACCATTAAGATAACAACAAGGTTGGAGCAATTAAAATAAATATAAAAATTAGATGCATAAAAATTAACATCAAGCTTAAAGCTTATTGATATAACCATTAAAATAACAGACACAACAAGCATAAAACTCTTGCAATAGCTTTGAAAAAGTAGAAACCTTAGCTATATGTGGCTGGAAAGGCCCGTTAAGTGGAGAAACCTTATTACCCTGTCAGTGGCCGCTCTACTGTTTGCTAGGGCGTCGCCGAGGTCCCTTGGAATACCGAGGTCAGCCAAGATGCCTCTGTATTTCCTGCATTCTTCAAAAATGTGCCTGACTGAAAGGCTTTTACGGCACACTGTACAGGAGGGAGTGTTCCTCCCTTTAATTAGATGGAGATGTGTCAGCCTAGTGTGGCCATGCCGGAGCCTGCAAATCAGCACCTCCTGTCCACGATGGTGTCTCGATGAAGACTCCCAGGCCGCAAGGTCCTTCTTCACCATCTTCAACTTGTGAGGGCTGACATCTATTGGGAGATCATAGAACATATTAGTTTGGATTATTTTTTTAGACAAATGTGCTGAGGGACATTTGAGTAAATGAGTTCCACTTCGACGTTGTTTGAATACAGTAATGTCTTCAGAAAATTGTCTAATCCAATTCGTTATAGCAAAAGGACTTACTTTATTAAAGTCTTTTCCATCGAGATTAATTTTAATTACGAGAACCTCGGTGATTCATGGATTGCTTCTGATGAATGCCAAGGTATCATGTTAAACCTGTGTGGGTACCTTATTTGAAAATTACAGTTTTTCCATTGATTTCTTCAATTTTTTGTGAGCAGAAATTTTTAGTTGTATTTCAATCCAAAATTAAATATTGTGGCAATATTAACGAATTAGGTTTTGAGGGTTAGTAAAGTATCAGATTGCTTATATTAAAAATATTCATTACCTCAAACCACATACAATTTTCCATTTCTATTGAAGGCGGAAGACCCAATTTCAAAATTCAGGGCTGATAGGCAGACCGAATTCCGCATTAGTTTTTATGTCCTTAGGACTTGCATCATTCTACTTATCTCATCTAGGGACTTGGAGTATAATGTATTTTTTTTTTTATCTGAGACCCAGCTATATATATATACACATACATACATACTCTGATACAATCTGGATTCATAATATAATAGTGGTGTTGCCGTTACTGTGCTGGCCCAGATTGAGGGGAGTTTCATCGCTGGGGTGAAGATGCTCTATTATCCTAGGCTACTCAAAAAACTAATTTCCGCTAGGCTGAGAATGGCCTCAGCTCAGCTCTGAAGAACTAACAAAAATTCCAGTAGTAAACATTCTAGAGTTGATGGAATGAGCCGCTAGGTATGAGGTGAGAGGTGCATAGAGGTAGGAGAGAGGGAGGTAGCCACAATGACAACAGCCATCTCGCCGGTTTTAGTGACGTCATTCCATCAACTCCACAGCTTCTACTAACCCCCTTCAACACTCCAACTAATCTTCTCAAACACTTCTAAACCTCTTACCCATTTCCGCCCCCAAATTGAATTTTTTGATTGTTCAACATAAAAACCTTTCAACTAGCAGTTAGTAGAAAATTTATCTGATGCTGTTTTGACGTTTAACTTATGATTACAGTAAATTAAGCAATAATACAAAAAGTACACCATATATAAAATGTAAAGTAATCATAATTAAGGTCTCAGTAGAAATCTCTCGGAAGAAACCTGAGCATAATATATATATATATATATATATATATATACGTGTGTGTGTGTTTATGTATACAGAAACAGTAAAATAAATCAGCAATGAAAGAAAAATGGCATTCCTTCAAAATGCATTTAATAATGCTATTATAATGATGTTTTCCCTGCCTGAAGGTTAAGCTACTACTCACCCTGAAAAGCTGTGATGATGAAAGCCGTGCTCTGAGAGCCATTTTTCAAGCTAATAAACTCACATTAAGGACAGACAATTTCTTTTCATTTCAACCTTCTACATACAAACCGCGTTAGCCATTCTGAGACTTGTTCAAATAGAAATGGTTTGCCGTGCAAATATAATGTTTCGATACACAACATAAATATGATCAGTGTCGCCATTCATTTTTTTTACCCGAAATGTAAGCAGTTAGGAGAATTTATGTTTAGAATTGCTGTTAATAGGAAATTAATTCATATAATAATGGTTTCTCTCCATAATGATAAAATATATATTTGATAATCGGATGAAGTTCGAAAAGTAAATTTGAAAATACATTACAAATAAATAAAGTTTTAGGACTTTACAATGTACTCTAACTAAACACAACCCAAACTTACACTTGGCTGACTAATCAATATTGTTGATGATATTAACGAATGTATATTTTGATATCAAAGTAAACCCCCACTCCAAAGGGAGTTAGTAAAATATCAAATCGCTTATATTAACAATACTCATTCCCTCATAACATATACAAACGCTTTCAGTATTCTATTCAAGCATTTCCATGAAACACGAGTGAAATATTTAGCGCTGGAAAGTGGAATTTTCAAAATTCAGTGCTGATAGGCAGACAGAAAAGATTTCCAATTTTGTTCCAAATGTTCTTTGAATGGTCTGAAATGTGAAAGTAAATTGATCCCTACAGAAATTTAATAGAAATTTAGACTTACCTTCGAGTTTTATTTATATAGATAAATTCACATTTAAAAAAAAAAAAATATCCTCACATAAACAGATATAGTATTTTGAAAAGTTTTCTAAATATTAATCTATTAAATTTTAAATATGTTATCTATATAAATAAAATTCTAAGGTGTCCGTGATTTTCTATTTACATTTGGCGGGGATCAACGTTTTCTACGTTTCAGACTATTCTAAGAATAGTGGATCAAAATTGGAAATTTTGTTTGTCTCCCTGTCCGCCCGTTCGTTACTAAATCACTCAAGATAGGATCTTCAGATTTCTTTATTTTTGACTCAATTTCCTCAAGGTACAACATAAACTATATAAGAAGAATACGGTTACTGAATCATACGAGTACGGTTACTTAATCATACGAGTACGGTTACTTAATCATACGAGTACGGTTACTGAATCATACGAGTACGGTTACTGAATCATACGAGTACGGTTACTGAATCATACGAGTACGGTTACTTAATCATACGAGTACGGTTACTGAATCATACGAGTACGGTTACTGAATCATACGAGTACGGTTACTTAATCATACGAGTACGGTTACTGAATCATACGAGTACGGTTACTGAATCATACGAGTACGGTTACTGAATCATACGAGTACGGTTACTGAATCATACGAGTACGGTTACTGAATCATACGAGTACGGTTACTGAATCATACGAGTACGGTTACTGAATCATACGAGTACGGTTACTGAATCATACGAGTACGGTTACTGAATCATACGAGTACGGTTACTTAATCATCAAAATACAAATTCATAAATAACTCCGTTAAACATTGCTTTTATCGAAAAAATGTAAAGCCAAAATTGTTATTCTAAACACAATTCGTGCTGTGTTTGAAATAACAATTTTAATCTTATATCGTTATTTACATTTGTGAATTTCGAAATTATGACTTCCGCCAGACACTATTCTCTTTCATGAAAATGTCTGAATTGAATTGGAAAATTGTTTGTATATTTATTAAGGGGCTGACATGAAAATGTCTGAATTGAATTGAAAATTTTTTGTATATTTATTAAGGGACCGAGTATTGTGAATATGAGCGATTTGATATTTTACCAGCAATCTCTAGAGTTTACTTCCATGTCAAGACATACATTCATTAACACCATTCACAATATTTATTTGTCGGGCACTTGTAAAAAATAAGTGCTTAGATGAAGACTAGACATTTCTTACTTCACGCTTAAAAGTATTGTATAAATATGACTGACTTATTTGAGCGCAATAAATGAATTATTTAATGTTTCCGATTAACCAATATTTATATTTCGACGAGAAACCATTATTATACCAATTAATTTCTGAAAAACAGCCATTCTAAATATAAATTCGTTTCACAACTTATATCTCGGCTAAAACAAATGAATGACAGCACTATTGTCGTTATTGATGAATTATAATATTATTGATGAATATGAAATGGTTTTGTGTATCCAATCTTTATATTTCCACGCGAAATCATCTCTGTTTCAAGCCGTCCGCGGCTGCTAACAGGACTTGCAAGAAATAAATGCAATTTTCCCATATATGATATACCTGAATTTTCCATACAAGATACAACAGATGAAGTTCTAACCAACCTCATTTTACCAAATATATTCCTAGAGACGATCAGGTTTCCGCCTTTTCCCAGGAAACCTTTGAAGCCTGGATAATGACTGTGCACATGAGTTTCACCTTTTATGCAATAAATTTCAATTTCCTGCTTCAGTATACATGTCTTACTTACCTCATATCAGCCGAGCATTGCACGCTTTCGCAACATCCAACAATAACATTTCTAATCAATTTCTGTGGTTCAGCTCAGCTATGCCAGTTTAAGGCGTTGTCTTAATCTCATTGGGAAAACTAGAGTTGTGAGTAGCCTTCTCATATTGGCAACTTTGGGGCTCAGGTTAGCCATGCGGGTTAAAGCGTTGACCTTTATCTCACATGGTAATCCTAGAGTGCGAGTTCGATTCGTGCCTGGGCAAAGGAAATTATTTAGTGACGAAATTCATTAAATAACGTCCTAAAATCCCACCCTGGCTAGAAAAGGGTGGTAACCTGTAGATAACCCGTCCCGAATAGCCAAAGTTGCAAAAAGTGGACGTTAATAAATAATAATAATAATTTAGGTACAAACTCATTGAACTTAGCCTCACCCTTTCTAGAAAAGAGTGATAACCTGTAGATAACCCGCCCCAGCTGCAGTAGTATTGTACAATGAGGGCGTTAATCAATAAAATAATCACTACCATCTATCCATTCAAAATATCATGATATATGCACATATTTTTTTTTATTATTGTAACAATAAACAATTTCCCACCACCATTGTCCACTCGACAATGAATAATTATTCTTCAAGCATAGCTACATTTATCCTTGTATAATCCCAAAGTGGATGTTTCATTTAAATAATGTACTCAGATCGTATGTTGAGTTAACAACAAAATCTATGTATTTATCCCTTCCAACTACTAACTTCAAGCTTTAAACATTTAAAATAATTCTGAAAAGAGTAAGATCATAAGTTTTGTTGTGAAGAAATTTAATAAGAACTAACTTTCTATTATTTCTAACATAATAGACTATCAATGACAGACTCTAGCTTTAGCTTTAACCTCAAATTGTTTTTACATGTTATAATTTAAAAACGTCATTTATTCAGGCACTAGTGGAGGAATGGGAGTCTAGTGAGCCACAACGTTTGTAGGAAAACTTGGGCTCTCAGAGATGCCGGCGACATGAAAGGTGGGTGATATTGAAGTGGGGACTGGTCCACGATGAAAATGTGTTGCTTCAGTCAACTAGAGGAAACTCATTGCTCATCCTCCTTGGCTAACGGGGGACCTATGTCGAGATAACCACTCAACCTCTTATCACCATGTTTCATATACCGACCGGGAAAAAAAAGTATTGACCTCAACTTTTATAGTTACTGATAATTGTCATTGGTCACTTCAATTTTGTTTGCCTGGGTGTGGCAAAGGATTTTATTTAATGAATCTATTACTAAATAAATCATATTTTCCGGGCGGGGTTATACGACCAAAATGATTTCGTTATTGATTATTCTAAGTGGGATCGATGGGCATGTGAAGAAATGTTTCCTAAATAGAGTTCCTCAACAGTTGATGGAGATCTCATAATATACTTCAACTAAAGGAATAACTTCAAATAAATAAGTCCGTCACGCAGGGGATTCATAAACTAAGCAGATTTCCCACGTTAAGTTTTATAAAAGAGAAATCTGCCTACTAATAACAGTAGTAGTAACGAGTCTCTGTACCAATGTCACGAGAGCCGAACAGGTACGGAAACGGCCGAACTAGCTTTCGGCGCAAAGTCCTGAATAGAACCGCCTTCAACCGATCTCATCGCGTCTGTTATCACACTTAATAAAAATGCAAATATCTCGGTTAATATTCAGGACAGATAATAAATGTATATAACAATATTCATAGTATATTTAATTTGCAATAAGATTGATTCTATACAATTTTTCGCTCCGACGTATAGTAACGGAGATATTTCAAAAATCCCCCCTTTAAACCCTCCACCCTTCCACTGTTTATTTGTGATTTTAGTCTTGATCTTTCATTTCACATAAAGGATTAAGTATAGAGTATGGTAACGATCAAACAAAAATTGCGACCGCTAGAGCGTTAACAGACATATATATATATATATATATATATATATATATATATATATATATATATATATATATATACTAGCTGAGATACCCGGCTTCGCCCGGGAATTGATTTGAGGCTGAATGGTGATGGTATTTTTTGGGCAAGACTTTACATTGCACAATATTTTGACATTTACCCGTCCCAGTGTTTAGGATTGATACCCGTCGTTGCCGTGGATTTGCTAATAATAGAATATTTGTTCGATAAGGCTTCACTGTCTTCGATATTTTTATATTTCCCGTCTCTTATACATGTAAATATGGTGAATTTTTATTTCAGGCCTCCCTTATAACCCCCCTCCCGTTCGAACCTAAAAATATTAATATAACTTATAATCATGGAAGAATTAATGCTAATTGACATACCGAGCTTTGTTAAGTTCGGTTCAGCCGTTAGTGCCCAATAAAATTGTTGGCTCCCGCTAAAGTTTTAACGTATAACTCATTTATACTTAGGTATACGACAAAAGTTTATATAACAAAAGTTACTCCAAATAACAAACTAAACAACTTTTGTTATGTTTATATTTGCGGAAAAACCAACAGGAAACGAAATATCACTATTTTTAATTTCAGGCCTCCCTTATAACCCCCACTCCTGCCCGTCCCTAGAAATGTTGGTATGGCTTATTACAATGAAGGCGTTAGTGCTAATGCACATACCGAGTTTTATTTAGTTCGGTTGAGTCTTTTTTGGCAAATAATATTGTTGACTCTCGCTATAATTTTTAGCGTATAACGCATTTAAACTTCGGTATACGACAAAAGTGTATATAACAAAAGTTACTCTAAATAACAAAATAAACAACTTTTGTTATGTGCATATTTGCCGAAAAACCAATAGAAAACGAAATATCGCTATTTTTAATTTCAGGCTTTCCTTATAAGTCGTAATATACATACCAAGTTTCATAAAATTCGGTTCAGCCGTTTATGCGTGAAAAGGTAACAAACAAACAAACAAACAAACATACACGAAAGAAACAAAATGCAGATATGGTGTCTATGACATGTGAAACGAAAAGTTATCGTGAAATTTCGCGAAAAAAATCACTGTACAGACAGAGGTTACAATTATATATATATATATATATATATATATATATATATATATATATAATTTTGAACGGATCTCATTTTCGTCATCTCCTGGGTAGGATCGATGGACATTTGAAGACATTTTTCGAAAATCGCCTCATGAGTACGACCTCAATAGCTGATTTCCCTCAAGGGTCTTTTATATGTAAAAACATTTTTCAAAAATATGTAAATTAATTTTATCTACCTAGCAAATGCATAAATGTTTATACGATATACAGCTGTAGTTAATGAATGCTTGATATTTAATTAAATTGGAGTAACTGTGGTATATATTGGACGTTTTATTTTATATTTGGGCTACGAGGAGTTTGCAATATACATAGATTACATATTAACAATACTCATCTAATAATAACTGAAAAAGGAATATCATTAACATACTTTTTCATAGATATGAGACCGTATTTCCAAACTAGGAACCACAGATAATAAAGTTTAATTGACCAATTCCATAATTATGTTGGATACTCCAAACAAAGTTCTTGAACATTTGTCATTTACAGAGGAGCTCGTAAGCAGATGTTGCCCTCATCAGAAGAACGCAAAACCTAATATGTGGCTAGTTGTTGTATGAGAATTGTTAAGGTTACGTCACGTCAAACAAATGTTACCTCAACCCTCGTTTTTCTTCCACTTTTTTTCTCCCCCCTAGTGGCTTTTAATAAAACGGCTAGAGAGGGAAAGAACCGACCATCTGAAGTAGCTTTGGTAGAGAAGTGCAATGATATTGAATGATGAGGGGAAAAGAGGTACTTAGGAAAGACTCAAGGGGGGAGGATCGGAGGACATTACTACCCCTGTTCACGGGGCAGTGCACCTCTCCCTCTAGGACTAATAGGGAAACAGAAAAACCATCAGGCTAATAGAAAAACAGCTGTGCTGCCACGACAAGAGGGAAAATTAGCGGAGGAACTGTAGACGAGTAATGAAAGTAATTCCCCCCGGGTATTGGTGCAGGAGGGTTGGTAACATTGGTCCGGGAAGGAGGGTGGTAACAATGCTCTGGGGACATCCAAACCCAATCAGGGAACAGTCTTGTCCCTGTTGACTGCTCAGCATCGGAAGGACATTCACAAAAATACATTCTAAACCATATCGATCTGTCTGCAAAAGAAAGTTGCTCTACCAGAGGATCCCTAGAACTAGCAATTCCAAGTACTTGCTGTGCCATTATCTCTGAAGTGACCTATTTTAAGTAATTTCACGTTATTATTAATTATTAACGTCTATTATTTTACAACGGCTAATTGGGACGGGTTATCTACAGGTAACCACCACTTTTCTAGCTGGCTACCCTAGTGTGGACTAAAGACTTTATTTAACGAGTTCGTCGTTAAATAAATGGTCAACTCATTTAATACGACCATTAGTTAATAAATTATTAAATTTCACTTTAAGTAATGGCTAATCTTTCATTTTTTATCATCTATTTTATTTCATTTATTAATGTTTTAGTAGTAAAAGGAAGCATATGTGGAAAAACAATTGACTAGACAAGTTGCTGTTTGGCATTTTGCACAAAACATTTTAGTTTTCCTATTCGTGCTCCAGGGACAAAATCCTCCAGCTTGGCATTCTCGAGGCGGGTACCAGTCATTCTCTTCATGGTAACGACTTCCTGGAAGTAAGTATCGTATCGCCGATCTAGCTATGATTCGTTTATGAATATACAGTTAGTGTAGGCCTCATATTTCATCGGGCAGTTTATTCCTTCTGTGTTCAACATCCCTTTGACTAAAAATTTTCGAGATTTCATTTTCTATTTGTTTTTCGGCAATCATGCACATAACAAAAGTTCTTTACTTTGTTATTTAGAGCAACTTTTGTTTTATTCACTTTTGTCGCAACATGCAATAAATAAGGGATTTACACTAAATCTATAGCGGGAGTCGACGATTTTATTAGTACTTATTTAAGTGTTTTTAATATAGGCTTATTATGACAAATGATGTTATGTTTTTGTCTTATCTATTTCGATCATTTAGTTCTAATTATGATTCGGATTAGTGAGATTATATATCTCCGCCTCCTCCCCACCCCCTCATTTATATACTTTCCCTAGAAAATAAATTTGTTATTCATTTCCAATAGAAATTCAAACTATAAGAGGTTTTCCATTATTTAATTAGTATAATGTATTATTTAAACAAAATAATGCTGAATATCCTCAAGGAGTTGTAGCGGAAGTAGTAGGGAATCAAACTCTTTGATTATGGTAATATATTATCTTATTTCCGATATCTTCATTATATTGAAACAATATGTTATATCATAACAATTAAACGTTAATGGTAATGCCATTATGACAAAAGACAATATGCGTTTAAACTCGATATGATTGTTTAAAGTAATACTAAGGTTGCAGGGACGGCTACAATCTCTTCCCCTCGACTAGCTTTTTGAATATAAATGCAATTATTTTTAGGGTAACACTATTATTTAATTCCACCAGGCAGATAAATTATTACAATAATATTTTGAATCAATAATTTAAGGAGAAGGATGTTGATAGCCCTAATACGAGAGCGGTATAGACGGGAGGCTAATAAAGTTAATTGAGTTTACTTATGTCCTGTTTAATGCTGGTATTACGAGAAGTGATTTCCACTGAGATCTACTATTATGAATATAACCTTACGTGCTAAACTATGCTTAAACTATATGTGCTCGGATTGGTTTTTGAACGGAAATATGTTCATTATAGATGATACGAGTATTTAATTGTAACAAATTCTATTTATGATTATGGTTTGAATTATTCAAAAACGGTGAATCAAAAAGTGGAGAGGGGTAGATTAGGAACACATTTTTATTTATTCTTCATAACTAAAATTTCTATTCTATTAATACCCAAAATTTGCATTCAGGATTGGATATTTCGGAAAAACATTACGTCGTGGAGTGAAGTGTATTTTACACAATGAAGTCTTGCTATAAGAATACCATCATTAGTCAGTCAACAAGGATTTCCCGGGCATCGCCGGGTACCTTAGCTAGTACATATATATATATATATATATATATATATATATATATATATATATATATATATATATATATATTAGTTTCGTAACAAAAAAACAAAAATTACCACCGCTATGTCGTTATCAAATTCGTTCTCGACCAAACTTCGATATCATACATTGCATAATGTAAAATAAAAGATCAACCTCGAAAATCGAATATCACCGATATCGTTATACATTTAATTTTATATAAATGTTTTTAGCAGATTTCCCTTAATGGAAATCAGCTATTCACGTCGTATTCATGACGAAAATTAGGTCCGTTCAAAATTATATATATATATATATATATATATATATATATATATATATATATATATATATTTGTCTGGTAACGCTCTAGCAGTCGCAATTTTTGTTTGATCGGCATCAAACTCGAAATTTAATCGATTTATATAAAAAGATAGATCAAGTTCGTTAATAGCTGAAATCGGACCAGTAGGAGGGGGGTTTAGAGGGGGAATTTTCGAAAATTCAAAATATCTCCGTTATTATTCGTCGGATTGAAAATGTATAGAATCAATCTTATTGGAAATTAAATTTTGCTGTGAATATTGTTTTATACATTTATTCTCTATCTTGAATATTAACTGAGATATTTGCATTTGTATTCTGTGTGTGGTCGGCAAAAGTCGGCTATGTTCGGGACTTTCCGCCGAAAGCTAGTTCGGCCGTTTCCGTAACTGTTCGTCCCTCGTGAATTGGTTTAGAGACTCGTTACTACTACTGTTATTATTAGGCATATTTATCTATCGTTAAACTCTAATCTTGGGGAATCTGCTTAGTTTAGGCAGCCCCTGCGTGACGGATTTTTCTATTAACTTGTTGTGTACTTGGAATATTTTCACATTTTTTTAATTTTCAGAGCTCAGTAAACCCTGACATTTATTCCCCGCACTGTAACAGTAACGTTTAGATCCTAGGTCAATAACTATGGCTCATGTGAGTTAAAGCGTTGACCTTTATCTCACATGGTAAACCTAGAGTGGCGAGTTCGATTCTCACTTAGGCAAAGGAAATTATTTAATGACGAAATTCATTAAATAACATCCTTAGTCTTTCGTACTTCGTAAAGGACTTTTTCGTACTCTTTTGTTATACATCCTTATCAGTATATATATATATATATATATATATATATATATATATATATATATATATATATATATATATATATATATATATATATATATATAGATAGGGTTCTGAAAGTCGTTGAAGGCAGTAGCACTAGGTGATGTCACCGTCAACCTGTGGTGAGCTACTACTTATTTGGGCCATTGGCTTACACTGGGTAATGTTGGTTGAGCAGAGCAGAGCTGATGACGCACTCCAAGGATTGGACCAGGATCTGCTGAAGGCGATCTACCGACACAAACAGAAGGGGATAGGTGATCAGCTGGGCTGGACTGCGCTCTCATCATCAACACACCCAGTTAGGAAATTAGAACAGTTCGGAAATTCCCGATATCGCACTTCAATGAACTCATTGCTAGAGCAGGATGAGAAATTCGCTAGCTGCAGTTATTTATCCGACGTCCAATGCAGATCATGTATGTAGTCAGTGGAATATAGTATAGCGGGCCCATTTGCGGCCATCAAACTATCTAATAGTCCAGTTTGAAATAGTCTAATAATTCGGTGTTTGTTTATTTAAAATAAAGATAATTACGATGGAAATGTATTTTAGTGTGTATAATGGATGTAGAATTGAGTGCGTTGGATTACATTAGAGGTGACAGCTACAAATGTCTATACTGGTGAATAATATACATCTGACCTTTGACAACACTCCCATGACTGCCATGACATAGCAATAGGAATACATACTGTCAGGATACCACCCTTTTCTAGCCTGGGAGGGACTGAGGATTTTATTTAATGAGTTCATTACTAAACAAATTTCTCTTGCCCAGGCGGGAATCGAACTCGCCACTCTAGGTTTACCAAGAGATATTTTGACCAATGCCTTACCTCAGATGACTAACCTGATCCCCCAGAGAAAAATGTAGATCATTATTTTTTTTTCTTCTTTGTAATAACTAAAACAATCCAATGCTCAGTTTTCAACGGAATCATCCTTTTTGCCTGAACCCATTTTGACTAGGTCTTGCGTGACGTCACTACATGTGTGCTCCAAAACGACTAGCCTTAGAATATTGCAATTTCATATTTTGAAGTTTATTTCATATTGCTAGTTGAGTATCTGAAATGGCACGACACATTATTAAACTGGTCTCTCCGCGTATTTTCTATATCCAAGTAAACATTCTATGAGTAATAGAGGGAGTTTACTGAAGTCTGAATAAAAACGAATATGAATAGCTCACTATGTTCTCATTCAAGCCACCGATGGCTTTCCGTGGGTTCTTGGTTACCTCCAAGTTCTCCTTGTCCTCCCTGAAAGTTTTCTCGATCTCCCAGCGCCTGACACCAATCCACCGGTGAGCAGTTCTAACTCCTTCTTTAACTAATCCTGGCGGCTAAAGAACCTGAACGCCCTATGGGCTAGTGTTCTTTCTTTTGACCAGCATAGTGATGAGAGCTCGTATGGATATAGCGTCAGTGGGCTTTCCATAGACGGTGTACGCCACTTGCCATTGCCATTGTTTACCTTTATAATCAGAATCTCCCGTTCTCTTCCTTTTCCATGTTGAACTTTATTGATGGGTGGCGGTTGTTCAGGTGTCCCAGAAATCCGATTAGTTAGTGTTCTCCGTGTGGCCAAACTGCCAATACGTCGTCGACGTAGCTTAGGCTTCAAGGGGTAGTCGCTTATTCCTCTGTCTTCCATGAACACGTCAGCCGCTACTGACGACATAGGGCCTCCCATTACTACTCCATCCTTCTGCCGGTAAGTTACACCTATGAACTGGAAATAGCAAGATGCTAGGCAGATTTTGAAAACCTGCTATAGTGGACATTCCAACCACTCTTTCTTCTCAACCAATTCGATAGTTTCCTTCACTGGGGCATTGGCCTCCGTGCAAATTCAGTTGCAAGTTTGGCATATTTATCTCTAATAGTATTTTCTTTTATATCCCTCCAGGAAAATGTAATTGTTTTCATTTACTCAGTTTTTAAAGTATTAATGATCTCTTGTGTTTGTTTGGAGAGTGGATGTGTCGTGAATGGTTCCGTTACGAGCTGTATGGAACTGTACGAGCAAGAACAAAACACATATTTCTTCCTGTTGTATGCTAGTAACGTATTCGATC
>CM032230.1:1022500-1125000 GCA_019009955.1 Riptortus pedestris | reverse complement strand
GAAATATAGTCTGATATATGTTTCACATCCCCCGCGCAAATATTTTGCAGCCCGGAATCATGTCTATTTTGCGAAATGGCTAATGATTCTGTACATACCCGTAGGATGAATCGAACCGAGCCGTGCCCTACAGTCGCTCTTTTCAAATGAAATAAAGTCAGCGAGCATTAACTTGTCAGGCATTTGACGTTTTAACACGATAACTACCGCTGGTGGCAGCTCCACTGCCAACTTAATAAATTAACATCATTTATGTCGAGTTCCTGAATATCTTACTCAATATGGTTAAACAAATTCACATTTGTAATTGAATTTAATCTCAATGCCTGCAGTATCGCGATATTATCGTGCGTTGTTTATATTATTTTATAGTTTCTCAACTGGAGCAATTCTACAAATAAAAAGTAAAACAAAATAATTGGGCATGTGTTGAGCAGGATTTCAATAAAAATGGTGAGTGGATAGTCAATGAAATGTATGTTTTATTAGGTGAAACCAACACTACTTTCTGCTACTGAATACTTAGAATAAAACTAATCTATGTACTACTCGTCACATTCCATATTTATTCTTTCTTTCTAATCTCGTTTCTAACTTCTCTTCTTTCGTTTTCTCCTATCCCTTACATCCCACCCGATACTTCCAGCTACCGGGTTATACACGACCCTTGCTAAATTACACCCATTACAATTCACAACACCCTCTTATAATGAAACTAGAATGTTCAGTAAAAGCGGACAACCACAGAAGGTCAAAAAAAAAATACATTCAATATAAATATTTGAGCATATTTCGCTAATGGGAAATGAGCTATTTAGGTTTTATACATAAAAGCATTTTCAAAAATTGTCTACAAATGTTCGTTGTTTCTAACTAATAAGTGATGGTTATAAGGTCCCTTCAAAAATTTATATATAAATGTAACAGCCGTAACATTTTTTCATCGTTGGTGTATAAACTGTGTTTCTTGAAAATACTGATTACGTACCTTTTGGGAGAAAAGGGTTGAGGAGGAGGGAGGGGAAATGCCAACAAGAATCAATATAGTACTCGGTACTACCAGACTAACCGGTATTTTAGAGGATATCGTCACCTTCGAGATGTGGCTGACAGTAGCCCGTCATAGGCAGGAGACATCAACAGCAATCTAGTACTCGGTACTACCAGACTAACCGGTATTTTAGAGGATATCGTCACCTTCAAGATGTGGCTGACAGTAGCACATCATAGGCAGGAGACATCAACAGCAATCTAGTACTCGGTACTACCAGACTAACCGGTATTTTAGAGGATATCGTCACCTTCGAGATGTGGCTGACAGTAGCACATCATAGGCAGGAGACATCAACAGCAATCTAGTACTCGGTACTACCAGACTAACCGGTATTTTAGAGGATATCGTCACCTTCAAGATGTGGCTGACAGTAGTACGTCATAGGCAGGAGACATCAACAGCAATCTAGTACTCGGTACTACCAGACTAACCGGTATTTTAGAGGATATCGTCACCTTCAAGATGTGGCTGACAGTAGCACATCATAGGTAGGAGACATCAACAGCAATCTAGTACTCGGTACTACCAGACTAACCGGTATTTTAGAGGATATCGTCACCTTCAAGATGTGGCTGACAGTAGTACGTCATAGGCAGGAGACATCAACAGCAATCTAGTACTCGGTACTACCAGACTAACCGGTATTTTAGAGGATATCGTCACCTTCAAGATGTGGCAAACAGTAGCACATCATAGGCAGGAGACATCAACAGCAATCTAGTACTCGGTACTACCAGACTAACCGGTATTTTAGAGGATATCGTCACCTTCAAGATGTGGCTGACAGTAGCACATCATAGGTAGGAGACATCAACAGCAATCTAGTACTCGGTACTACCAGACTAACCGGTATTTTAGAGGATATCGTCACCTTCAAGATGTGGCTGACAGTAGCACATCATAGGCAGGAGACATCAACAGCAATCTAGTACTCGGTACTACCAGACTAACCGGTATTTTAGAGGATATCGTCACCTTCAAGATGTGGCTGACAGTAGTACGTCATAGGCAGGAGACATCAACAGCAATCTAGTACTCGGTACTACCAGACTAACCGGTATTTTAGAGGATATCGTCACCTTCAAGATGTGGCTGACAGTAGCACATCATAGGCAGGAGACATCAACAGCAATCTAGTACTCGGTACTACCAGACTAACCGGTATTTTAGAGGATATCGTCACCTTCAAGATGTGGCTGACAGTAGCACATCATAGGCAGGAGACATCAACAGCAATCTAGTACTCGGTACTACCAGACTAACCGGTATTTTAGAGGATATCGTCACCTTCAAGATGTGGCTGACAGTAGCACATCATAGGCAGGAGACATCAACAGCAATCTAGTACTCGGTACTACCAGACTAACCGGTATTTTAGAGGATATCGTCACCTTCAAGATGTGGCTGACAGTAGCACATCATAGGTAGGAGACATCAACAGCAATCTAGTACTCGGTACTACCAGACTAACCGGTATTTTAGAGGATATCGTCACCTTCAAGATGTGGCTGACAGTAGCACATCATAGGCAGGAGACATCAACAGCAATCTAGTACTCGGTACTACCAGACTAACCGGTATTTTAGAGGATATCGTCACCTTCAAGATGTGGCTGACAGTAGCACATCATAGGCAGGAGACATCAACAGCAATCTAGTACTCGGTACTACCAGACTAACCGGTATTTTAGAGGATATCGTCACCTTCAAGATGTGGCTGACAGTAGCACATCATAGGCAGGAGACATCAACAGCAATCTAGTACTCGGTACTACCAGACTAACCGGTATTTTAGAGGATATCGTCACCTTCAAGATGTGGCTGACAGTAGCACATCATAGGCAGGAGACATCAACAGCAATCTAGTACTCGGTACTACCAGACTAACCGGTATTTTAGAGGATATCGTCACCTTCAAGATGTGGCTGACAGTAGCACATCATAGGCAGGAGACATCAACAGCAATCTAGTACTCGGTACTACCAGACTAACCGGTATTTTAGAGGATATCGTCACCTTCAAGATGTGGCTGACAGTAGCACATCATAGGCAGGAGACATCAACAGCAATCTAGTACTCGGTACTACCAGACTAACCGGTATTTTAGAGGATATCGTCACCTTCAAGATGTGGCTGACAGTAGCACATCATAGGCAGGAGACATCAACAGCAATCTAGTACTCGGTACTACCAGACTAACCGGTATTTTAGAGGATATCGTCACCTTCAAGATGTGGCTGACAGTAGCACATCATAGGCAGGAGACATCAACAGCAATCTAGTACTCGGTACTACCAGACTAACCGGTATTTTAGAGGATATCGTCACCTTCAAGATGTGGCTAACAGTAGCACATCATAGGCAGGAGACATCAACAGCAATCTAGTACTCGGTACTACCAGACTAACCGGTATTTTAGAGGATATCGTCACCTTCAAGATGTGGCTGACAGTAGCACATCATAGGCAGGAGACATCAACAGCAATCTAGTACTCGGTACTACCAGACTAACCGGTATTTTAGAGGATATCGTCACCTTCAAGATGTGGCTGACAGTAGCACATCATAGGCAGGAGACATCAACAGCAATCTAGTACTCGGTACTACCAGACTAACCGGTATTTTAGAGGATATCGTCACCTTCAAGATGTGGCTGACAGTAGTACATCATAGGCAGGAGACATCAACAGCAATCTAGTACTCGGTACTTCCAGACTAACCGGTATTTTAGAGGATATCGTCACCTTCAAGATGTGGCTGACAGTAGCACATCATAGGCAGGAGACATCAACAGCAATCTAGTACTCGGTACTACCAGACTAACCGGTATTTTAGAGGATATCGTCACCTTCGAGATGTGGCTGACAGTAGCCCGTCATAGGCAGGAGACATCAACAGCAATCTAGTACTCGGTACTACCAGACTAACCGGTATTTTAGAGGATATCGTCACCTTCAAGATGTGGCTGACAGTAGCACATCATAGGCAGGAGACATCAACAGCAATCTAGTACTCGGTACTACCAGACTAACCGGTATTTTAGAAGAGGATATCGTCACCTTCAAGATGTGGCTGACAGTCCATCATACGCAGGAGACATCAACAGCAATCGAGTACTCGGTACTACCAGACTAACCGGTATTTTAGAGGATATCGTCACCTTCAAGATGTGGCTGACAGTAGCACATCATAGGCAGGAGACATCAACAGCAATCTAGTACTCGGTACTACCAGACTAACCGGTATTTTAGAGGATATCGTCACCTTCAAGATGTGGCTGACAGTAGCACATCATAGGCAGGAGACATCAACAGCAATCTAGTACTCGGTACTACCAGACTAACCGGTATTTTAGAGGATATCGTCACCTTCAAGATGTGGCTGACAGTAGCACATCATAGGCAGGAGACATCAACAGCAATCTAGTACTCGGTACTACCAGACTAACCGGTATTTTAGAGGATATCGTCACCTTCAAGATGTGGCTGACAGTAGCACATCATAGGCAGGAGACATCAACAGCAATCTAGTACTCGGTACTACCAGACTAACCGGTATTTTAGAGGATATCGTCACCTTCAAGATGTGGCTGACAGTAGCACATCATAGGCAGGAGACATCAACAGCAATCTAGTACTCGGTACTACCAGACTAACCGGTATTTTAGAGGATATCGTCACCTTCAAGATGTGGCAGACAGTAGCACATCATAGGCAGGAGACATCAACAGCAATCTAGTACTCGGTACTACCAGACTAACCGGTATTTTAGAGGATATCGTCACCTTCAAGATGTGGCTGACAGTAGCACATCATAGGCAGGAGACATCAACAGCAATCTAGTACTCGGTACTACCAGACTAACCGGTATTTTAGAGGATATCGTCACCTTCAAGATGTGGCTGACAGTAGCACATCATAGGCAGGAGACATCAACAGCAATCTAGTACTCGGTACTACCAGACTAACCGGTATTTTAGAGGATATCGTCACCTTCAAGATGTGGCTGACAGTAGAACGTCATAGGCAGGAGACATCAACAGCAATCTAGTACTCGGTACTACCAGACTAACCGGTATTTTAGAGGATATCGTCACCTTCAAGATGTGGCTGACAGTAGCACATCATAGGCAGGAGACATCAACAGCAATCTAGTACTCGGTACTACCAGACTAACCGGTATTTTAGAGGATATCGTCACCTTCAAGATGTGGCTGACAGTAGCACATCATAGGCAGGAGACATCAACAGCAATCTAGTACTCGGTACTACCAGACTAACCGGTATTTTAGAGGATATCGTCACCTTCAAGATGTGGCTGACAGTAGCACATCATAGGCAGGAGACATCAACAGCAATCTAGTACTCGGTACTACCAGACTAACCGGTATTTTAGAGGATATCGTCACCTTTAAGATGTGGCAGACAGTAGCACATCATAGGCAGGAGACATCAACAGCAATCTAGTACTCGGTACTACCAGACTAACCGGTATTTTAGAGGATATCGTCACCTTCAAGATGTGGCTGACAGTAGCACATCATAGGTAGGAGACATCAACAGCAATCTTCAACATTTGTGGAACACATCATCAAGCTGTCAGGAAGAATTTACAAATTATACAATATGCTTAACACCTCTACCTAGTCACATCTTTCTATAAAAATATTTTGGTTACCAAATAGTTGATCTGGTCAGAGGAAATAGGAAGAAGCCATACCGGAAAATATTCTACTATTTATTTCCATCATCTGTAATGAAAATCTACATTAGTTATCTCAATCTCATCAAGGAATAAGAATAAAACAGTACTACTCTCTTAAGTTAGTTTTTTGAATATTAAAGCTGAAGAATATTTCAATTAATTTCAGCAAGTATACAAAATACAAGTCTTATAATCGGAATGCCAATAGCGTTTAACCTGCCAATTATTGGGAGAATAATAATAAGTCCTTAAGAATGCTTTTTATCCTGTAAGTAAATGAATCTATATTTCCTCATACTGACTATATACATTGATTTATATGCATGTTTAGATATAAATTTCTATTCGTTACATTATCGTATTCCATATTCATGAATAGTGTTTTTCAGTACTGTAATTAATCCCAGGGTCCCAGTGAGAATTGTACATTTCTTTTAGATCAGAAAAAAATAATATCTCTCTCTCTCTCTCTCTCTCTATATATATATATATATATATAATCTACTTATTTCTTCATGTCTTTTCTTTTATTTTTATTGTTATATACATTATACACTAGTATTAGGATATTTTTGGGAGGGGGGCGGAAGAGAGTTACTTATTTTTGGGGACCATGAGTGACAAAAGTACAAAATTTAAATTTTTCCGTCCCCTTAGGGATAAAATATATTTGCAAGTACAATATTGGGGTGAACCCCCCCCCCCCCGTCTCTACCTGATATGAATACCTTAATAAGAAGTCTCCCACTGAAAAAATTGAGAAAAAGAATTTTTAAGCGAGAAAGGGTCAATCCATTTCAACACATCCAGATAATATTAATTTGGTTGCTTACCTATTTTTTAAAAAATCTGATTTTTTTTAAACACCTTTTTTAATATCCTCTCCCGCAGGAAGTTAAAAATAATCATTTTAAAAATTTTACAGCATATAGTTTTTGGATGGCGGCTATATTTTTTCGGTAAATTGCTACGTCCAAGCGTTTACAATTATTCCTTAACTATTAGTCCTATCACTTTGGGACGAAAACAAACTTCTGGCCTGATGTGATTTTATCATACGACTGCTTAATATTCACAAAATATTAAATTTGTTGATAATATTTGAACAATTTCATTTTTAATGTTTATTATTATTATTATTATTTATTAACGTCCACTTTTTTGCAACTTAGGCTAATTGGGACGGATTATCTACAGGTTACCACCCTTTTCTAGCCAGGGTGGAATTTTAGGATGTTATTTAATGAATTTCGTCACTAAATAATTTCCTTTGTCCAGGCGAGAATCGAACTCGCCACTGTAGGTTTACCATGTGAGATAAAGGTCAACGCTTTAACTCGCATGGCTAACCTGAGCCCCTTTTTAATGTTTAAAATATCTTCTAGCTTAACTCTTGTCGTAAATTTATGTAATTATAAACTGGAATACTTCAAAATTATTGTTCTAGAAAGCGTTTCTTTCAAGGATATTACCTTGAAATATCTCAGCTCGTAGTCAAAACTACAAAATGAAATGTTTTGTGCATGTTACTGACATGCAGTACTACTCCTATAAAGAACTTGATATTTTTATTCTTTGTCCCATCGAAGATATTAACCCCTAAAAATGACAAGTTTTGAAAATTTTGAAATTTACTCCAATGTGTTCTTTCCTGTTTGTCGATTCTGTTCGTTCTATTATCTATTTGTCGATTACCGAATTTTTAAATATATGAAGATGTCTAACTAATTGAAAACATCTATTCGTAAAATGGCAGAATTTCAGAAGGTTTACTTCAGTAACCACTTGTTAACTACTCAGTGAACTTCAAAAATGATAGAGTTCACCTCTAAGTTTGATTCCATTCCCTCAAAAAAGATTTAAAAATAAAACCGGTATTTCCGGTCTGATATGCCATTTAGGGCATTAAATAGAACAAGATGTCTAATTGTATTATGCTGACGAGCTCATTAAAAAGGAAACCACTTAGTATCATGATCTGGCCTATTTACTTTGGAAAGCATGCTTTACCTGAGAAAAATACATTTGGCCAATTTGGAAACTTAATCATTTGCCAATTTAAATAATTGCCACTTGGTAGAAATGTATCTACGACTCATAATAACAATTAAACCAAAATAAATATAAGGTCGTAAATCATCAGGAATAACTCTTTAGGAGGTTTGGATTACCTACGACTTGGGGTTCAGGAATCTCATTTTGGACGCTAAACTGTTAGGAATTGTGTGATTTATCGATGCCAGAGCTTTAGGATTTATATCCTAAATAAGCTCGAATGAGTCATACCGTTTTAACGCCCAATATTTAGTAGCAATTCCTTTGCTACTAAATATTGGGCGTTAAAACAGTATGACTCATTCGAGCTAGGGTTCACAAAGCTTATTTAGAACACTAGAGCTCAAAGGAAATTAGCTATTAAAGTTCTAGTCATGGTGCTGAAGAAGTGAAACATCTGTCACGCATGGGCTGCGTAAATAAGCAGTTTCCCACGAGATATTGTAGTATATGACTTCCACACGATCTCGACTCAATCTATTCTCTATTTCCTTAGTACGGAGTCTAAGTAGATAGATTTTATTGGCTAATATATACATATTTTAGCCTGAGCCTGGCACATTTAGTGTTAGTAATCTTACTAGTAACATACAAAAAGAAAAAAAATATATATAAGAACCAGTGAGCTAATATAAACCTACTCTATACAATAAAATAATACATTTTACATTTTTTTTTTATTAAATGTTTTCAGGTACTTAAACTTCTTAAATTCTTTATAATTTAATCTGATTAGCACAATTCAACATATACGTATTTACTTTTATTTATTTGTTTACTGTGACGCGTTAATTGACTTCGTTGGACATTTCTAAATTATAGTGTTTAATTTTCAAGATAATGGTATAAACTATGTCGTTGCCTAGTTGCATACTGCTGACAGGAATGAGTAAATCATGTTCAATTTATAAATGTCCTCAATGTGAAGAATGCTTATAACTTCTTCAAGTATTGCCCTCTGTAATAGCTGTATTCCGAGCATTGTAATAATAAATGTTTTAATCCGTCTGATATAAATTCCTGGCAGCATTCACAAATTTCTCCGGATTTTATTACTTTCATTTTTTATTGTGATACAGCATCAAGTAGTCGTTATTTGAAATTCTAAGTTGACTCAGTAATCATACTTTCTTCATATTCACTTTGTATTTAAGATAATCTTCGGGTTGGGGGCTGGTATAATGACAGACACTTCTATAAAAGGGATTATATGATGTACTATATACTCTATTGATGTCGGTGGATAATATGTGACTTGTTGCTTGTTCCAAAATTTTGTTTTTATTTGCTTGGAAATTGGTTCCACACGAGATATCGGTAAAATACTCTTGCACGTTATTTAAATTTGCTATTGCTTTTACTTGTGAGACCCAATTATAGTTTGTACCATGATTACTGGCATCCAGTGCTATTAATCTAGTGAAACACTTTCTTGTTATTCTATTTTCGGAGATTGACAATATTTTTATACAGAAATTAAGGATTTTTTCAACTCCTGAACTGTTAGGTGGCTCCACCCAGTTTCTAGTCTAACCATATAGTTTGGTGTGCATTTTTGCCAAAAATGTATAGTTATGAACATGGAATCCAGTTGATCCAAGTAATTCATGCTCCAGATTTCAGAGGCATTCAGCAGGGTTGATGACATGATTGCTTCAAGAAGTGTAATCTTCGTTTCCCATGTGTCGATCTTCCCCTTTTCCAAGTATTTCTTTTACACGTGAGCAGGCGACTGATTTTATACGAAATGCTCCGTTGCTTTTAAATTTTTTTCGGAGGATGAGAATAGAACTCCAAGATATATATATATATATATATATATATATATATATATATATATATATAAGAGTTGACGATTCCAGTTTTTTATCATGCCAAAACAGGGGTTTTAATTTTTTTTTTCTTGGGGGCTTATGAAAAACTACTATTTTGGATTTTTGAGGGTTCAAGGATAGTGCCTTTATGGCGCAATATTTTTCTAATATTTTAAGGTTTCTCTGCGCACTATGCCACGAGCTATTTAACATAACAATATCATCAGCAAATAACAGCATGATGACTTCGGTAGCAGCATTTATTTGGATCCCTATAGCTCCATTCTTTTCGAAAAATGTTATTATGTCAGATAAAAAAAGTATAAATAGTAATGGGCTAAGGCTTTCACCTTGTAACAAACCAGATGTAATATTTATATCCTCAGATAGTTGATTCCAAATTTTAATTTGCATTACTGCATAATCATACAGCTGTTTTATTATTCTTATAATCTTGCCACTTATTCCAATTTCTGATAGCTCTACCCAGAGCAGATTGTGATCAACGGAATCATTTTAAATTTGGAATTAGATTGTTTACATGCAGTTTTTCAATTCGATTAATAATAACTATTAGGAATATTCGGCTTTTCTCCCCCCCCCCCCTCTGCCCCCCCCTCTCGAGTCTTATTTCAGTCATCAGTTGGAATAATCATTATTTTAGCATTTAACAGTTAAATACCCAGTATGGTATTGATACAAAACATTATCTAGCATGGAAGCCAAAATCTTATTTGATGGCGGCACAGCGAACGTATCTATTGTACTGTAGCTAAGGTTACTGTAGACCTAATAGTAAATAATGTTATTATTTCCATGAACATTCGAGATTAGATCTGTATGGCTCCACAATTATTAGACAACTATAATATCGATGAATGAGTGATAATTGTCTGGCAGCATCTTTTGAATGGTAAATAGATGTATATATAACCTCTAGCCGAGCTCTAAACCTGTAATTATAGGTCGTTATTCGGTTATTTTATCTATAAAACTCATGACATAGTAATTATGAAAGGTTACAGGTGATCTTTAAAATCACCGTAATCAGGCAACGTGTTTGGAAACAGAGACGTTGAGTGACGTTCTACTGCCACTAAAACGATGTTATTAGTTGACAACGTGATTATCTCTACAGGTATTGAGTAATGAAAAAGTTTATAACGATTATTTAACTGAGAACAAGTTGCTTTCTCAAAGAAAATAGATCCTTCTCAAAGCAATCAGATTTGGCCCCAAATGAAATGTTTCACACGCTACTGTCTAGTTCCAATTACAACTTTATTTGATAAGAAATAACGAAAATCGATCTAGAGATGTTTATCGTTATGACAACATATAGTTAAAAACTATGTCGAATTAGTGTAAAATATTTAGAACAACAATGGAGTTAAATTATTTAATCAAAAATATGGGCTATTTTCCTGGGGAAATCAACTATTGAGGTTCTGCTCAAGGAGGGTGGGATTAGAAAATTAAAAATATCTCCGTTATTATGAGTCGGATCGTATAATGCTACCAATCTTGTTAAACTGCAGATGCTCTACAATTGTTGTTCTATGCATTTGTTCGTAACTCATGTATTAAGCGAGTTCTTCGTACGTTCTTCTTTTCGGTCTTGAGTAACCCCCACACCACCCCGCTCCTAATCATCCGTTTACATAGAAACATACATGCTTAATATGTAGTGAGATGTGATCACAAGTGTGTTATACCAGGACGTGGGAAATCTCCTTATTTTACGCAGACCTTGCTCGACGGAGTTTTATTTTTTTTTATTCGATTCACAATGTAAATTTGACATTCTACCTCTCCTATAAAATACAACTGCCAATACTCTGAATTCATTTTTAATTTTAACGAAACTAATATTTGGTCCGTAATGCGTCAACAGACAAACTAGTGGCCTTCTTACTTCCTATCGATGTCTAAGCTCCCTAAAACATATGCTCCCAAGGATTAAGGATGCGGTCGATCCACTGGATAGATCTGGTGTGTATCGGGTTGCTTGCCTGACTTGCGGAAGCTCATATGTGGGGCAAAGTGGAAGGAAGCTAAGGAGCAGAATAAAAGAGCACCTTTCCACCAAGACATCGGAGGTACGTAAACATATGATAAATGAAGGCCATGAAGCAAATGCAGTTGAGTTCGAGGTGCTCGACCACCTTGGCAAAGGGAAGAAAATGGATCTGGTAGAACAGTTATGGATCAGAATGTACATGCTGGAGGATAAGAATATTAATATTAGGGGTGAGGGTGGCGTGCTGTGTCCTCAGCAGTAGCTGCCCTGGCCCGAGTAGGCTCCCAGTCTCGCCGGAGATGTCGGCTCAATAGGGGTCAGCTCTAGGTCAGTTCGCCTCAATCTCCTAGTTATTTTGTTATTTGTTGCTTTTAATATTCGACTACCTTTGTTGACTTTTACATTTAATTATTTATTCATATATATTACATGATTTTGAAAGTATAAATGTTGTGAAACAGAACACTGATAATGGGACGGTTCGCCCCGAAAGTACTTGCCTGTAATAAAAGAAGTATTAAGAGTGGAGGTGTTTGACCTTTTTGATCCTTCCGTAGACAAACTATTTATATATTTAGGGTACATCATTTTCCATTTCGAGTATCTGCTAGGTCAATCCTACGCTTTTGGAAGACATTCCCATCATGAGTTCCACTTCAATAGCTGAACGTTAAAAACTAATATATTTAAAAAACTTATTTCTTTTAATATTAAGTTTTTTCAAAGTTGGCCATTGCCTCAATTTATTTAGTTTTCTATTATCATTTTATTCTTAATACGGGAAAAGGTTATTTGTTTGGTTGCTTTGAGGCAATGTTGAGAAAAGAGTATTATGAGTATCTGGGACCTGACATTGCACATCTTTTACTGGAGTAAGTGCTGAAGAGAATGATGTAACCCCCCCCCCCCCCTCACCAGCCTAAAGCAAGCATCACAGCTGACTAACGCCTATTGCAGTCCTACAATGGCAGACGGTGGCCTTCCCGCATTTTACTCCATCCAACTAGTAGAGGTATTGCAGTCCTACTATGGCAGACGGTGGCCTTCCCGCATTTTACTCCATCCAGCTAGTAGAGGTATTGCAGTCCTACAATGGCAGACGGTGGCCTTCCCGCATTTTACTCCATCCAGCTAGTAGAGGTATTGCAGTCCTACAATGGCAGACGGTGGCCTTCCCGCATTTTACTCCATCCAGCTAGTAGAGGTATTGCAGTCCTACAATGGCAGACGGTGGCCTTCCCGCATTTTACTCCATCCAACTAGTAGAGGTATTGCAGTCCTACTATGGCAGACGGTGGCCTTCCCGCATTTTACTCCATCCAGCTAGTAGAGGTATTGCAGTCCTACAATGGCAGACGGTGGCCTTCCCGCATTTTACTCCATCCAACTAGTAGAGGTATTGCAGTCCTACAATGGCAGACGGTGGCCTTCCCGCATTTTACTCCATCCAACTAGTAGAGGTATTGCAGTCCTACAATGGCAGACGGTGGCCTTCCCGCATTTTACTCCATCCAACTAGTAGAGGTATTGCAGTCCTACAATGGCAGACGGTGGCCTTCCCGCATTTTACTCCATCCAACTAGTAGAGGTATTGCAGTCCTACTATGGCAGACGGTGGCCTTCCCGCATTTTACTCCATCCAGCTAGTAGAGGTATTTATAACCAGCCCAGAAATAACTCTCGCCTTTGCATAAATTGGCCTTTCCATTCGTCGTGCATTGGTAGCCTAGCTCGAGACTTTTCCTCTATCTTGTACTGCTCTCACATATTTATTCAATCCCAAGGAAATTTCCTTAATGAATAGTAAGCAGGAAAATGTGCATTCCGCTTAGAGTACAATTGAAAACAAACTTAAAGAAATGGAAACTACCCATAGATTACATTATATTTGCAATATATTGCAACAACAAACAGCAACTGATGTTCTAGCATTGGACAAATCTGACCCAATACATAGTCATTGGTTCTCTCTACATATAAATATTACGTTCTTGTGACTTGTACTGTGTTCCTGCTTCAACGGTCCATAAAAGTTTATTTTCGGCAACTGTTTGGTTGCCTTCTTCAGGCTGGTCACTGCAATGCTGTTTTAAGGCCTTAGTCCAGAGACTTTTTATTAGACTTTTTATGTAGTTTGCTGACGAGTATAAACAATTTTGACCTCTCTAGTCATATATATATATATATATATATATATAATTGCGCTGATGTTTTCGACCAGGTTGTATTTATATGTGGTGTGTTGTTCTTTTCGGAGTTTTGGTCAATGTTGGTAAATGTCAATCCTACAACATAGGAATAACTTTAACATAACCCAACAATAATTATAATTTATAATAACATGACAATGATTGTAATAGTGCATAGCAATAATTATTGTAAAGTAATATAAGTTGCAATAACATAGTGGTAAGTGGCAATAACATAGATTTAACAAAACATAGCAATAATTAAAATAGTGCATAGGAATAACCATTGTAAAATAATATAAGAACCACAGTACAACAATTATAATATAGTTTAACAAACAAATACACCATACTATAAATATATAAAACATACAAAAGGCTGTGACCCTGCTATGTAAACAAAACAAGGAAGGTTACTATAACCCTAGTCATAGTGCAATAAGAATGTATACTAGTCTATAAATATATTTAGTCTTGGTAAGTAATAATAAGGAAAAAACACCCTTTTATAACAATGTATAACAACAATGTGCAATATTATAATGTAGTACATGTAATTTTTACAGCCCTGAGGAAGAGAAAATAAAGATTCTCGAAATATCGGCATAAACTAAGATTCATTTCACCAACATTGACCAAAACTCCGAAAAGAACAACACACCACATATATATATATATATATATATATATATATATAATTGTGCTGATGGTGATGTGAGTAGCTGCTTTGCTATTTAGATCAGAGCTCGGTACGCATAGAGATTGGTGAGAAATATGCCTCTCACACACAAATATTAAGCCTAAGTAGTCCAAATGGCGGAGTACACTTTTTGCCGTCTTACCAGAATTTAGTGTTTATAAATGGCATAGTTCTAAATTTGGTCGGCTCATAGAGCTAAAGAAAGAAAGGCATTGTCGGCTAGGCGCATTTCCTAACTGCTGATAAAGATCTGCTATCCGAGAGATAACAGCCTATTATGGGCTGGCTAGATTGGATTAGGACCATATCCTTCAGATGAGTCTTCTCCCATATTAACATTTACTCCGTGAAGCCCTGTAATCTTATATTTCGTGTCGTGGCTCAAAATAACTCTTAATTCTAGAGCAGCTCTGTAACGGGCGATAATAATCTAGAAAATACCGACAAATAAAATTTAATTGCGATAAACAGAAATTATATCCATTTTAAGCAGTAACATTCCGATTTATAAATAAGCAAGGTGTCATTGAAAACAAATACAATGTTATTATACTACCAGTTACTTTTAATACATTTATTTTATAAAGTCTTCTGAATCTATCTATAATGTGTTGGAAGGGTTAATAAATAAAAGACTCCATCAACATGATAATTATTACGTTGTGTGGTGTGAGCATGTATTTGGGAGAACATAGCCTCTTCTTCAGAAACATAAATTATCGACAAGTTTTCGAAGTCTCTTCATAAAGCTCAAAGCCAAGTGTCATAAAGTTACTTATGTGACTATCCTGCAATTGACCGGTCACATACTAAAATCTTAATCTTAATAAAAGTTGAACTTGAAAGGTGGCTGTTCTAAGGTGGCTAAAGATCTCTAACATCTATAACGACTACCCAATATTAATGGACTTGTTTGCATTCCTTCAGATTTCAGTAAAACATAATATCTGCTCGTGGAATTTTCACTTACGGCACCAGGATGCGACTCATCTTCAGCTTACGTTGCAAGACCTCTTTAGACAGAAGTCTATGAGAATAGAGCATCCAATGAACCAACATCAATGCTGCTCAAGCAGCACCTTGGAAATATGCATTGTTTCCCCAATTGAAAATATGTCTTTCTAATGTCCGTATTTAAACAGTTCATGTAAAACTAAATATTAAGTTTGTTAATGAACGAGAACAGAATAAGAGATTTCATGAAGGGTGGAATAAATATTCTATTGGGTTGCTTCCAGTCGTCTACTACTATTCTAGTTTATAGCTACTACATTACTCAGCGCACATCTCACAGTTTGCATTCGAACGCTTCCTTACAAAGAGTTCTTACTCAAAGAAAACAATTTTTTGACGACTACGTTATCTAAACATATATTATTTATTATTATTATTATTCATACGATAATCGCATTTCGCAACAGAGGCGATTTAGCGACGAATCAGTTATTTAATATACAGCTTAATAATTGACATATTTAACATATAACATATTCAACATATAACATATAATTATTATATTTACGTAAGTATGCTCATTTCTGCAAATATTTTCAGTATTGCCCTACATTATAATTTTTTGAAAATGTTTTGTTTCAAGTATTGTAATACGCGGTCTATATACGGGCTACAGTCATGTAGTAATTCAGTCAAAGTGTATGGTAGGTCTATGTGAGTCCTTAAATAGCAGTCAGTAAGTATATGTTTTATAGTAAGTCTACAGTTACAGTGTTGGCAGTAGGGTTCGTCTTCTCCAGTAAGTAGGTAAGTGTGAGTCGTGAATGGCCAATTCTCAACCTCGTTAAAACTACTTCTTCTCTTCTAATTAGCCTTTTTGAGGAAGGCCATTCACCAAGTGTATGTTTTAGTTCTCGAAATTTGTTATCAGTTGTGGTAAACCATGTTTTCTGCCATGAATTGAGTATCATATGTTTTGCTTGGCCTTGAATATCTTGGTGTATACAGTATGTGTTGTCGTGAGTTGTTTTTTGAGTAGCTGATTTGGCAAGTTCGTCTACTTGTGTGCTTTGTTTAATGTTTGTATGCCCGGGTAACCAGTACATAGTTATTCTTTTGTTTAATGTCTGGATTTTGTGTAATATGTACGAGATGAGTGGATGTGAACTATATATGTTTTTTAGTGAATGTAATGAGCTAAGAGAGTCAGTGCAAATTATGATGTCCGTGTCTGTAGTTTCAGGTATATTGTCTATCGCGAGTTTCAGGGCTTCAAGCTCAGCTTTATATATGCTAGTCACATCTGGCAGCTTTATTTGAGAGTTAGCTGAGCCAACAATTGCAGCTGCCCCTACTCCTTGGCCTGTTTTGGATCCGTCTGTGTAAATAAATAGATCATGTTTCTTGTCTGTTAGTAAAATGTTTTTGGTAATGATGTTCAGAAGTCGGGTTAGTTTTAGGGTACTGTGTTAGAGTCAAGTCAAAACTCAGTTTGTCAGATTTCCAAGGATAGTATGTTTCAGTATATTTAGTGTAAATATTTGTTCTTTGGATAGAGGTATTGTGTGTGTATTTAAGGAATCGGATTGGTAGAGGTTGTTGTCTCGATGGGTTTGCTGTATACTTCTGTATTGTATGTTCATCAGCATTGTTGGGGACACAGTGAGAGTTTAAGAATTTTGCTTTGAGAAGATAATGTATGGACAATAGCATTCGTCTGTATTCCAATGGTAATTCATTTGCTTCAACACAAAGGCTGGTTATTGGGCTTGTTCGAAATGCATCCGTTGCTAGCCTGAGACCTGTGTTTTGTATTGACTCTAACATTTTTAAAGTCCTTTTCTTGCCAGATGAGTAAGCTATGCAACCGTAATCCAGAATTGACCTTGTGTATGACCTGTAAAATGTGAGCATTACACTTCTGTCAGCTCCCCAATTTGTATTACTCAAGATCCTTAAGAGATTCAGAGATTTTCTGGACCTATGATGGATTTCTTTCATGTGAGTAGTCCATGTTAACTTGGAGTCGAAGATTAGACCTAATATTCTTATGTTATTAAACAACGGGATTGGAATATTGTTAAGAGTTAGGTTTACTGAAGGAAGTATTCTTTTCTTAGAGAAAATAATTGCTTTTGTTTTATGAGATGAGAATTTGAGGCCATTCCTACGACTACATTCTTCTAAACTGTAAATGGTATCCTGAAGAAGTTGTACTGCGTGTTCAATTTCGCGTTTGCAAATGTAAATAGATCGGCAGATATTCGAGATAGAGGAGAATGTAAGGAACAACAATTGAAGGACATTACTTTGTCAACAAGATTAGTTACGTAACATTCGATCTAACGCATAGTAAAATTGCATTTCTCTATCAGACGCATAACGGAAATGCAATTTTCACCAAATCACCTGTTTTACACACCTATAATTTGCGGTCCGAAAGCTACACTTGGCCGCCCTAGGGCCGAAATTGAATATTTCGCCCTAGGGCCGCAAAATCAGCTGTTTATTATTTTAATTCATTCATTTCATTATATCATTATATTAGATTGTTTTGCTCGTATTATTGTTTAGTTATTTAGTAATTATGGCTAATAATATATCAGAATTTATAAATAGAAGAGCAAAAGAAATCATGGCAGATTTGTTACCAGCAAAATCAAAAGATAGGAATGACGAAGAGCATACAAAGTTTTTGAACTGGTTAAAAATGGAAAATGTAAAACCTGGAGATGTGAATGATGAAGTTTTACTCGTATATCTCTCGGTCCTATCAAAGCAAAACAAACCCAGTACTTTATGGAGTAAGTACTCCATGATAAAAAGTTGTTTAAAAGTAAAAGAAAATATTCAACTCACCCAATTTCCAAAAAGTATTGCTTTTTTGAAAAGGCAATCGGTTGGTTATCAGCCAAAAAAATCAAATGTGTTAAGTGCCACTGAAGTAACCCAATTTATGTTAAATGCTCCTGATAATGAATGGTTGCTAAACAAAGTATTTTTAGTTTTCGGAGTGTTTGGTGCCTGCCGAAGAGACGATCTAACAAATTTGATAGTAAGTGATGTTTAAGATAATGGACACTTTTTTACTGTTTTCCTTAACGATGGTAAAACACACTCAAGACGAAGTTTTACAATCACTGATGAAGAATGCACATTTAAACCATGCAGTTTAGTACGTAAGTACTTGAACATGCCTCCTCAAAATCTCACATCTGAGAGGTTTTTTGTTGCCTACAAAAAAGGGAAATGTGTTGCTCAACACGTAGGCAAAAACTTAATTGCTGCAGCACCAATGAAAGTAGCCCAGTTGTTTTTGGGTCTAGAGAACCCTAAAAGTTATACAGGTCATGCACTTAGAAGGTCATCAGCGACCATGTTAGTTGAGGGAGGTGGTGACTTGTTGACATTGAAACGCCATGGTGGATGGAAGTCTTCAACAGCTGCCGAAGGTTACATTGAAGACTCTGTGACAAAGAAATTGGAAGTTTCTAACAAACTGTTTAGTAAAGAGAATGAGTCATCGACTTCGACATCAAATATCGATCGAACTATTGAATATGAAAATCAGTCTTTCTTTACAATTGATGATTTATTTGAAGATTGTCAAGAGGATATTTTAATCAGAAACAATCCAACTACGAGTAAAAGTGTGAATGTGTCAAACAAAAAACAAGTAATAGAATCTTCAAAGGGTATTATGTTTTCAAACAACCAAAATTGTACTTTTAACATTTCTATAAATCAAAAATAAACGAATTAACTTTTTTTAGCATTTTGAAATATATCAGTTGTATTAAATGAAACACACATATGTTCATCTCTCTTTATTAACTTACATAATAACATAACGTAAAACAATCCATACATTAAACATTCATCATGTCCCCATAACCACAAGATAACCTTCTAACAAAGAGGTACACTTAACCAAAAGAAAATCTTGTTTTTGATTAATGTTATATCGTATTAATATTTATTGTAGTATGGTGAAAAATAGCGTTCGTGCCTCGGGCCAAAGTGCTTTTGCCGGCCCTCGAACTTTTCATGACCTCGACTACGTCTCGGTCAAAAAATATCTCGGGCCGGCAAACGCCCACTTTCGGCCCTTGGTACGAAACATACTATTGCATTGCCTAAGCCCTCACTCTCTAATTACAATGTTCCATATCCTCAGATATAATTCGGCTCCACTGTTTTAGTGATCAACTTTTTAGGATTGACTTTGGGCAAAAGCCTAGAATGTTTTGGTCATATTGAAGAACTAAGTAAGAAAGAAAGAAAGAAACTAAACTCGCTATGTTTCTTATTAAAATGCGTTAAGAAATATCATCTAATGCAATGTGTGTGTTCTTTGCTACTTGCTTCTTAAACAGTTTGAATGTTTGGCCAGACTGGGCCAAAGACAAAAATTCTTCTTCTGTATGTTATTTATTATTATCTTCCCCAACGTTCAGTTAAAATGAAGTGGCTGTCTTGTGTGTGGTGATGTTTATAGGTGGTACATTGATTTTTTTATTCATCTTTCGTATAGACTCCAAACTGGAACCTCAAATAAATAATTTCTGAGGGTATACATACAAAACAGAGAGCTTGGGTTTTTTTAAAGTACGAGAGTTAGTACTGCATATTAGTATAAAGCATACTTGTTAATTATGTTCTTTTTAAGTAAAATTTCAAGTGAGTGGTTCTTGACATTTTGGTAGCATTAAATTATGTAAAAAAATGAGGTTTCCCGTTTGAAGTAAGGATAAAAGAGGAAAGAAATATTTCTTGCCAACATAGATAAATTAAGTTTGGATTTGAGATCCGGCGAAGGAGGACTGGCTCTATATGTATTCTATATTATAGGAGGAGATTCGGAGAAGTTATGTAACAAGCACCTCGTGACGTTGTTCAACCCAATGGTCGTTTGAGTTGTGACAACTGTCCGAAAAAATATCTATAAATAAATAAATATTTTCCCGTTGATAACATTTGAAATATTCGATACATGAGATTATGTATATTGTGGTCCTGTACATATATATAGAAATAATCTCTGTATGAATTTCCTACCTGCAGATCTGCTTAAACACATCCTCACAGCATTCTATTCTGGAAAAGTGGATACTTCATTTTATTTTACACCAAAAATAATCCATATAGATATAGAAGAAAACGATAGGTATCGAGTGTAATTTATATATAATAAATACTTCGTACATGAACAAATTTACATTTGAGAATTTTAATAAAGCTGAAGATCCATTTTTCGATTTTTGAGGTGCTGGATGGTGAAGGAATTATTATCTCAGGTAAGAAAAAACGCCTCGTTCCTTCACTATTCTTTATTCGTTGCGACAGAGCGCTTTCAGAGCATACGCTCCATCATCAGTGCCCTCTTCACAATGATGTGACAGGAACCAAGGATTCCCTGTGACTGAAGATGACAAGACGTGGCTTCCAAATGAACAGAGCACTTTTCTTTGGCACCGACTATATCTTCGATTAAATTATTTTTCTCTCTTACGTAATTTGAGTAATTTACTCTTTCGAGGAAAAGTTATATTGATTTAAAGTAAATATTTAACATATTTATTTGGAGATGAACAATTAAACTCTTCTACTTACAAGCTACAAGATAATCAAGGATGCGATACTCAACCGTTTTGTAAATTCTAAATATCTCCGTTACTATACGTCAGATCGAAAAAATGTATAGAGCCAATCTTTTTGAAAATTAAATGTACTATGAATATTGTTATATACATTTATTCTCTATCTTGAATATACTTATTTGCATTTTTCGGTTTTCAGCCTTGAGAAACCCCCACTTCTACTCATGTTGCATAAACCATACTCCGTTATATAATAAACCACATTATTTGAAGCTTAAATACCAAATATTGTATTCAAGAGACCGTTATTACACGAGATACCGTACATGCAAATATCCTCCTAGTGACCCTCCCCCCCCTGGTATTAAGGTCTTGGACTACTAAAATTTCGTTGAATGAGATAACAATTATTCTGATACATTATAAATTACAAGTGCTAGGTATAGTAAATAGTTTTCAATAAAATTAATATGATATATTTTAGTAATTGTTTTTCTTTCCGGTAAAAGGTTGGCAGACCTGTTTTTTACATTCCAGACGTCTCCAGTCGGGAGTTTTCATATTATCGTTTGTATTTATTCACATAATATTGACGGTATGTTACCAGTATGTAGATTTATCTATTGTTAAACTTCACGAGGGAAATCTACTTAGTTAAAGCGGCCCCTGCGTGACGGACTTTTTTTTATAACTCTTAGTGGATAACTTGAAGGGTTAGAAAGGTACTAGAACCACTTGCAGATAGCAGCATAAAATGGGAAGTGTTACCTAACATATTCGTTTCTATGGTTAATGCTTGGTCCCATTGGCTGATTTGATACATCTTCAATTAGAAAGGTCACCGTCATTTGGTGGAATATACCAAACAAGATTTGGTGAATTATGAGCAGTCTGATTTATAACGTGACGTATACACAGTGCATTCCAGTGAGGTATATATCTTTCTTAATCTTCTGCTACCCAACACTAACAGATAAATAATTTATTAGTCCCTCAAGGGAAAGCTGAGTGTACATTTGTAAAACCGTCATAAGGTTCCATGGTGAGTACGAAATATAAATACGGCAATATGTATCTGCTAAAACTAAGCTATACTCCCTCGTTATCTGCACAACCCATTATCTATTTTTCCCTCAGTAAAAACAGGAGATTGTATCTCATGTAATAGCTTAAATCCCGTAAGTAAGAAAATAGAATATCGTCATTTTTTTCTAAATAGAGCAAAGCGCACAGAAATGAAATTTTAGAAGTCTAACTCTATTTCTGGAAGGTGAAGGTTCAAATCAGGATCGCAGTAAAAAATGTTAGCACTTCTGAAAATTGTTTGTAACAAATACTGTTTCTAATTTAATGTTGTATAACTGTTGTTATATACATTGGTTGTAGCCTCAATTTTGGTGCATGTTCAAGCTAAAGAAACAATTCTTCCCATATTCAATATTTCCATTATTTAATTTTCAGTCTACAGTAAACCTTCAATATTTATAGATTGCACATTAACAATAAACCCATGAAACCTCTCATTTCAACCTTAACCAAATATTGCTTTCAACGGACTTAAGGATTATACAGTCTTCAAACAAAAATGTTTATTTTATCTATACCATTTTTGATATTTTGCTTTTGTGCATCAGATAGATCATATTAGTTACGGGCTGAAATATGACATGGAATAAAGGGTCTGGGTTAGAGAGGGCATTCGAAAGCTCAAAATGCCATAGAATCCGTTTTGTTAAACTATTGCTGTTCTCTAGTATTAGGCGAGTTATTAGAATTGTATTTTCTTGTTTTCAGCCTGCAATATACCCCCCCCGTCTACTCATTGAATTTTGATTTAGGAATACAGAATATATGGTTGTAGAAAATTAATAGTTTAAAGAGATTGGTTCTATAACATTTCACGAAGCGATATTAACATTTCAGGAAGATATTTTGAATCCCCCACCTCAAATCGCCACAATTCCATGTCCGATTTCAGCCAATAACAAATATGATATTTATTGTTGACCTCATTTTCGCCATTTCCTGGGTAAGATCGATGGACATTACACACACACACACCCCTCCTCCCACTGGTCCGATTTCAGTTTAACAAACTTGATCAGCATTTTTACATAAAACTTTTGAATATCGAGTTTGGTAACGATCAGACACTAGAGCGTTATCAGACAAATATACATACTTACGCACACAAGCATACAAACACGCAAAAACACACACACACACACACACACACACACACACACAGAGACACACCCTTAAGGGGAATGAAAAAGTGAGTCATAAATGTAGGGAACAGAGAGTTTTGGAGACCCACTGATTAAAACCTTGTTTTGAAGTAACTAATAATAATGTGGATGCATTTTAAACATATTGACAATTTTACATTTCACCTTTCTGTTAAACTCCATCTCCACCTCCCCCCCCCCATATACCGCGCCCCCTGCTCTGCCGATTTCGGCCATTAATAAACTTGTTGATTCCACACGAAATGTTTAAATGTCGATATTTATAACTATAAAATAAAAATTTCGACCAGGATTTTTAAAAAATATAAAACGCAGGCACGCGCACACACATTTAAGCTTATCTCACTTGTAAGGCATTTTTAAGAGTAAGTTCTTCAAGCTGATTTAAGGAAAGTATTTCTTAAAGTATGATTAATACAAGAAAGAATTTAATAGTAATTAACTAAAAACATGCTGTTATTACTGTTGCTGTAAGCATCCATTGGTACAAAAAATTTGTTGTAATCCCTTACATGATGATTACATAATTAGTACAAGCTGAATTAACATTATATTTCGTCCAACTTCTGTAATATGATTGTAATTAGAGTAATTGATCTGACACAATATAATTTATAAGTAAAATAAGTATAATTAATATAAATATATTTAATTTGTTTCAAATAGATCTTATTTATTGAAAAAAAAGTGGGACAAGTATAATTATTAATCTCATTAATATATATCTCTATTACGTTGGTATAATACTGTTAATGAATCTATTCTGTTTTTATTATGAGTATACCACTCATAAATATTGAAAAATATCGAAAACAGCCAGTGACACAGAGGGTGCGTAAACTAAACAGATTTCACTATCTGTAACATGCTGATCTTATTTTTCTCTGAGCATATGTATGTACTTCCTGTGCTGGGGATGAAATTTTTAGTGACTAGGCTGTTCCAAATTGACTAGCATCGCGAAATTCAGATGGGGTGGGTAAATGTGGAAGATTACTGGGTAAGTATGTATACACATATATTGCAATTTTGTCTGTTGCCGCATTAGGTCGTAAGTTTTGTTTGGCACACTATCGATATTTAAGCGTTTGATGTCTCAAGCAACTTCTCACATTCAGCTTAAATTTCATTACATAGGTTTCTTATTTCAGAAAAATGGATAGCTAGAAGGTGGCATATAAGTAGCGTGTCTAGGAGGAGGCAAACCTGCTTTGTTACCCAGCCTCACGGATCGGTATGACGGATTTTTTGTATATAACGCCAACTAAAGAATGTTCAGTTATGCCATTTGTGTATTAAATTATTTAGGCAGGCAGTGAGATTCTGTATGACTATCAGGTCGGTGTTACATGTCATGCCGATCAGATTATATATACTTTTCATAGGCTAATTTAAAATCGAGAGATTATGACCACTTCTAAACATGGATGGCAGGCCCGCGGAATGTGTATTTCTGAAAGAGTATACTATCTATTGTCGGTGTCAGAATTTGGCCGTTACTTTGCCCTACAATGAGGAGGTGTCCTCGTCAAGTTGAAAGCCCACATAAAGTCAGTAGTCGATTTCATGTTGATGTGGTCAGTTGGAGTTGTCCTTACATCCAAGACCTCGTTCCTTCTCCCTAATCCATCATCCTCCCAGCCAATATAGGGGAGAGTAGGGTAATAGCGCGGGTAGTCGGGAGCAAAGCGGGTAGCTCCTCTTAGCCGATGTGTGTACTGCAGTCGGGCTGATAACGGAGCAACTACAGTGTAGGGGAGAGTAGGGTAATAGCGCGGGTAGTCAGGAGCAAAGCGGGTAGCTCCTCTTAGCCGTTGTGTGTACTGGAGTCGGGCTGATAACGGAGCAACTACAGTGAAGGGGAGAGTAGGGTAATAGCGCGGGTAGTCGGGAGCAAAGCGGGTAGCTCCTCTTAGCCGTTGTGTGTACTGCAGTCGGGCTGATAACGGAGCAACTACAGTGCAGGGGAGAGTAGGGTAATAGCGGGGGTAGTCGGGAGCAAAGCGGGTAGCTCCTCTTAGCCGTTGTGTGTACTGCAGTCGGGCTGATAACGGAGCAACTACAGTGCAGGGGAGAGTAGGGTAATAGCGCGGGTAGTCGGGAGCAAAGCGGGTAGCTCCTCTTAGCCGTTGTGTGTACTGCAGTCGGGCTGATAACGGAGCAACTACAGTGTAGGGGAGAGTAGGGTAATAGCGCGGGTAGTCGGGAGCTAAGCGGGTAGCTCCTCTTAGCCGTTGTGTGTACTGCAGTCGGGCTGATAACGGAGCAACTACAGTGTAGGGGAGAGTAGGGTAATAGCGCGGGTAGTCGGGAGCAAAGCGGGTAGCTCCTCTTAGCCGATGTGTGTACTGCAGTCGGGCTGATAACGGAGCAACTACAGTGCAGGGGAGAGTAGGGTAATAGCGCGGGTAGTCGGGAGCAAAGCGGGTAGCTCCTCTTAGCCTATGTGTGTACTGCAGTCGGGCCGATAACGGAGGAACTACAGTGCAGGGGAGAGTAGGGTAATAGCGCGGGTAGTCGGGAGCAAAGCGGGTAGCTCCTCTTAGCCGATGTGTGTACTGCAGTCGGGCTGATAACGGAGGAACTACAGTGCAGGGGAGAGTAGGGTAATAGCGCGGGTAGTCGGGAGCAAAGCGGGTAGCTCCTCTTAGCCGATGTGTGTACTGCAGTCGGGCCGATAACGGAGGAACTACAGTGCAGGGGAGAGTAGGGTAATAGCGCGGGTAGTCGGGAGCAAAGCGGGTAGCTCCTCTTAGCCGATGTGTGTACTGCAGTCGGGCTGATAACGGAGCAACTACAGTGTAGGGGAGAGTAGGGTAATAGCGCGGGTAGTCGGGAGCAAAGCGGGTAGCTCCTCTTAGCCGATGTGTGTACTGCAGTAGGGCCGATAACGGAGCAACTACAATCAACTTTGAAGAAGAAGCAGGGGCCATTACGCCAAATCGTTAGTGCTCGTTTAGTGACAGTGAAAATAATTCAATTTTCGTGGAATCTGCTTATGATTTTGGTGCAAAAGATTTTTGATTGTACTGAGCTCCTATTCCAATTAGAATACAGGCATGTAGTTCCCTTAGTACAAGTTTGAATTGCCTTTATTTTCGCACTAAGTGATTGTATTTAGCGTTTGGTATGCCCGAATGACGCAATGATTTATTTGAACATTACGCGCGGGGTAAAACCGGGTAGCAGCTCTGCCACGATTCTCGAAAGAAAAGTATAATTATACCTAATTTTGTTTAATTATTTCACTGTTAAAGCTTGTATAATGATAAACAATATGATAAATCTTGCTACTATGAATTTAATTTTTGAAATATATAATTGTTTTGAAATAGCTAAAAAGACTAATGTTGTTGATTGTTTATATTTTTGTATTGTTCCCAAAAGGGGGGTTTGTATTAATGCATCAAACAACGTTTTTTATTAACAAAAAAACATTAATTTGATTAAAAATCTTTATATTTTTATTTTCCCATAAGAAAAACATATGTACCCGGTTTTACCCTACTACTTAAAAAATTTAAATTTTGTTTTTGAAACTGTAGTTAGGTTAACAGATAAGAAGACTTAATTTACTTAACTTTACTTATATGTGGTAAAAATTGTGGTTTCTGCAAGTCTTCAAACCTTAGCTACCCGGATTTACCCCACTTTCCCCTACTGTTGTCAATTTGCTCCAATCATGTGAGTTTTGAATACTTTTTTTTGGGCCACTAGTGGAGTTAAAAAGTATGAATCTATTGATAAGCTGTTTGTTGCGCAGCGTGAATGATATATTTCAGTTTTCAGCTTCAATTATCCGTTTCTAAGTGGACATTTCCCCTCTGATAATTGTGTTGACTTACTGACAGCTGCTGAACCTGGCGGCATATCAGGTTTTTACACATGTCTCGAGATAAGATTTTGTTTCTGTTCATTGAAATGCAATTTTTATTTGTGCCGATGTGATATCTGGGCTATTGAATTGATTTATCTGTGTTGTATTTAACACGCCTTTTTTTTTATTACTGAAGATCCTGTAGGGAATTAGATGAGGGTTGGGAGACAGTGACCCGCCGTGGTTGTCCCGTCAGTTCCCCTTCTAATGAACACTCTATTGTTCTAATTTAAGGGGGTGTTGTGAACTGATATGGGGGTAATAGAGCTAAGGTTGTGTGTTAGCCGGCTACTGGAAGTACAGGGTGGGTTGTGAGGATAGGAGAAAACGAAAGAAGAGAGGATAGGGATAGTAGTGAGGGGTCGGGGTATGGCAAACTGATTGATGGATGCTTTCGTGTATTTCTATGAAATCATTATGGCCGACATCTATGCCACCTTTTTGAGACATCTATTTGATCATTCTACGTTATTGGAAATTTGTTTTATTCAGGGACAAAATTAGCTTGAAAGTAATTTTTTTCTACTTTAATGGAGTTAATGCTTTATCTTGAAGAATATGGACAATGTTGGAGGTGAAATGTCCTATTTTTATGAAAGCCCCGTGTTATGGATATAGTTTGGTGGTTTTCAGCATGGCAGAAGAGTATGCCAGGATATCGTAAGCCAGATGGCTCCTGTAACAGTCGTATAACCATTACTTTTCTCTCAACTATTCATTTCAAGTCACTCTGAAAACTATTGAAGTGATTTTAGTTAAGTCGATTATTTTTCTTTAAACTTGATTTTAAAAGACCTTGAGTTTTTGAAACGCCTATTTTGGAACCTTAAGTTAAAGGCTCGGTTCCGTGCTTTAACAATTTTCCCTGTTATTATTCATCCAGTTTCCTTCTTACAGTTCACACCAGTTGGGGGGGGGGCTTAAATTTTAGCTATATACTTTAATCACTTACAAAATCTGCAATGGTTTGGTTTTACGATTTGCAAAATAACCGACTTTCCGGTTTTTCTATACTGGGCTACTTATATTAGATCAATTTTCTGGAAACAAGACAAAATATAACTATGCCATTCAAGTCAAAAGTATTTTTCGTCTACCGGTGGAGACGTAGCTAAATGAAAATCCTCATTTAATCGTATAAAGTAGATCTAATTATGAATTAGATAATTCTAAAATCCTAGAAACCAGTTGAAAGTGATTAATTCTGATATAAATATAAGTAAAAACTCACCTTACAGCATATTATACAAAACACGAAGTCTCCCCCCCCCCGGGGAAGTGAAATATTTACTTATCAGACATAATCACAACGGAACATACTTTTTTCAGCTTCGTAACTCTTTAAAGTCAACCACATTATGAGATAACTTGTTACAAACCGCCCTAAGAATAAGACACTCCATAATAAGGACTGGACACCTTCATACATAATTCTTAATTTCTATAGATAAATATAATTAATTAACATATATTTTATGTTCCAGTTTTATTATATTTATTAATTCAGTTAGTGTTTATTTAAATTTAATTTTGGCAATACGTAGTTAACTATTACGATAAAAGTTTTACAATATTATTATATACATTCACCATCATTCTAAACGGCGTTTCTTTATTACCATTACATAAATGTAATTGAATACATGTCTCTTACTGTAAGTATATTGCATCAATTTAATAAATGATTAGTACATTTAAATTAAATTAACGACCATACGGTATAATATTACTAAGAATTTTTTAATCTCAACATTGCTACCATGCAAAAAAATTGTGATTATTTTGGAAAGTTTCAATATCAGTTGTCTCTCTTGTTCAGTTAAAAACGATACATAATTCTTAATATACTAAATTTAGTAAATTTTTATAACTTAATTTTGGAATGTAATTAATTCTTTCATTTATTTTCCCGTAATTTGAATATTAAACTATAATGCGTTTCCATCTTACCTCTTGATTCTATATTTAAATTATAATCACCGTAATATGATAGTATTTTTCTTTTACAAAAGTACCGATCAGCAATTGTATTGGAAAGAACTTCAGCTGAAGTAATTACTTAAGAATATTAATTGAATAATAAATCATGAATAAATACATTGGTGGAATGCTATCGGATTAATATTCCTACAATCACTATTAGAAATAAGTTAAAAGAAATATGGGTATAATTGCTTTGGTGAATTTTCACACCTTTGTTTATTTTTCTACCATCGATTGTAAATATTTGTGCAGAATTTATGTCGATATCAGAGTGAGGGAAACTCAACATTGTTACATAAGTGGTAGCTTCGGCCTTTCTTTCTCACCTTGTTGAATCCTAAGTGGTTCTTCACATTAAAAAAGTCAGGGGCTGCGTACACTAAGCAGACTTCCCACGCGAAGTTTTACAATAGAGAAATTTGCCTACTAATCATAGTAGTAGTAACGACTTTTTATTTTTTATTTATTTATACAGGAGCAGCCGCATCTTGGCGATTTGACTCAAAGCTTCACAATGCAAGTGAAAACAAAATTATAGAAATATAACAAAAACTAAAGTAACAAATAAAAAATTAAATACAACAAATAATCATTAAATACAAGTAATAAAGACAATTAATAAACATAAGACATAAACAAACTTAAATAAACATTAGATAAAGAAACATAAATAAACATTAGACTAGTAATAAAGACAACAATTTTAAATGGTTTTAATAAAAAAATTATGTTAATTCTTTATATTACTTTTTTTAATTTTACTTATTTAGTTTTGTAGCCGATAGCGATGGTGATTTGCATTATTAGGATGATATATTTACTCCTTCATGTGCTTACCTTTTTTTGTACTTTTATATTATGGAAAATATTTCTTTAATATCTGATTCTTTCTCATATCCAAAGAATTTAATAAAAGTTAAACCTTTTTAATCTTTTTAGGTATGCTGTAGACCTATTCTATTTTGTATTATATGTTTTTGTAAATGTTGATGTGTTTTAGATATGTTAGTATTAACGAGTAGTAGTAACGAATCTCTAAACCAATTCACGAGGGACGAACAGGTACGGAAACGGCCAAACTAGCTTTCCGGAATATAGCCGACTTCTGCCGACCACATACACAATACAAATGCAAATATCTCGGTTAATATTCAAGATACAGAACATGGTTTATGATAACGCCTGTACTGTCTCTTTCCCATCGTACTAATACAACATTCATTGGTTATTAACATAGTTTTAGTATCTCTAGCCCCATATTCATATCAAATTGTGGTCAGTAATTGTATGTGCGCTCATGGAAAGGTTTATAACGAGTAAGACCATTTTACAAACAAATAATGCCTGAAATTATTAATCAGAATATTTCCGTTTCCTATTCGTTTTTCAACAAGAAGATAACAAAATTGACATTTGTCATGTGTATTTTTGGCGTAGCTATGTTTACTCTAATCCTGAAATATTTTGAACTGTAACAGAAGATTGTTTGGGAACAGCCGAAAGTTAATGTATTTAAAATTTATTATTGGAACTCTTCACAATTGCAAATCCTTAGTTTGCAGAAACTATGAAAGCTTGAAATATTCATAAGTACTTACTGGGACTGAAAATACAAAAATATTGTGTACATATAAGCCTCAAAAGAATGTACAAAACTCCGCCAAGAATACAGACGAATGGCTATGTTAACACCTCTTCAAACAACTTCTATTTTAATTTAATAATCTCAAACGACTATGAGAAATATGGATTCTTTAACAGCGATACAACTTCTGCATTTTCACTCCAGGTTTAATCATATTTCACGAAAGATGTCAATTACATCTTTAATTAAAAAGCTTTACAGTGAATAACTAATGAACGTTTCTTGGAAATTATAGGTTTGAAGTTTGAAATATTAGAGGGTAGTAGTAAAAACTTCAGTTCTATAAAAGCCAGAATCTGAAAGTATTCAGATATCAGCAGAGACAATGAGAAAAATCTGTACCTTTTTCAGAAGTTCATCTCTATGAAATAAATATAGATAAAAAGTGTTAGGACAATTAATTGTTTTGAATTACAGTAAATACTGGCTCAAATAAGCTTTTGTATACAAGAGGAATACTAACAGAGATTTCCTACTTAATTAGATGTATGAAGTGATTTCTAAATAATTGCTGCCATATTTTGGCCACCTCCCCACACTTCAACAAACTTACCGCCATTTATTAATTTACCTGTTACTAAAGGACTTGGCAGTGTTCACTGAGTAACATCATGTTTAACTGATAAGCCGAGCCTTGTTGGCCCAATTATTTTGGGAAGGAAATTATTTTTCTGAATGGGCTTGAGGCACTAATCAACGCAACTATCTTTATTCGCACAATTTTCTTTGTAAACCTCTCGCTCATTAAAATCTGACTGCCCGAGTCCTTAACAGTACTCGCAAAGAAGAGGTTTTGTATTACAAATAAAACATTGATACAATTATGTCGTACTATAATAATATTAAGATTAAGATGGTGTGGTTACAACTTGTGTACCGTCTGAATTAATGAATGCAGTAATTGAGTTTGAATGATTTGTTTAGTGTAGTCGGGAGCAGTAAACACTCACCTTTCAATGCTATCTGCTATTTTTTTATGACCGATACATATATAGAGACATAAAGCAAATGAATGCGGTCCTGTCATGGACATGTCCTAATGTGGCTACCTACTCCTCATTCCAAATATTCGGTAAACAAAAAGTATAAAAATGTATAAATATATAAATAAATTTTGTAAATATGCAAAATGATTTGTATTTTGAATAAAAATAATGCTATGGAATTTAACCTCAATCCGACCAAATAGAAATATAGGACACCTAATGATTAGCACCAATTTTAGCGAATAAAATTAAAAAAACACTTCGGAACTTAACAAAAAAATGAAGTGTTCCTTTTTGAGCAAATTGTATTTACATTGGGATTTTCGAATATATAATACCATCATTTCTAACAAGAAAATTGTTAGTTAAATTGAGTTTTTAAAATTATAAAGCAAAAAAAAATCGATTAAATTAATCATCAACATGGGGATGAATTGTACAAAAACCTGGAGAAGGAAACCTTTGGCTGAACATCCAAATTTAGTCGATCGTTTTTTATTGTTTGTCAATAGAAAGATGTTTTGAGATTAAACGTCTCGTAGATGCTACCGTTAGATAGGTTTCCTTTATCTTTTGAAGTTCAAATGTAGTGCTGGAAAACCTGAACATTGTCTCAGCGAATGTTGAATCCCGGTTTGGACGCGATATCTTTGGTTGGCTGTTATTGCTTAGGCTCAATTCTATCTAAATAAGGTAAACTTTCGGCGGCCACTGATAGGACATCACAATCTTTTGGAGCTTTATCATTGGTCGCTCAGTTGAGCCTGGTCATTTGGAGAAGTACAATAGGATGAATGCAAGTAGTAAGAATGGAAAGATGAGCTATGTACTTACATAGTTAGTCCTGTAGTTACTGCTTTTGATGGATCCATTCGATTGGAGGAGAGGTTCCTGCTCCTCAATGATTGTCATGATGAACCTTGCGGAGGCTAGGACGATCTAGAGTATGATGATGGACGGCTTAGCAACGAGGCTCTAACCCAGCCAAGAAGAGGCTTATGTAACCACTGCTCTACCTCCCCGGGCCTTATTACGTAACCTCCCCACCATACTCGACCCTCAACTATCAATAAAAGCCCTTACATGAAATATTTGCAAAAACAGTAAAAAGGAATAGATACAATCAAGGAATATAGGATAACTAAGGGCGGGCGTAGTGGAAGGTCCGGTGTCTCAATGGAAGGAGGCCGGAGAGTCTAGCACACACTTGTAGGCCTTCACTTTTCGCATGTTTACATTCCAAATCCCGCTGATGAGGTTAGGCCAAAACCTCGAAATAACCATCAATAATTATAATTTACCCCTACAACCTAGCACAATGTTCAACTGACATTAATTATATACAACAATAATTTAATAATAAATTATTGTTATTATTATTTAATAATAAATTAATTAAATTAAAATAATAAATTAGTTACTACAATACTTTCCATTCCTGATAAAATGTCAATTTACTTGAGAGCTTTGACTAAAAGAGAGCTCAGTTCAGATGACATTTAGAATTGCTTACAAATATATTGCAATCAAATATGATATTTTATATTCATTGCACATATTACTGTAACTCAGTTAATATAAACAAATCCGGAGAACAACAATTGCAGAAATCTGCTTTATTAATGAGACTTGTTATGTAAGACTACTCGAAGGGAGGCATACTAATAAAGCTATTTACTATTTTGCTCTAAGCCTTCCTCTTCGACTCTCACAAACTTCATCAATAGTTATAAGTGAAACGGGTAATACAGAATTTGTTAACGATCAAATAAAAACTGTGGTTGACAATCAAATGTAAAAACTCACACACAAATCATTTCTATCAAATATTTTCTTGCATATTTATTAACTTCGAAACCCAGTTTTACGTTTATTTAATTTCAACAAAACATCTGAAAAGAACAACATAAAATGGTTTTCACCAGTAGAAGGAGGGAGTCAGAGGGGAGGATTGTCGAAAATTTCAAATATCTCCGTTTCTATACGTCGAATCGGAAAATTGTATAGAGTCAATCGTATTGCAGATTAAATTTACTATAAATATTATTTTATACATTTACTCTCTATCGTGAGATATTCGCATTTTTATTAAGTGTGTGAGGATAACGGAAAATATGAGATCGGCTGATGTCGGTTCTATTCGTGACTCCTCCGAAAGCCAGTTCCCGCAGTTTCCGTAACTGTTCGGCTCTCGTGAAATTGGTTTAAGAGACTCCTTACTACTTCTATTACTAGTATGCAGATTTCTCTATTGTAAAACTTCTCTTTTACAGTTATGTTCTGAATCTACCTCTACACACATTTTATTCCGTTAATAAGAATATATTTCATTTTAAACAACTCAACTACTGGTTACTAGTTTTCACAGTTTTTATCCTGAAATCGTTTTATTTTATTCTTATAAAATCAGGAGATATTCCAAGAATATATAGCGAGATGGCATCACTAGTGTGCCATTCCAGCAAGAGGGAAATCTGGTTAGTTTACGCAGCCCCTGCATGACTGACGTTTAGCAGATTTCTCTTAAGGGAAATCAGCTATTGCGGGTGTACTCATGACGGATTTTTCGAAATTTTTCTTAAAATGTCTATCGATCCTACCTAGATGACGAAAATGAGGTCCTTTAAAAACTGTATATATATATATATATATATATATATATATATATATATATATATATATCTAAATATCTATCTAGCCATATATTTGTCTGTTACCACTCTATCGGTCGAAATTTTTGTTTGATCGTTACCAAACTCAATATTTAATCGTTTTATGTAAAAAAAAGATCAAGTTCGTTAACGGCTGAAATTGGATCAGTGGGAGGGGGGGGGTTTAGAGGGGAGGATTTTTGAAAATTCGAAATATCTCCGTTACTATACGTTGAATCGAAAAATTGTACAGAATCAATCTTATTGCAAATTAAATTTACTATAAATATTGTTCTATACATTTATTCTCTATCTTGAATATTAATCGAGATATTTGCAAATTTTATTAAATCTGGGCCGCTAACGGCTAACGGACTATCTTGCCAAAAGGTAGTTCGGCCGTTTCCTTAACTGATCGACTCTCGTGAAATTTCTCTATTGTAAAACTTTACGTGGGAAATCTGCTTAGTTTACGCAGCCCCTGCGTGACGGACTTTTTAAAATCTGCTGTAACACTAATTCGTCAGGATGTTGGTGCCGATTTGGACCTTATAAAGTTACTTACATAAAGTTCGTCACGCAGCGGCTGCGCAAACAAAGCAGATTCCCCTCTTAAAGTTTAACAATAGATAAATCTACATACTGGTAACACCACACCACCGTGAATATTATGTGAATAATAAATACGGTAATAAAAAATCTTCCGGTAAATGTTAATAGTATCCCGACGAAGAGCGTCTGAAATGTAAACAAACAAGTCTGCCAACCTCTCACAGTAAAGAAATACAATTACTGAAATATATCAGAATATAACACATTAGTTTTATTGAAAACTATTTACTATATCTAGTACTGTAATTTATATAAAATCAGCATAATGTTTACCTCAATCAATCATATTTTAGTAGTCCAAAAACTTATGACTGGGAGGGGGGGGGTCACCATAACATATTTACATGTATCTCGTATTTTAAAGGTGTCTTGAAAATAATATTTGGTTTTTAAGATTCCAATAATGTGGTTTATTATGCAACAGAGTATTTATGTAACATAGTAGAAGTGGGGGTTTGCTGAAGGCTGAAAACTGAAAAATGCAAATATCTCGTTTAATATTCAAGATAGAAAAAAAATGTACAGGGTGGTCCACAGGAAACGAACGATTTTGAATCGCGCAGTACTTGGCGGCTGATGAAGGGGGAAACGCGCCGTCAAGGTCACTCGACTCCCACCGCCTGCCATTCAGTCGCCACCATGCCGCTGTCAACGAAAGATCATAGCTCATGTCTACAAAGAATGGCCACGCACTCTGGAAGCACTGAAGACGACAATACGAAGCCAAATCGCTCTAATCAATGACGAGCTATTAAGAAGAGTGGACGTCAATTTTCAAGAAAGGCTTAAAATGTGTTCGTGAAACTGGCCGCCATTTAAGATCAGCAAGGTATACTCTAAACCCAATCGCCCATGCTTCACATACATTTTTCAATCAAAGTATAAGAACCTTTATCAGGCTGCATCCTCACCAGCACCACTCGCCCTGCGCAAGCAGAAGCTCGCTAATCAGATTAAGGGAATTAAAACCATTGCAGTCGAAGAGTCTATTCCCCCTTGGATGCTAAAAAGGCCACAATGCATAGACCTTACAGAAAAGAAGGACACCATGGATGGTTTCGAGCTGACCAAGAAACTCTATGACCTCCTTGGGACCAAAAGTAAGTCATATACACCGATGGTTCTAAGATCGTAGGGTCGACAGCTTGCGCCTTTGATGCTGACAGCGCAGCTTGCGCCTTCAAGCTAAACGCCTTATCGGGAATTTTCTCCGCCGAGCTGTTTGCGATTTCGGCCGCTCTATACCGCTCGACGTCCTCTGAAGCCAAACACATCGTTATATGCACTGACGGACCGCTGTGTCCGGAACCAGGAACATAATTAGCAACAACCCGGGAGTGGTTAAGGTACTGCAATACACAACGATGCTACACAAGCTGGGCAAGTCGGTGCTGCTGATTTGGGTTCCGGGGCACCGTGGACTTCCCGGTAACGAGAGGGCTGATAGAGAAGCCAATCTCGGCCATTCCTTGGCGTCTGCAACACCAATTCCTCTCACTCCAAACCCTAATTGAAGAAATCAAGAGGAGCTGGAAGGACTTGTGAGAGAAGTCCGATTGCAGCAAGTTGAAGATGGTGAAGAAGGGCCTTGTGGCCTGGGAGTCTTCATCGAGACACCACCATTACAACCGACCCCCCCCCCCACTTACCCAAAAAAAAGGAAAGAAGGGGGGTTGAAATAAAAAATATAAAAGTTAAAAAAATAATAAAAACATTAAATAAAAAAATAGGAGAAAAATATATGTATTTAAATATAAAAAAAGTCGGTCTAGTAACAAACAAACAAACGAGAGTATCATCCGTTTGGAAGAGGGTGGAAGAAGCCATGCTGAGTGAGCCTATCGCACTGTTTGTTGATGGTCCAATAACCTTCTCAGCTTAGCACGATGCCTACAGACCTCACCCCTTACAATATGCGGCAACGGCACCACAGCCTATCGCACTGTTTGTTGATGGTCCAATAACCTTCTCAGCTTAGCACGATGCCTACAGACCTCACCCCTTACAATATGCGGCAACGGCACCACAGCCCTCACCTTAGCACGATGCCTACAGACCTCACCCCTTACAATATGCGGCAACGGCACCACAGCCCTCACCTTAGCACGATGCCTATAGACCTCACCCCTTACAATATGCGGCAACGGCACCACAGCCCTCACCTTAGCACGATGCCTATAGACCTCACCCCTTACAATATGCGGCAACGGCACCACAGCCCTCAGCTTAGCACGATGCCTACAGACCTCACCCCTTACAATATGCGGCAACGGCACCACAGCCCTCACCTTAGCACGATGCCTACAGACCTCACCCCTTACAATATGCGGCTCCGGCACAACAGCCTATCGCACTGCTTGTTGATGGTCCGATAACCTTCTCAGCTTAGCACGATGCCTACAGACCTCACCCCTCACAATATGCTGCAACGGCACCTCAGCCCTCACCTTAGCACGATGCCTATAGACCTCACCCCTTACAATATGCGGCAACGGCACCACAGCCCTCACCTTAGCACGATGCCTATAGACCTCACCCTTACAATATGCGGCTCCGGCACCACAGCTCAGCTTAGCACGATGCCTACAGACCTCACCCCTTACAATATGCGGCAACGGCACAAAAGCCTATCGCACTGGTTGTTGATGGTCCCATACCCTTCTCAGGTTAGCACGATGCCTCCCGCCTTCACCCCTCACAATATGCGGCAACGGCACAACAGCCTATCGCACTGGTTGTTGATGGTCCGATAACCTTCTCAGCTTAGCACGATGCCTACCGACCTCACCCCTTACAATATGAGGCACCGGCACCACAGCCTATCGCACTGCTTGTTGATGGTCCGACAACCTTCTCAGCTTAGCACGATGCCTACAGACCTCACCCCTTACAATATGCGGCTCCGGCACAACAGCCTATCGCACTGCTTGTTGATGGTCCGATAACCTTCTCAGCTTTGCACGATGCCTACCGACCTCACCCCTCACAATATGCAGCAACGGCACCTCAGCCTATCGCACTGCTTGTTGATGGTCCGATAACCTTCTCAGCTTAGCACGATGCCTACCGACCTCACCCCTTACAATATGCGGCAACGGCACAATAGCCTATCGCACTGCTTGTTGATGGTCCGATAACCTTCTCAGCTTAGCACGATGCCTACCGACCTCACCCCTTACAATATGCGGCAACGGCACCACAGCCTATCGCACTGCTTGTTGATGGTCCGATAACCTTCTCAGCTTAGCACGATGCCTACCGACCTCACCCCTTACAATATGCGGCAACGGCACCACAGCCTATCGCACTGGTTGTTGATGGTCCGATAACCTTCTCAGCTTAGCACGATGCCTACCGACCTCACCCCTTACAATATGCGGCAACGGCACAACAGCCTATCGCACTGCTTGTTGATGGTCCGATAACGCTCTAGCGGTCGCCATTTTTGTTTGATCGTTACCGAACTCGAAATTTAATCTTTTTATATACAAAGAAAGAACAAGTTCGTTAATGGCTGAAATCGGACCAGGGGGAGGGGGGTTTAGAAGGGGGATTTTTGAAAATTCGAAATATCTCCGTTATTATGCGTCGGATCGAAAAAGTGTATAGAATCAATCATATTGCAAATTACATTTACTATAAATATTGTCCTATTCATTCATTCTGTATCTTGTCTTCTGTAGTAATCTTCTGTATATTAACCGAGATATTTGCATTTGTAGTGTGAGTGCGGTAGGTAGAAGTCGGCTATTTTCGGAACTTTCCGGCGAAGCTAGTTCGGCTGTTTCCGTAACTATTCGTCCCTCGTGAATTGGTTTAGGGATTCGTCACTACTGCCGTTATTAGTAGGCAGATTTCTCTTTTGTAATTCGCCACGTGGGAAATCTGCTTAGTTTACGCTGCCCCTGTGTGACGGACTTTGCATAGTCCCAGGTCTCTACGATTGCATGTCGAGTATTGTATTGAGTTTTAATTATAGATCTTACTCTTGTAATATTTCAACGGTGCGTCAATAGTTCTTACAGACTTCCTAAGGTACGTCAACAGTTCTTACAGACTTCCAAAGGTACGTCAACAGTTCTTACAGACATCCTAAGGTACGTCAGCAGTTCTTACAGACTTCCTAAGGTACGTCAACAGTTCTTACAGACTTCCAAAGGTACGTCAACAGTTCTTACAGACATCCTAAGGTACGTCAACAGTTCTTACAGACTTCCTAAGGTACGTCAACAGTTCTTACAGACTTCCTAAGGTACGTCAACAGTTCTTACAGACTTCCTAAGGTACGTCAACAGTTCTTACAGACTTCCTAAGGTACGTCAACAGTTCTTACAGACTTCCTAAGGTACGTCAACAGTTCTTACAGACATCCTAAGGTACGTCAACAGTTCTTACAGACTTCCTAAGGTACGTCAACAGTTCTTACAGACTTCCTAAGGTACGTCAACAGTTATTACAGACATCCTAAGGTACGTCAACAGTTCTTACAGACTTCCTAAGGTACGTCAACAGTTCTTACAGACTTCCTAAGGTACGTCAACAGTTCTTACAGACTTCCTAAGGTACGTCAACAGTTCTTACAGACTTCCTAAGGTACGTCAACAGTTCTTACAGACTTTCTAAGGTACGTCAACAGTTCTTACAGACTTCCTAAGGTACGTCAACAGTTCTTACATACATCCTAAGGTACGTCAACAGTTCTTACAGACTTCCTAAGGTACGTCAACAGTTCTTACAGACTTCCTAAGGTACGTCAACAGTTCTTACAGACTTTCTAAGGTACGTCAACAGTTCTTACAGACTTCCTAAGGTACGTCAACAGTTCTTACAGACTTCCTAAGGTACGTCAAAAGTTCTTTTAGTATTGTATCTTTTAGTATAGCAGCTCTCTTCTGACTTAACAAAAAAATCCATTTATTCAATTATGGTTTTTCTACTAATATTCCCATAGTCGTGTCCCTCACTAATTCTAATATTTGGTTTTGTGTGCAATTACCATGAGTTTAAATGAATTTAGTGCATTCTGGAAGAGTTGCAGCGTCCTATACATTTATACTTGTGACATTGACAGCAGTGGAGTGTCATGTGCAAATCTTACGCAATGGACCGGTTCTCGATATTCCCTTCTTTCATTTTTATTGGTTTCTTCTTTCATTTTATTGCATCCTTCCTGCATTTTCCTCGTTGCATCTTCAATGAGCACATTGAACAGGAAAGGGGAAAGAGGACTTCCCTGTCTTACACCTTTTTTAGTTCTACCCCCTCCCCCTTTTCCTTTTAACAAACTCCACGAAAGTATTTAATTAGACTTAAGGAATTTCCTAAATAGAATGTAATAACTATTATAATGAGAGGGTTAGGTGTGTGATGGTGGTTACCAACTAATGGCAGCTCGGCACGCATTGTCCCTCATCATATGTCACATATATCATGGGAATAGAGCACATTAATTATGTCTTCCTTTACTCCAACTCCTATTCGAACTGAATTATTTTCACTTTTTTTTTTTTTACAGGACCATTATAAATGGGTTTTCTTTAATCGAGTCCTGATTATATCTATTCTGACAAAAATAATTTCAAGTAATTAAACTTTTAATGTTTGAATTTCTTAAGTTTTTATGTATTCCTTAACGCAAATTGATATTGCGCTCATGACTGGATTTGGCAAAAAGTCTTCGAATATCCGTCGATCCAACACAGGAATGACAAAAATGAGGTGCATTCAAATTGAATTGCTCTGGTATTCAATTGGTAAACCTAGAGTCGCACCTACGCAATTATGACTTATTTCGTGACTCATTAAATAAAATTATGGTTAGAAAAGGATGGTATCCCACCCGAAACGCGATATTTTAGCTTTACATGTAAAACTACAAAAAAAATATTTCGTTAATGGCTAACATTACTTATCCGTTATTTTAAGTCGGCTCGGATATATGTTACATATAACCATTTTGAAGTATTTTACAATTGGTCTATATGTATTTTTCCCGACTCCAATATTAACTAAGCAGAATTTGAATGTGAACTCAGCCATCCAAGGCCAGGCCGAGCCTGTAGCTCTCCTTAAGGGATATGACCCCACTAGAGCGGTTCATTGAGACACCTGCTTATGCACGGTGGCTGGCTACCATATACTCCGCAATGATATGACGGATGCCAGTGGCGTTGCCATTCTCATCCTCTAAGTCACGCCTTACAGAGTTTAAGTACCGAGAGTTGCCCAAATTCAACACGTCATCAAGCACTACTTCAAACGTACACCATTACCGGCCTAATAGATGACATAGAGCCAAACCCCTTAGCTCAAGCTCAGGCCGACAGGAATCACATCGTAGTTGGAGATCTGAACGCCAGACATACCTCCTGTAATAACAGTTTAGCCAACGTCCTATGCATGGCGATAATGAAGTCAAACTTCACCGCCGTGCTCTCAACTGTACACACTTTTAGAGATATGTCGAGACTGTAGACCTCCTGCTCACAAGCTCACACAATAGTGACGAAATTCCTAGCTCTAGACTTTTTTAGCAGATTTTCCTTAAGGGAAATCAGCTATTGAGGTCGTACTCATGACGCGATTTTAAAAATTTCTTCAAATGTCCATCGATCCTAGCCAGGAGATGACGAAAATGAGGTCCGTTCAAAATTATATATATATATATATATATATATATATATATATATATATATATTATATTTATATATATTATATATATATATATATATATATATATATATATATATGTATATATATAACGCTTTAGCGGTCGCAAATTTTGTTTGATCGTTACGAAACTCAATATTTAACCGTTTTATGTAAAAATACAGATCAAGTTCGTTAATGGCTGAAATCGGACTAGTGGGAGGGGGGGGGTTTAGAGGGGGATTTTCGAAAATTCAAAATATCTCCGTTATTATGATCGGATCGAAAAATTGTATAGAACCAATCTTATTGCAAATTAAATTTACTATAAATATTGTTATATACATTTATTCTCTATTTTGAATAGTAACGGAGACATTTGAATTTTTATGAATTCTGTGGTCGGGTATAGTTCGGGTTAGGTCGGCCATTTTCGACATTGCTCGGCGCAGGTGGAAGCTTCTTCTAACCTTACCTGTCTTTCCGAACCTTACCTTACCTTCTTTACTTTGTGAGATTTATGCAAATACGTTCTGTTCATCCGCCCCCCCCTTCTTTAGTTCTTGGACTACTAAAATTTGAGTTATTAAAATATAAATTATTCTTACAATTCAGAAGCCGTTTCAGATGGGAATTTATTTTAATTAACTGAAAGATTTCTCATTACAGTCTGTATTTAATCACGGTGGTATTGTGTTACCAGTATGCAGCTTTTTCTATTATAAAACTTCACATGGGAAATCTGCTTAGTTTACGCAGTCCCTGCGTGACGGACTTTCTCTATTGATCATCCACCTATTGATCAACGTCCTGCGAGGTCGCCCTGCGCGGTGCGGGTACCGGGCTAAAACCCCCTCACTCCTTAACGCACTTACTACACAAATCCGAACCTTAACGAGGCTGTGGAAGACGGCGGAGCACCACGGTAGACATACAGCGACCAACGCACGTTTTGGAAGCTGGAGAAGCTGACAAATCTGTGATGAGTCACAAAGACTAGGCTGAAATGATAACGATTCATGTGCCCGCTACAGATGAGACCAGGTTCCGTGCCACCGTCGAGGTGCCTCGGACGGAGAGTATCGTACACCAATGACGTGGTGATCGTTAGCACTTCCCTCAAGCCATGATCCTGGCAGAATCCGCCTCCCAAACTATTTCCGACTATCTCAAAGCCCTCAACATCCGTGGATCCCAGGTTTTCTAGTACCATTATCCGAATCATCCCTAAATCCTTCCGTCTCAGCAACACCTCCCTCAAACACTCCCGATTCACTTGCTATCTAGGAATCCACCTAGATAGACACCTCACCTCCTCCTCCCATATCGACAAGAAAATAACCTCCCTTTGAAACAGATTCCGTTCCCAAAACCACCTCCTCATATCCTCATCCTTAAAGGCATCATCGAACTATCACTCCTCTCCTCCGATATCTCACCAAATCCTCCCTCCAATATTCCAGTAGTAGTATTTCCGGCTTAGTCCGCAGGATTGTCCGGCATACCTCCCTCCAACGTGCCTCCAACCGGATAATCCATCCCACCCTCAACCTAGAACATATCTCCCAAACGATTTACCACCGTCATGTTAAATTCGTTGGCTCCCTCCAATATATGGACAACCCCTTCTATACCTCCATTTCTCCCCCTCAGCAACCGGCGTGTTGGCTGGTCTAGATGAGCCCTTTGTCGATCTCACCAGTTGCTGACACTCCCAGTGGTATCGCTCTTAGGTTCTTGCAACGGCCACTTCTCTTTCTTCTTTTCTTTATAATCTCCTCCTACTATCCCTATCGCTTCTTCTTTAGTTTTCTTATGTCATTCACAACCAACCCCCTACCTCCAGTTGCCAAGTAATCAACAACCCTAAGTTCCCGAATATATTCACAACACCCCCTTAAAATGGAACTAGAGAGTTCAGTAGAAGGGGAACTATCAGATCAACCCCGGCAGGTTATTCTGTCTTCCCAAATCTCAACTATATCTGACTGGGAATTGGATAAAAAAAAATGATATATATTTACCAAGCGACTTGAATTTGTTAGTTTTTAGTATTGATTGTATGCCCACTCAACGTCTTATTGCTATCTTGAATAGCAGATATTGTTCTCATCGGTCCTTTAGTATGTGAGATTCATTGATAACTGATTCATATTAAACTGCAGATCAAATTTGTTTATGGGTTAAATGGGGAGTGATGGATGAGAGAGAGGGGAGCAAAATACAAAATCATCAAAATTTATTAACAAAGTAATATACTAACTACAAGTATAGTTCTACTAATCGTTCGCTCTCTCGAATATTAACAGAATTCCTCGTAAATCTTTTTTTCAGCTTTCATTTAGTCCTCTCTAATTGATGAGCTTTTCACTTGAAGCAGATGCTTTACTAAGAAGCATCTCTTGTTTTGTCCGATGGACGTGACTGCTAGATCTTACTGCCCTCCAAATGAAATTTCATCATGCTACAGCTAGCTGTTTTTAGCAAGATCCGTACGACGTCACACCGAAATAGTCAAGATAGTCTCAGGACTCATCTAAGGAAGTACAACTACCATTAAAACCATTGAAATAAGGTATTCTCTACTCGAGTGGGATCACCTCAATTACCATATACTAATACAAATATAATCTTCTACTTCGTAAAGATAATGAAATAATTAATTAATAATAAAGTGAGAAAATAGTTGGTTTAATTAAGAGAGAAAGCCATGAGAATACAGTACCATTTCTCTCAAGGTAAAACACGATTCTCTATTCCAAACAGATTATGTTAATATAATTCAACTGAGATATACATTGGAAAAAAATATGAATAATTGTGTATCTTTCTCATGAAAAAATTGGCACGGATGAATGGGCAATTGAGCCGAGATCCAATTACACGCCGTCACTCTACAAACCTTTCTACCGTTATTAACAAAAGGAAAATCTGCTATTACTCATGATCCGATTTTCAAAATTGTTCATCGATTCTACCACGAAATAAAAACAATCTGTCTGTTCAAAACTATAATTCATATAATTGTCTGTTACCGCACTAATGGTCACAGCTTTTGTTTGATTGTTACCAAACTCGATATATAAGCGTTTCATGGAAAACTAAAGATAAAGTTCGATAAAGGCTGAAATCGGAGCATCGGGAGGGGAGGGCAGTAAAGATGAGAATTTCGAATTATCTCAGTTATTCGGAACGAAACTATGTATCTGCAATTATTATAATTATGAATTGTTTTCATATAAATTTTATATACTTTAAGAAGTTTATTTATGGAGATGACATGCTTCCAAGTTACAACGGGGGACGGCCAAGTCACGCTGGTGTAGCATTGGGAACGCCGAGGAGAGCAAAACATTAGCTATAAAACAATAAAGAGTGTACGCAAGATTTGCAAAAACCTTTCAGTGCCTTAAAAAATAGATTTTATTCAGAGCCTTGCTATGAATATAACACATTCATTGCCCTTACCACCCCACAACAAGTCCGTTTCCTCACTTTGTTAAGATATGAAAATTAATTATCTTAATGTATTTTCATTAATTGAACAGCAAAGGTGGACAACCTTCACCTCGTGGCGCGCCCTATTAACTCAAGCAATAATTTAAATCAAGCGAAACTAAATGTACATAGCGTTAAGTACTAACGAGAAGCCATGGGGTACTTGGAATCTGGATTAGTTTTTATGCTTCAACCAGTAATGGAGTTGTTTTCCTTCAGGATCTAGCAATTTCTCTGCCCCAAATAATTCTCAATTACAAATAATATGTAATATATATTTACCTTATTTGAATTCAAGAGTTAATTTCCAGGACGATAACCTCAACACAGAACCACACTCCCGCTGAATGGGAGTTTATAACTAGGGATAATGCTACCACTAGCCTGAGTAAGGCAGCAGGACATTAAAAGGACCGATGGGAGTTAGGGATAATGCCTGGTTATAGCAACCACTAGCCTGAGTAAGGTGACAGGACATTAGAAGGACCGATGGGAGTTAGGGATAATGCCTGGTTATAGCAACCACTAGCCTGAGTAAGGTGACAGGACATTAGAAGGACCGATGGGAGTTAGGGATAATGCCTGGTTATAGCAACCACTAGCCTGAGTAAGGGGACAGGACATTAGAAGGACCGATGGGAGTTAGGGATAATGCCTGGTTATAGCAACCACTAGCCTGAGTAAGGTGACAGGACATTAGAAGGACCGATGGGAGTTAGGGATAATGCCTGGTTATAGCAACCACTAGCCTGAGTAATATGACAGGACATTAGAAGGACCGATGGGAGTTAGGGATAATGCCTGGTTATAGCAACCACTAGCCTGAGTAATATGACAGGACATTAGAAGGACCGATGGGAGTTAGGGATAATGCCTGGTTATAGCAACCACTAGCCTGAGTAAGGTGACAGGACATTAGAAGGACCGATGGGAGTTAGGGATAATGCCTGGTTATAGCAACCACTAGCCTGAGTAATATGACAGGACATTAGAAGGACCGATGGGAGTTAGGGATAATGCCTGGTTATAGCAACCACTAGCCTGAGTAAGGTGACAGGACATTAGAAGGACCGATGGGAGTTAGGGATAATGCCTGGTTATAGCAACCACTAGCCTGAGTAAGGTGACAGGACATTAGAAGGACCGATGGGAGTTAGGGATAATGCCTGGTTATAGCAACCACTAGCCTGAGTAATATGACAGGACATTAGAAGGACCGATGGGAGTTAGGGATAATGCCTGGTTATAGCAACCACTAGCCTGAGTAAGGTGACAGGACATTAGAAGGACCGATGGGAGTTAGGGATAATGCCTGGTTAGATCACCCACTAGCCTGAGTAAGGTGACAGGACATTAAAAGGACCGATGGGAGTTAGGGATAATGCCTGGTTATAGCAACCACTAGCCTGAGTAAGGTGACAGGACATTAAAAGGACCGATGGGAGTTAGGGATAATGCCTGGTTATAGCAACCACTAGCCTGAGTAAGGTGACAGGACATTAGAAGGACCGATGGGAGTTAGGGATAATGCCTGGTTATAGCAACCACTAGCCTGAGTAAGGTGACAGGACATTAGAAGGACCGATGGGAGTTAGGGATAATGCCTGGTTATAGCAACCACTAGCCTGAGTAAGGTGACAGGACATTAGACGAACCGATGGGAGTTAGGGATAATGCCTGGCTACAGCAACCACTAGCCTGAGTAAGGTGACAGGACATTAGAAGGACCGATGGGAGTTAGGGATAATGCCTGGTTATAGCAACCACTAGCCTGAGTAAGGTGACAGGACATTAGAAGGACCGATGTGAGTTAGGGGTAATGCCTGGTTATAGCAACCACTAGCCTGAGTAAGGCGACAGGACATTAGAAGGACCGATGGGAGTTAGGGATAATGCCTGGTTATAGCAACCACTAGCCTGAGTAAGGTGACAGGACATTAGAAGGACCGATGGGAGTTAGGGATAATGCCTGGTTATAGCAACCACTAGCCTGAGTAATATGACAGGACATTAGAAGGACCGATGGGAGTTAGGGATAATGCCTGGTTATAGCAACCACTAGCCTGAGTAAGGTGACAGGACATTAGAAGGACCGATGGGAGTTAGGGATAATGCCTGGTTATAGCAACCACTAGCCTGAGTAAGGTGACAGGACAATAGACGGACCGATGGGAGTTAGGGATAATGCCTGGTTATAGCAACCACTAGCCTGAGTAAGGTGACAGGACATTAGAAGGACCGATGGGAGTTAGGGATAATGCCTGGTTATAGCAACCACTAGCCTGAGTAAGGTGACAGGACATTAGAAGGACCGATGGGAGTTAGGGATAATGCCTGGTTATAGCAACCACTAGCCTGAGTACGGTGACAGGACATTAGAAGGACCGATGGGAGTTAGGGATAATGCCTGGTTATAGCAACCACTAGCCTGAGTAAGGTGACAGGACATTAGAAGGACCGATGGGAGTTAGGGATAATGCCTGGTTATAGCAACCACTAGCCTGAGTAATATGACAGGACATTAGAAGGACCGATGGGAGTTAGGGATAATGCCTGGTTATAGCAACCACTAGCCTGAGTAAGGTGACAGGACATTAAAAGGACCGATGGGAGTTAGGGATAATGCCTGGTTATAGCAACCACTAGCCTGAGTAAGGTGACAGGACAATAGACGGACCGATGGGAGTTAGGGATAATGCCTGGTTATAGCAACCACTAGCCTGAGTAATATGACAGGACATTAGAAGGACCGATGGGAGTTAGGGATAATGCCTGGTTATAGCAACCACTAGCCTGAGTAATATGACAGGACATTAGAAGGACCGATGGGAGTTAGGGATAATGCCTGGTTATAGCAACCACTAGCCTGAGTAAGGTGACAGGACATTAGAAGGACCGATGGGAGTTAGGGATAATGCCTGGTTATAGCAACCACTAGCCTGAGTAAGGTGACAGGACATTAGAAGGACCGATGGGAGTTAGGGATAATGCCTGGTTATAGCAACCACTAGCCTGAGTAAGGTGACAGGACAATAGAAGGACCGATGGGAGTTAGGGATAATGCCTGGTTATAGCAACCACTAGCCTGAGTAAGGTGACAGGACATTAGAAGGACCGATGGGAGTTAGGGATAATGCCTGGTTACAGCAACCACTAGCCTGAGTAAGGTGACAGGACATTAGAAGGACCGATGGGAGTTAGGGATAATGCCTGGTTATAGCAACCACTAGCCTGAGTAAGGTGACAGGACATTAGAAGGACCGATGGGAGTTAGGGATAATGCCTGGTTATAGCAACCACTAGCCTGAGTAAGGCAGCAGGACATTAAAAGGACCGATGGGAGTTAGAGATAATGCCTGGTTATAGCAACAACTAGCCTGAGTAAACGAGAAACAAGAACCTTATGTTATTACTTATTCCTGATTTCAGATTTATTTCAAGAGGAAATTCCATGTAGATCAAAATATATATTTAAGGTTTATTTATAAAACGTAAGCTCATCTTGCCAGAATCTCATATATAACTAAATAAAAACAGAACGTTTGCAGCACCTATCAAAATATAAATAGGAATATATTTTTGATGCAGCTAGTAGGCTTAATCATTTTACCTTTCTAATTGTCCTAGTTATTTTGGAATTTTTGTTGTGTTTGACCAATATTTTTGGCATTATATGTGCAAGAACATAGATGTTAGTAATTTAGAATATTAAAAAAAAATCGATGGTTGTAAAACTTGTTTTCCATTAGTTGTAAATTATTACTTTAATAATAATACTATTAATGTTCTCTGAAACTCAACAATTTTATGAAACAACTGGATGATTACCTAACATATTCCGATATGCCTCATTTCTGGGAATTCTTTATCTTCAGATACCAATCAAGAATGAAGTGATTAGACTGAAGAATTTATTCTCAGGAAAGCGTTTTTTCAGCCACTGAGTGCTTGTAATATAACTTCTATTGGGTTACTTTATTTTTAGCCTTTAATAAATTCTAAGCAATATATTGACCTAACAATTAACAGTAGTTGATTTTTGAACAAATAAAAGTTGTTTGTGAAGTAGGAATGACGAGAATGAACTCCGTTCAAAATGATATAAGTATGTTTATACATTTTTGTTAGTCGTTACCAAACTCGCCATTTAAACGCATTATGAACAACAAAAGGTCAACTGCTAAAATAGGCCCAGTGGAAGTGGGAGGGGGTATAGAGGGGTTTTTCTTCGAAATTTCAAACAATCACCGTTGTTATACGTCTGACCGAAAACTTGCATTGAACCGATCTTATTATAAATTTAATGTCTTATAAAGCTATTATATACATTATTTATCTATTTTAACCATTAATGGTGATATTTGAATCTTTTCAGCGTTGTCACCGCACTTAAACAGTAAGTGAATTTACCACAAAACGCCTTATTCCAAGCTTAAATAATACAATTTATTCCATTCAATAGATCTTCACTAGATTTTAATCGAAAATGTTTATTCGATTTTTTTAATACTCGATATATAACAGTGTCAATCAACTCTAAAGATCATATCATTAATAGCTGAAATCGGAGCATAAATGGGTTCGGAAATCCAAAAATTCAAAATATCTTCGTTATTATGGGGTTGGATTGAAAAAAGGTTGGAAGGTATAGAACCAATATTTTCAAACTTTGGTGCTCTGCAATTATGGTTTTATACATTCAAATATTAAAGGAGTTATGCGTGCTTCTTTGGAGTAGTAATCCGAAATAACCCTTTCCTATTAGTCATAGTTATATAAAGTGGACGTAAATAAAAATCATTTAAATGAAAACCTGTTTTAGCTGATTTCCCTTGAGGTAAATCAGCTATTGAGGTCGTACTCATGACTCGATTTTCGATCGATCCTACCTAGGAGATGACAAAAATGAGGTCAGTTCAAAACTGTGTGTGTGTGTCAAATATATGTATATATATATATATATATCAATCTATCTATATATTTGTCTGCTACAGCTCTAGCTATTATTGTTTAATCGTTACCAAACTTGATATTTAGTCGTTTTATATAAAAAGAAAGATCAAGTTCGTTAACGGCTGAAATGCGTCCAATTGAAAAATTGTATAGATACATTCTTATTGCTAATTAAATTTACTATAAATATTGTTCTCTATATATTTTTCGTATAATGAGTATTATACAAGATATTTGGATTTTATAGTTTTACGCTTTCAGTAAACCCCGACTCCTACTAGTGTCATATTAACAATAAGCTGTTATACCATGGTCCACTTCATTACAAGGTTAAAAACCAAATATTATTTTTAACAGAGATTTAGTACACGTGATACAAAGAAATACGTTCTATTGACCACCCCCCTCTCTTTTGTTCTTCGATTACTAAAATCTGAGTGATAGAAATTATTCTGATTCATTTCATATCAATCCACTACCTATAGTAAATAGTTTTCAATAAAACCAATATCTTATATTCAGGTATATTTCATTAATTGTTCATCTACTCAGCGCTGCGGAGTTGGCTGCCCTGTTTGTTTACAATTCAAACGCTTTCTGATGTAGATATTATTAACTTTTAATTGACTGAATGATTTATTTTTACCGTTTGTATTTATCCCCTTAACATTGACGGTGATGTTACCAGTATGTAAGTTTATCTGTTGTAAACCTTCGCATGGGAAATCTTTACGCAGCCCCTACCTGACGGACTTTTTATTCAGTGTTCAGTAAACCCCTATTTCTCTTATCGAGTTTTTATTTCGAAATACATGATGTATGATGAGATGAGGATTGTGCTAAAGGAACACGTGGAAAGTCAAATCAACCTTACTTTCTCGGGTTGACATCCGATAGTTGCCGATCTATTTATTGGAGAGCCATAGGCGAGCCTTATATTTATGATTGGAGCTATTCGGCAATGTCTCCCTTTCCATGTAGAGCCAATGCTTTGAGCGACATAGAACTATTGTATAAATTTAGATGAGGGAGTGTGTATGTTCCGGTCTGAGGCTATTATGCAAGGTGGTGTACATTGCAACCTATTGTAGATTTCCATCGCTTATTCTCATTGGACCATGAGCGACATAGAACTATTGTATAAATTTAGATGAGGGAGTGTGTATGTTCCGGTCTGAGGCTATTATGCAAGGGGGTGTACATTCCAACCTATTGTAGATTTCCATCGCCTATTCTCATTGGACCATGAGCGACATCGAACTATTGTATAAATTTAGATGAGGGAGTGTGTATGTTCCGGTCTGAGGCTATTATGCAAGGTGGTGTACATTGCAACCTATTGTAGATTTCCATCGCCTATTCTCATTGGACCATGAGCGACATAGAACTATTGTATAAATTTAGATGAGGGAGTGTGTATGTTCCGGTCTGAGGCTATTATGCAAGGTGGTGTACATTGCAACCTATTGTAGATTTCCATCGCTTATTCTCATTGTACCATGAGCGACATAGAACTATTGTATAAATTTAGTTGTGGGAGTGTGTATGTTCCGGTCTGAGGCTATTATGCAAGGTGGTGTACATTGCAACCTATTGTAGATTTCCATCGCTTATTCTCATTGGACCATGAGCGACATAGAACTATTGTATAAATTTAGATGAGGGAGTGTGTATGTTCCGGTCTGAGGCTATTATGCAAGGTGGTGTACATTGCAACCTATTGTAGATTTCCATCGCCTATTCTCATTGTACCATGAGCGACATAGAACTATTGTATAAATTTAGATGAGGGAGTGTGTATGTTCCGGTCTGAGGCTATTATGCAAGGTGGTGTACATTCCAACCTATTGTAGATTTCCATCGCTTATTCTCATTGGACCATGAGCGACATAGAACTATTGTATAAATTTAGATGAGGGAGTGTGTATGTTCCGGTCTGAGGCTATTATGCAAGGTGGTGTACATTGCAACCTATTGTAGATTTCCATCGCTTATTCTCATTGGACCATGAGCGACATAGAACTATTGTATAAATTTAGATGAGGGAGTGTGTATGTTCCGGTCTGAGGCTATTATGCAAGGTGGTGTACATTGCAACCTATTGTAGATTTCCATCGCTTATTCTCATTGGACCATGAGCGACATAGAACTATTGTATAAATTTAGATGACGGAGTGTGTATGTTCCGGTCTGAGGCTATTATGCAAGGTGGTGTACATTCCAACCTATTGTAGATTTCCATCGCTTATTCTCATTGGACCATGAGCGACATAGAACTATTGTATAAATTTAGATGAGGGAGTGTGTATGTTCCGGTCTGAGGCTATTATGCAAGGTGGTGTACATTCCAACCTATTGTAGATTTCCATCGCTTATTCTCATTGTACCATGAGCGACATAGAACTATTGTATAAATTTAGATGAGGGAGTGTGTATGTTCCGGTCTGAGGCTATTATGCAAGGTGGTGTACATTCCAACCTATTGTAGATTTCCATCGTTTATTCTCATTGGACCATGAGCGACATAGAACTATTGTATAAATTTAGATGAGGGAGTGTGTATGTTCCGGTCTGAGGCTATTATGCAAGGTGGTGTACATTCCAACCTATTGTAGATTTCCATCGCTTATTCTCATTGTACCATGAGCGACATAGAACTATTGTATAAATTTAGATGAGGGAGTGTGTATGTTCCGGTCTGAGGCTATTATGCAAGGTGGTGTACATTCCAACCTATTGTAGATTTCCATCGCCTATTCTCATTGTACCATGAGCGACATAGAACTATTGTATAAATTTAGATGAGGGAGTGTGTATGTTCCGGTCTGAGGCTATTATGCAAGGTGGTGTACATTGCAACCTATTGTAGATTTCCATCGCTTATTCTCATTGTACCATGAGCGACATAGAACTATTGTATAAATTTAGATGAGGGAGTGTGTATGTTCCGGTCTGAGGCTATTATGCAAGGTGGTGTACATTGCAACCTATTGTAGATTTCCATCGCTTATTCTCATTGTACCATGAGCGACATAGAACTATTGTATAAATTTAGATGAGGGAGTGTGTATGTTCCGGTCTGAGGCTATTATGCAAGGTGGTGTACATTGCAACCTATTGTAGATTTCCATCGCTTATTCTCATTGGACCATGAGCGACATAGAACTATTGTATAAATTTAGATGAGGGAGTGTGTATGTTCCGGTCTGAGGCTATTATGCAAGGTGGTGTACATTGCAACCTATTGTAGATTTCCATCGCTTATTCTCATTGGACCATGAGCGACATAGAACTATTGTATAAATTTAGATGAGGGAGTGTGTATGTTCCGGTCTGAGGCTATTATGCAAGGTGGTGTACATTCCAACCTATTGTAGATTTCCATCGCTTATTCTCATTGGACCATGAGCGACATAGAACTATTGTATAAATTTAGATGAGGGAGTGTGTATGTTCCGGTCTGAGGCTATTATGCAAGGTGGTGTACATTGCAACCTATTGTAGATTTCCATCGCTTATTCTCATTGGACCATGAGCGACATAGAACTATTGTATAAATTTAGATGAGGGAGTGTGTATGTTCCGGTCTGAGGCTATTATGCAAGGTGGTGTACATTCCAACCTATTGTAGATTTCCATCGCCTATTCTCATTGGACCATGAGCGACATCGAACTATTGTATAAATTTAGATGAGGGAGTGTGTATGTTCCGGTCTGAGGCTATTATGCAAGGTGGTGTACATTCCAACCTATTGTAGATTTCCATCACCTATTCTCATTGGACCATGAGCGAGCTTACAGCTATCGAGAACATGGACCTTTTTATAGTTAAGAGATTTGCTAATATCAATCTAACATTTACGATTTTAAATTTGTAAATAAAATGGGGGATTTTAACTTTATTAAAGGATGAATGATATTATTAATTGATTTTTTTTTGGCAATATAAGACTGTCCTAAGAGGCAATTGTAAGGGAGATTAAACAAATAAAATCTTTATTATTTCCGTTTCTATACTTGCTACCTCAAAATGTTATAGAAAATATTATTTCGGGTTATTTTATTTTTGTTTTTTATGGAATAATATCCTTGTCTTATGGTCGAGTCAGTCAGAGCAAAATAGTCCGCAGCCTTTGACATCAAGTATTAGTGCAGTAATTTAGAGAGGTCGGCCTGGACAGGACGGCACTTCTAGGGTTTACCAACTTGATGCACATATTGTTTCTAATAGTAGATACCTGCTAATAGGGCACATATCAAAATATAACGTCCTAAAACTAACAGTATATACACAGCTGGAGTACTCTAGGAACTGCTTGTTAAAATAGTAATAGATGGGAAAGACAGAAGGTTTATTTGGAATATTTACAAAAATCATTAATGAGTGCGAAAAGGAAGTAGTCTTAATTCTAACTGCCCTTTCGCACTCATTAATGATGAAGAAAGGTGTAAGACGAGGATGCCCTCTGGCACCTTATCTGTTCAATATGTATATTCAAGAGACAATAATGAAATTAACGAAAAAACCGAAGATATATAGATTAACGGTAAATACATTCATTGTATCAGATTAGTAGATGACATTGAGATGGTGGCAAAGTTCGCAGTAGACATGAATTGAATGCTGCAAGTCCTAAAGGACGTCCTAGATCAGTTTAGACTCAATTTAAATGCACATAAAACAAAAGTTTTGGTTGTTTAGGAGAAACTAAGTCAATGAAATATAAATATTGGTTGGAAAAATTATATTTGAAAAAGCGACTGACTGATTTTGTTACCTAGGGAACATCACTAAAGACAACGATAGTAGAGCTGAAGATGATAGGAACAAGCCTTCCAAACAAATGAGACATTTTAACTAAAAAGCATGGATGAAAAAAAAAAGTTTGCTAAATATTTCGTATGGGGTAAAGCAATATTTACGGGAAGGAAGTTGGACTCTCCACAAAAGGGAATAGAGTATATTGGAAGCAATGGAAATAGGGATTAGGCGCAGAATCACCAGAACAAGTAGGGTTAAAATAAAATTCTTTATTTGGAATCTTGGAATGAGGTAAATGCAAGCAGAAGTCTTATCAAGGCCATAGAAAAAAGGAGGGTGAAACTTCTTGGGCATACCATAAGGCACAACGACTGAAGTTAAGGTCCTTGGACGTATAGGAAAAAGGAAGCCTTGAAAATCCTATTTTGTAGATATTAGGCATGTTATGGGCTTGTGTGGGTATAATACTGTCTTCTTGGGCACGATATATGTACAATTACGGAACTTAGCCCTCTCAGTTTTTCAGATTTACCGTCCTTCCCACGTTCACTTGATTTTATTAAAGTATTTAGTCCTTTTTGTTTCACATTAACAGTTTTTTCAACACAAACATTTTCTCCGCAGAGAAGACAATTAACGTTAATATCCATTTTCTCGTACAAACGTGAAAACCTATATTTTAAGACAGTAGTATGCCTCTCGACGCTTCGATACAAACTGAGATTATAAGAGCAGCTGCGACTCGTATTTTGCTAGAAGCAAAACTGACCTGTCAACTCGTCCCGACAGGACTAGGGCCCTTTCTTCCCCCTCTCGCCTGGAAAGGATAGACTCAGGTAATACCAGGGATCATTCTACGAGACTATTTCAACAAATACTATTATCGCATATATTTTAAAAGGTTTTATACTGTTGCCTATAGTTTTTTGTTGATATTTTAAAGGCGTAGAATCAAAAATTTAACAGTAAAGCGCAGAAATAAATAGTTATTTATTATACAAGTGACGAAAGTAGATCATTTTACAACTCGTGTGAAACGTTTACCCACACAAGCGAAGCGAGAGTTGTAAATTATACTTTCGTCACGAGTGTAATATTAATTTTTTTCTGTAATCGTGCAATACATGATCAGATCTAACCAGAATATGAACAAAATTAGGATGTTGTGAAGATAGTATGGTAGTATGTTAGTAGGTTATAAGCATGGTTGTGAAAGGTTATAAGCATAGTTATAAAACAACTAGTGATGATTGTGAAGTAGTGCAGTTATAAACAAGTGCAGGTTATAAACAAGGAAGGTAATTATTATTATATTTAAATTTTAAAATATATTGATTATTTCCACCAATAATTCATTCACATTTCAATTTATTTTGTTAAAATAAATTCTTACAATGTTAAGAAACATTTAAAAGCATTTAATTTCTGACTTCAAATTATTTTTTAATTTATACTTATTACTAATTAAGAAGGCAATTCACTTTCTTCACTTGTGAAGAAAGTGATTACTTTCTTCACTCTATTGCAAAATGTTTCACTTTCTTCACTCATTTCAGTTTAGTAATGTTACCATTATTCAACGATGACAGAAAAAATTATTTTTGTATTCACCGGTGTATTACAAAGAAACTATTAAAGACACGAAAAAAATGTATTGAACCTTTCTTATAGAGAATTTCATGAACTTCATTTTTTATAATAACATTCATTACGAGAAGATCAACGGTTACCGAGATATGAGGACAAAACTGAATTGGCGCACCCTTTTTCCAAGATGGCGGATCAAGCCTTGCAGATAGAGGTCAGGACTTCAATTTAGTATGTTCAATAGTACGCCAAGATAAAGGTCTACACCAAGTTATAGCTTTTTACCGATTAATGTTTCTATTCGCTATATTTTGATCTAATTTGACTGTACTAATAGTATTATGAAGAGAGTAGCTTCCGATAGAACACAATGGCTGCAGTTACAAAGTGTGCTCTTTAGATCAGCATTTCTCTTGGTCACACATAAAGACTACAACACACGGCATTATCATATACATACTTTTATTCATTGAGGTGTTTACTCCTGTTCAAAAACATTTACAATACTCATCTCTTAATTATTCAAACTGTAGAAGATATTGAAAAACTAAAGACAAAGGTGACAATGATGAGGGTTCCAGGACCTGCTGACACTTCCGAACATTGTAGACGAACTCGCCAAAGCATGGATCACGGAGACAATTCTCTGACTTAATCTTTTTGACCCTAACAGGCATACATTTATAAATACTGTACAGAATGTTAAATGATGACAAGGGTGTTGGCATAGAACTACAGGAAATCATTCAGGAGAAATAATGCATTCTAAAAGCGAGTAGCCGTCCAGCAGAGGTGAGAATCCGAGTCCAACTTCAGGATAGGACACTTACTTTAGAAATGCAACTAAATGTAGGTATTTCTATTAAATGGAAATAGAAGTAATAGGATACATCAAATATTTTTGATTTCTATATAATATGTACTAATATGTCAATTAATTTTAGCAGATTTCCCTTCAGAAATAATTGGCTAGAGGTTGCTATAACCAGGCATTATCCCTAACTCCCATCGGTCCGTCTATTTTCCTGTCATATTACTCGGGCTAGTGGTTGCTATAACCAGGCATTATCCCTAACTCCCATCGGTCCGTCTAATGTCCTGTCATATTACTCAGGCTAGTAGTTGCTGTAACCAGGCATTATCCCTAACTCCCATCGGTCCTTCTAATGTCCTGCCGCCTTACTCAGGCTAGTGGTTGCTATAACCAGGCATTATCCCTAACTCCCATCGGTTCGTCTAATGTCCTGTCACCTTACTCAGGCTAGTAGTTGCTATAACCAGGCATTATCCCTAACTCCCATCGGTCCTTCTAATGTCCTGCCGCCTTACTCAGGCTAGTGGTTGCTATAACCAGGCATTATCCCTAACTCCCATCGGTTCGTCTAATGTCCTGTCATATTACTCAGGCTAGTGGTTGCTATAACCAGGCATTATCCCTAACTCCCATCCGTCCTTCTAATGTCCTGTCACCTTACTCAGGCTAGTGGTTGCTATAACCAGGCATTATCCCTAACTCCCATCGGTTCGTCTAATGTCCTGTCATATTACTCAGGCTAGTAGTTGCTATAACCAGGCATTATCCCTAACTCCCATCGGTCCTTCTAATGTCCTGTCACCTTACTCAGGCTAGTGGTTGCTATAACCAGGCATTATCCCTAACTCCCATCGGTCCGTCTAATGTCCTGTCATATTACTCAGGCTAGTAGTTGCTGTAACCAGGCATTATCCCTAACTCCCATCGGTCCTTCTAATGTCCTGCCGCCTTACTCAGGCTAGTGGTTGCTATAACCAGGCATTATCCCTAACTCCCATCGGTCCTTCTAATGTCCTGCCGCCTTACTCATGCTAGTGGTTGCTATAACCAGGCATTATCCCTAACTCCCATCGGTTCGTCTAATGTCCTGTCATATTACTCAGGCTAGTAGTTGCTATAACCAGGCATTATCCCTAACTCCCATCGGTCCTTCTAATGTCCTGTCACCTTACTCAGGCTAGTGGTTGCTATAACCAGGCATTATCCCTAACTCCCATCGGTCCGTCTAATGTCCTGTCATATTACTCAGGCTAGTAGTTGCTGTAACCAGGCATTATCCCTAACTCCCATCGGTCCTTCTAATGTCCTGCCGCCTTACTCAGGCTAGTAGTTGCTATAACCAGGCATTATCCCTAACTCCCATCGGTCCGTCTATTTTCCTGTCATATTACTCAGGCTAGTGGTTGCTATAACCAGGCATTATCCCTAACTCCCATCGGTCCTTCTAATGTCCTGTCACCTTACTCAGGCTAGTGGTTGCTATAACCAGGCATTATCCCTAACTCCCATCGGTCCGTCTAATGTCCTGTCATATTACTCAGGCTAGTGGTTGCTATAACCAGGCATTATCCCTAACTCCCATCGGTCCTTCTAATGTCCTGTCATATTACTCAGGCTAGTGGTTGCTATAACCAGGCATTATCCCTAACTCCCATCGGTCCGTCTAATGTCCTGTCATATTACTCAGGCTAGTGGTTGCTATAACCAGGCATTATCCCTAACTCCCATCGGTCCTTCTAATGTCCTGTCATATTACTCAGGCTAGTGGTTGCTATAACCAGGCATTATCCCTAACTCCCATCGGTCCGTCTAATGTCCTGTCATATTACTCAGGCTAGTAGTTGCTATAACCAGGCATTATCCCTAACTCCCATCGGTCCTTCTAATGTCCTGTCACCTTACTCAGGCTAGTGGTTGCTATAACCAGGCATTATCCCTAACTCCCATCGGTCCGTCTAATGTCCTGTCATATTACTCAGGCTAGTGGTTGCTATAACCAGGCATTATCCCTAACTCCCATCGGTCCGTCTAATGTCCTGTCATATTACTCAGGCTAGTAGTTGCTGTAACCAGGCATTATCCCTAACTCCCATCGGTCCTTCTAATGTCCTGCCGCCTTACTCAGGCTAGTGGTTGCTATAACCAGGCATTATCCCTAACTCCCATCGGTCCGTCTAATGTCCTGTCATATTACTCAGGCTAGTAGTTGCTATAACCAGGCATTATCCCTAACTCCCATCGGTCCTATTGTCCTGTCACCTTACTCAGGCTAGTGGTTGCTATAACCAGGCATTATCCCTAACTCCCATCGGTTCGTCTAATGTCCTGTCATATTACTCAGGCTAGTAGTTGCTATAACCAGGCATTATCCCTAACTCCCATCGGTCCGTCTATTGTCCTGTCATATTACTCGGGCTAGTGGTTGCTATAACCAGGCATTATCCCTAACTCCCATCGGTCCTTCTAATGTCCTGCTGCCTTACTCAGGCTAGTGGTTGCTATAACCAGGCATTATCCCTAACTCCCAACCGTCCTTCTAATGTCCTGTCACCTTACTCAGGCTAGTGGTTGCTATAACCAGGCATTATCCCTAACTCCCATCCGTCCTTCTAATGTCCTGTCTAATGTCCGTGTGGGAATAGAGAATCGTGTTTTACCTTGAGAGAAATGGTACTGTATTCTCATGGCTTTCTCTCTTAATTAAACCAACTAATTTCTCACTTTATTATTAATTAATTATTTCATTATCTTTACGAAGTAGAAGATTATATTTGTATTAGTATATGGTAATTGAGGTGGTCCCACTCGAGTAGTGAATACCTTATTTCAATGGTGTTAGTTGTACTTCCTTAGATGAGTCCTGAGACTATCTTGACTATTTCGGTGTGACGTCGTACGGATCTTGCTAAAAACAGCTAGCTGTAGCATGATGAAATTTCATTTGGAGGGCAGTAAGATCTAGCAGTCACGTCCATCGGACAAAACAAGAGATGCTTCTTAGTAAAGCATCTGCTTCAAGTGAAAAGCTCATCAATTAGAGAGGACTAAATGAAAGCTGAAAAAAAGATTTACGAGGAATTCTGTTAATATTAACAAACAAACATACACAAAAGAAACAAAATGCAGATATGGTGTCTATGACATGTGAAACGAAAAGTTATCGTGAAATTTCGAGAAAAAAATCAATGTACAGACAGAGGTTACAATTTTATCTATCTATCTATCTATCTATATATATATATATATATATATATATATATATATATATATATATATATATATATATATATATATATAATTTTAAACTCTCTCTGTACATAGATTTTTTTCTCGATATTTCACGATTTCGTTTCACATGTCATAGACACCATAACTGCATTTTGTTTCTTTGGTGTCTGTTTGTTTGTTTATTTGTTTGTTTGTTACATTTTCACGTATAAACGGCTGAACCGAATTTTATGAAATTTGGTATGTATATTACTACTAGCCCAACTTAGACTTTAGGCTATATTAATATTCTCTAAAACGAACAGGAGTGGGGGTTATAAGGGAGGCCTGAAATTAAAAATAGCGATATTTCGTTTCCTATTGCTTTTTCAGCAAATATGCACATAACAAAAGTTGTTTATTTTGTAATTTAGAGTAACTTTTTTTCTATGCACTTTCGTCTTATACCGAAGTATAAATGAGTTATACGCTAAAAATTATAGCGGGAGTCAACAATTTTATTTGGCACACAGACTCACCCGAACTAAATAAAACTCGGTATGTGTATTAGCACTATCGCCTTCCTTATAATAAGCCATACAAACATTTCTAGGGACGGGCAGGAGTGGGGGTTATAAGGGACGCCTGAAATTAATAATAGTGATATTCCGTTTCCTATTGGTGTTTCGGCAAATATGGACATAAGAAAAGTTGTTTATTTTGTTATTTAGAGAAACTTTTGTTATATACACTATCGTCGAATACCGAATTATAAAGGCGTTAAACGCTAAAAATTATAGCGGGTGTCAAGAATATTATTTGACACAAAAGAGTCCACCGAACTAAATAAAACTCGGTATGTGTATTATCTCTGACGCCTTAATTATCATAAGCCATACCAATATTTCTAGGGACGGGCAGGAATGGGGGCTATAAGCGAGGCCTGAAATTAAAAATAGCAATATTTCTTTTTCTACTGGTTTTTCTGCAAATATGCACATGACAAAAGTTGTTTATTTTGTTATTTAAAGTAACTTTGGTTATATTCACTTTTGCTGTATAACATAAACGAGATATGCGTTAAAATCTAAAGCGGAAGCCAACAATTTTGTTGAGCTCAAACGATTGAACCGAACTTAACAAAACTTGGTATGCGAATTAGCATTAATTCTTCCATGATTATAAGCTATATTAAAATGTTTAGGTTCAAACGGGAGTGGGGGTTATAAGACAGGCCTGAGATAAAAATTCGCAATTTTCATTTTCTATTTTTTTTTTTGGCTAACGTGCACATAGCAAAAGTTGTTTACTTTTGTTATTTAAAGTATCTTTTGTTGTATTCACTTTTGCCGTAAATGAAGTTAACACGGCATAAACGCTAAAACCATAGCGGGAGTCATTAATTTTATTAGTGCTTATTTAAGTGTTTTTAATAAATGGATATTATGACAAAAGATGTTATGTTTTAGTCTTATATGATAGTTGCAATAATGATTGGGATTAGTGAGCTTATAAATCTCCGTCGCCTCCTCATTTATTTATTTATTTTCCCTATAACTTTTTTATTTATTTCTAATAGAATATAAACTATAAGAGCATTTCTGGTATTTAATATATACTCGATATGAATGTTTAAAGTATTACTAGGTTGCAGGGGGCTCTCTTCCCCTCATCTAGCTTTTTGAACATAAATGAAATTATGTTTAGGGATCTATTATTTAGTTCCATCTGGGAGATAAATTATTAAAATAATATTCTGAATCAATATTCTAAGGAAAACAACGATGATAACGCTCCGAAGAGCGGAAATGGACGGGAGGTAATTGAGTTTAGTTATTTCCTGTGGAATGCTGCCACGACGGGAAGTGATTTCCACTGAGTCTTACTAATACGAATATAATCTTATGTATAAAACTATGCTAAAACTATATGTGCTAGGTTTGATTTTTGGCAGGAAATATGTTCATTATAGATGACATTTAATTGTGATAAATGCTACCCATGATTATGGTTTGAATTATTCAAAAACCGTGAGTCAAAAAGTCGTGAGGGATAAATTAGGAACCCATTTTCATATATATTCTTCAAAACTAAAATTTCTATTCTATTAACCCTGAAAGTTACACTTTAGGATTGGCTGTTTTGAAAAAAACAATACATCGTGGAGGCAAGTGCAATTGTACACATTGGTCTTGCTATAAAAATACAATCATTAGTCAGTCAGCAATGATTTCCCGGGCATCGCCGGGTACCTTAGCTAGTGTATATATATATATATATATATATATATATATATATATATATATATATATATATTTATATATATATACTAGCTCAGATACCCGGCTTCGCTCGGGAATTCATTTCAGGCTGAATGGTGATGGCATATTTTTGGCAAGGCTTTATTTTGCACAATATTTTGACATTTACCCGTCCCAGTGTTTAGTTTAAATACCCGTCGTTTCGGTGCATTTGTTAATAATAAAATTATTTTTTTATGTAAGACTTCACTGTTCTCCATATTGTCATATTTCCCGTTTCCTGTGCATTATGCATAGATTTGAATTATTAAGCACAGAATATTAACATACATTTCAATTAGTTTTTCCCGGTGAGGAACCTTGTAGTTCCAAAGAATTGTTGAGAAAATTTCACTAAATAATAAAATAAACAACTTTGTTATGTGCATATTTGCCGAAACCCCAATAGGAGACGAAATATCACTATTTTTAATTTCAGGCCTCCCTTATAACCCCCACTCCTGCCCGTCCCTAGAATGTTAGTATGGCATATTATAAGGAAGACGTTAGTGCTAATTCACGTACCGAGTTTGGTTTAGTTCGGTTGAGTTTTTTGTGCCAAATAAAATTGTTGACTTCTGCTATCACTTTTTGGCGTATAACGCCTTTATAATTAGGTATACAGCAAAAGTGTATATGACAAAAGTTTCTTTAAATAACAAAATAAACAACTTTTTTTTATGTGCATATTTGCCAAAACCCCAATGGGAAACGAAATATATATATAATATATATATATATAAAATTGTAACCTCTGTCTGTACATTGATTTTTTTCGCGAAATTTCACGATAACTTTTCGTTTCACATGTCATAGACACCATATCTGCATTTTGTTTCTTTCGTGTATGTTTGTTTGTTTGTTTGTTTGTTTGTTTGTTTGTTTGTTTGTTTGTTTGTTACCTTTTCACGCATAAACGGCTGAACCGAATTTTATGAAACTTAGTATGTATATTACTACTAACCCAACTTAGACTTTAGGCTATATTAATTTTCTCTGAGGCGAACAGGAGTGGGGGTTATAAGGGAAGCCTGAAATTAAAAATAGCGATATTTCGTTTTCTATTGGTTTTTCGGCAAATATGCACATAAAAAAGTTCTTTATTTTGTTATTTAGAGTAACTTTTGTCATATTCACTTTTGTCGTATACCGAAGTTAAAAGGCATTATACGCTAAAAATTATAGCGGGAGTCAACAATATAATTTGCCAAAAAAGACTCAACCGAACTAAATAAAACTCGGTATGTGTATTAGCAGTGAGGCGTTCATTATAATAAGCCATACCAACATTTCTATGGACGGGCAGGAGTGGGGGTTATAAGGGAAGCCTGAAATTAAAAATAGCGATATTTCGTTTCCTATTGGTTTTTCCGCAAATATAAACATAACAAAAGTTGTTTATTTTGTTATTTGAAGTAACTTTTGTTATATACACTTTTGTCGTATACCGAAGTTTAAATGCGTTATACGCTAAACATTATAGCGGGAGTCAACAATATTATTTGCCAAAAAAGACTCAACCGAACTAAATAAATCTCGGTATGTGCATTAGCACTAACGCCTTCATTGTAATAAGCCATACCAACATTTCTAGGTACGGGCAGGAGTGGGGGTTATAGGGGAGGCCTGAAATTAAAAATAGTGATATTTCGTTTCCTATTGGTTTTTCCGCAATTATTAACATAACAAAAGTTGTTTATTTTGTTATTTGGAGTAACTTTTGTTATATACACTTTTGTCGTATACCTGAGTATAAATGAGTTTTACGTTAAAACTTTAGCGAGAGCCATCAATTTTATTGGGCACTAACGAACTTAACAAAGCTCGGTATGTCAATTAGCATTAATTCGTCCATGATTATAAGTTATATTAAAATTTTTAGGTTCGAACGGGAGGGGGGTTATACGGACGGCCTAAAATAAAAATTCACCTTATTTACACGTATAAGAAACGGGAAATATAAAAATATCGAGAACTGTGAAGAATTATCGTCAACTAATTCTATTATTAGCAAATCTCCGGCAACGACGGGTATCAATCCTAAACACTGGGACGGGTAAATGTCAAAATATTGTGCACTGTAAAGCCTGCTAAAAAATACAATCACCATTCATAATCAAATGTATTCCCGGGCGAAGCCGGGTATCTGAGCTAGTATATATATATATAATATATATATAAAATATATATATATATATATATATATATATATATATAAAATTGTATACGGAAGCATAAATTATACGCTATAAACTAAAGCAGGAGTCCACAATTTTATTTCGCACAAAAGACTCAACCGAATTAAACCAAACTCGGTATGTGAATTAGTACTAACCCCTTCATTATAATAAGCTATACTAACATTTCTAGGGACGGGCAGGAGTGGGGGTTATAAGGAAGGCCTGAAATTAATAATAATGATTTCCTATTGGGGTTTCGGCAAATATGCACATAACAAAAGTTGTTTATTTTGTTATTTAGAGTAACTTTTGTTATATACACTTTTTTCGTATACCGAACTATGAACGAGATATACGCTAAAACCTATAGCGGAAGTGAACAATTTTATTTGGTACAAAAGACCCAACCGAAATAAATAAAACTCGGTATATGTATTAGCGGGAAATATGACAATATGCAGGACAGTGAAGTCTTACATAAAAAAATAATTTTATTATTAACAAATGCCAACAACGGGTATTAACCCTAAACACTGGGACGGGTAAATGTCAAAATATTGTGCAAAGTAAAGCCTTGCCAAAAATATACCATCACCATTCAGCCTCAAATGAATTCCCGAGCGAAGCCGGTATCTGAGCTAGTATATATATAAAATTGTAACCTCTGTCTGTACATTGGTTTTTTTCGCGAAATTTCACGATAACTTTTCGTTTCACAAGTCATAGACACCATAACTGCATTTTGTTTCTTTGGTGTCTGTTTGTTTGTTTATTTGTTTGTTTGTTACCTTTTCACGCATAAACGGCTGAACCGAATTTTATGAAACTTGCTATGTATATTACTACTAGCCCAACTTAGACTTTAGGCTATATTAATATTCTTTAAGACAAACAGGAGTGGGGGTCATAAGGGAGGCATGCAATTAAAAATAGCGATATTTCCTTTCCTATTGGTTTTTCAGCAAATATGCACATAACGAAGGTTATTTATTTTGTTATTTAGAGTAACGTTTGTTATATACACTTTCGTCTTATACCGAAGTATAAATGAGTTATATGCTAAATATTATAGCGGGAGTCAACAATTTTATTTGTCACAAAAGAATCAACCGAACTAAATAAAACTCGGTACGTGTATTAGCACTAACGCCTTCATTATAAAAAGCCATACCAACATTTCTACGGACGGGCAGGAGCGGGGGTTATAAGGGAAGCCAGAAATTAAAAATAGTGATATTTCGTTTACTATTGGGTTTTCGGCTAATATGAACATAACAAAGGTTGTTTATTTTGTTATTTAGAGAAATTTGCTCAACACTTCTTTTCAATATGAACTACCAGGTACCTCACCTGAAAAAATTAATTCAAATGTATGTCAATATTTTCTCCTTAATAATTCAAATCTATGCATAATGCACACGAAACGGTAACTATGACAATATGCAGGACAGTGAAGTCTTACATAAAAAATTAATTTGATTATTAACAAATCCCCAGAAACGACGGGTGTTACCCCTAAACACTGGGACGGGTAAATGTCAAAATATTGTGCAAAATAAAGCCTTGCCAAAAATATGCCATCACCATTCAGCCTCAAATGTATTCCCGAGCGAAGCCGGGTATTTGAGCCAGTATATATATACAGTTGTCCCTCGATAATCCGACACTTTTTAATCCGACGTACTCGGTAGTCCGACGCGCTACAGTACTTTAAAAGCTTTGTCCCTAAAGTTAAGCAAGAACTAAAAAAGGAGAAGTTACCAGTGAAAGCCCTTCTATTGCTTGACAACGCACCCGGGCACCCTGACAAGGATGAATTAAAAGTTAAAACTGCCGATGGTTACATTGAGGTAATGTACTTGCCCCAAAACACGACCGCTTTGATCCAGCCAATGGACCAAAACGTCATAAAGACTCTCAAGGCACATTACAAAAAGCGCCTTTTTTAATGGATATTAAAAGCCTAAGAACCCACATCTTACAACATGCTACTCTTCTTCCAACGATTCTGAATCTATTTTGGAGGCTGCACTTGAAATTTGTAACGAAGTGAAACTTCCGCCAGCATCAAGTGAGGAATTCACAACATGGATTATTGAGGACAACCTTGCTTATGATGTATCAGAAGCAGAAATAATCCAGGAAGTCATGACAGTAGATGACGAAGTGAACGAGGAGGCAGTGCCAGAGAAAAACTTCACCGTCAGCTGCGATGAAGCGTTATCGGCAACGAAAACTTTGCTTCGTTGGTGTGAGGAGAGAGAATTAGACTTTTCAAATATTTTGATGTTAAAAGGTATTCAAGAACAAGCAATGATGGAATACCAAACTCGGAATTTAATCGTTTTATGTAAAAAGGAAGATCAAGTTCATTAATGGCTGAAATCGGAGTAGTGGGAGGGGGGGTTTAGAGGGGGGATTTTCGGAAAATTCGAAATATCTCCGTTATTATGCGTCGGATCGAAAAATTCTATAGAATCAATCTTATTGAAAATTAAATTTTCTATAAATATTGCTCCATACATTTATTCTGTATCTTGAATATTAACCGTGATATTTGAATTTGTATTCTGCATTGGTCGGCAGGAGTGGGCTGTTCGGTACTTTCCGAAGAGAGCTCTGGCGGGCGTTTTCGTAACTATTCGTCCCTCGTGTATAAGTTTAGTGATCCCTTACTACTTACTACACTTGTTATTGGGCAGATTTCTCTATTGTAAAACTTCACGTGGGAAATCTGCTTAGTTTACGCAGCCCCTGCGTGACGGACTTTTTAGCCATCAGCAAACCGCCATTTCTACCAGTTTATGTTACATAAACAATACTCTGCTACATAATAAATCACATTATTCGGAGCTTAAATACCTAACATTGTATTCAAGAGACCTTTATTATACGAGATGCATGCAATATGTCCTGGTGAGCCCCCCCCCCCCCGTCTTTAGGCCTTGGACTATTAAACTTTGATTCATTGAGATAGCAATTATTGGGATTCGTTATTAATAATAGTACTAGATATAGTAAATATTTTTCAACAATAGTAATATAATCTATATATAATAATATTCAGATATATTTCAGTAATTGGTTTTATTTCCGGTGTGAGGCTGGTAGACCTGTTGTTGGTTACATTTCAAACGCTTCCCGTCGGCAGGTTTTGAAATTGACTGAAACATTTCTTATTTCCGTTTGTATTTATTCACTTAATATTCACGTTGGTGTTGTGATGATGATAATAGATTTATCTATTACTAAATGTCGCGAGGGAAATCTGCTTAGATTACGCAGCCCCTGCGTGACTGACCTTTCATCGTTAAGTTGAAACCCACTCCTGCTGACGGGATTTGAACTTGTCAGCAATTGTATCAGTGATCATCTCTTCTCCAACTTGTTGTGGTTTCTTAGGCATTTTATTAGTGGAAAATAGAAATGTGTAATGGAGATCAGTGCACCACCCACCACGTGGAAAATCTGGTCACTTTATGCAGCTCCTTCCTGGCAGAAGTTTAGCAGACGTCACTTAAAAAAAATCTGCTATTGAGGTTGCAGTCATGGCGAGATTTTCGAAAATAAACATTTAATGGATGAAATAGGGCCACGGTGAGGAAGAATGCGAACATTGTAAAATATTATAGAACTAATCTTGTTAAACTATTGATGCTCTACAATCGTTCTCTTATATAATTTTTCGTAACTGAAATAATCAGTGAGGTATTCATACTTCCACGTTTTCAATGTTCATTTTCCCCCCACTTCAACTCATGGGGCAGATCCCTAATCAGTGATGCCACAAGGTGGAAAATGTGCTTACTTTACACAGCAACTGCCTGCTTGCCTTTTATTAAGGCTAACATAGACAATAGAAGATCTCTCTATATATAAGTTATAGTTGTAACGACCTTACAAAAATTACGACTGGTAGAGCGTTAAAAGAATATCTAATTTCGAGCAGACTTAATTTCCGTCGTCTCCTGGATAGATTGATGGACATTTTTCGAAAGTCGTGTCATGAATAGAACCTCGATATCTGATTTCCTTTAAGGTCTGGAATCTTCTGTCTCATTGATTGTAGCATAGTATTTATCAATATTTTGTATAGTGATGTTCTCTGAAAATCAACAATTCTAGGAAGACACTGGATGGCAGTTTATCATATTCCAAAATCCCTTACAATAAACAGACATTTATCACGATAAGCTGTTGACAGGTTTAGGGGAATAAAAGTTTCCCGTTGAAATATAGATAGAGCATTTATAAGTTAAGCCCAGACTGTGTGTTATTTGATTTCCTAATGGCAGAAATGCTATATCTGCCAAATTTGTGTTTGAGCCGTTTACTACCAGCAATAGTTGTATGGATCAATATTGTCCATGGGCCAATGGCTACTTGCTGGCCATTAGTATTGGAGGAGGCATCCTATTCCTTTGCCATTTACTCCGAATATGGATCTGACCGGGGCATGCTCCTTATCTGCAGCAAAGGGGCCCTACATGGCAGTCGACAAAAGGAGCAGTCTAGCATGCAGGCTAGAAAAACAGTTAAACATTTAAAAAAACAGCTTGAATTAAGAATAAAAAAGAATCTTTAAAATGCCATTTCAGCATACTTAACTTGTGCAACTTTGTGTCCCATATCCATATCGAGAACTGGTCCTAGTTCTACAAATCAAACCAAAAGATTTCCAGATAAGATGAAGTACGTCAGTCTTTGACAATCTCTTGAATATAAATGAAAATTAAGATGGGTAGACAATAAATCGAATATGGATTTGATATTTGTGTTTTTTGAATAGCTGCTTTGTTATTTTGAATATTAAAGGATAAGTGAATAGTAGTGACATTTATTGACAAATCAGGGAAAAGAATGTGTTACCTTTTAGCTGTTGAAATACTTCCTGTCTCTTGAACTATTTTCCTGGCATTGAAATAATCTGTAATCCACCGTTTAGGAATAAAGTACGATGAGTGATAGGAATCGTACAGGGTGAACATTTGAAACTTTAGAAAATTAAATGAATGCAAAGCAATCTGCACAGATGATTAGTTTATGATAGTCAGCTAAAAACGCCTAAAAGATGAGTCATGATGCACCCTTCGAAAAATTTATTCAAATGATCATCGTTCCTACCAAGAAAATGACAACCCTTCAAAACAGTATATATATCAATCTATCTATGTGTATATCTACCTATCTAGGTTCGTGCTGAGTGTATAGACAATTGAAATTTATGCTCTGTTTGTTCCAGTACATTAGACAGATAATTTGTCCAAAAATAGTGAAATCTGGCGAGGTATATCCCCTTCTTTAAGAAGAAATATGAAGCCAGATCGCCGTACCGAAGGAGGTAAGAGAAAACCCTTCAGCAAAATAATTAACGAAGCTAACCTCAGCGATGAAGTAACAGAATACGTTGCCATGACAACCTCTAGCTACTGCAGCGAGTTGCCAGAGCTGCCTAACCTCTCTCAACCAACTCAAGAACAGCTTCAGGGAATGCTGACTCTAACCTCTGCCTTTGTATCTAACTTGAGTGGGACGCTCTATTATAAAGGAGTGAGGTGGTGATGTTGGGTTGAAGTAGAGATATTGTTGGAGATTCCCGGCAACGGGCGGTGCCGAGACGGTTGTGAGGATAGGAGAAAGGGAAAGAAGAGAGGAAAGGGATAATAGGAGAGAAGAAACAGATGAAAGTAGCCTTACCAGACCAGGGATGACATTCCAAGAAAATTAGGGGAAAAACTAGAAATTATTAACTAAACAAATAAATTTGGGGTAAGCGTTGTCGAGGATGGTACCGGTTAAATTATGTTAAACCTAAAAACAAAATATCCTAAATAAACCTCCATGATGGGGCTAGTCCCAGTGTGTAATTTGTTCAGCCATTTATGCGTGAAAAGGTAACAAACAGACACCAAAGCAATAAATTGCAAGTTCCTATGCCATAGACACGATATCTGCAATTTGTAGCTTTGGTGTCTGTTTGTTTGTTACCTTTTTAACGCATAAAGGCTGGAGCAAATTTTATGAAACTTGGTATGTGTAACACTACTAACCCAACTTAGACATTAGGCTATATTAATATTCTCTGAGACTTTTTTTTATATTTTTTTTTTATCTGAGACAGCTTCTTGACGGTGTTAAGGTAGTGTACTTACCGTAAGTTCCCCTTCTACTGAATTATAGTTCCATTTTAAGTGAGGTGGTAATTGTGATGTGGTGTAATGGAACAACGAGGGTAGGTGACCCGGTAGCTGGTGATACCGGGTGGGTTGTGAGGGATAGGAAGAAAACGAAAGAAGAAAGGAAAGGGATAGATGGAGAGGAGATAAGAAGAAATGAAGAAAGATGGCCGCTACAGCCAGTAAATTAGCCTAAGATAGCCGGTATAAATTATAAAGGGGATAAGGGGCGCCCAAAACTATCATATCTAACCTAACAAAAGCCCGCCACGCAGGGGCTGCGTAAACTAAGCAGATTTCCCACGTGTAGCTTTACAATAGAGAAATTTCACGAGAGCTGAAGAGTTAAGAAAACGGCCGACCTAGCTCCCCGGGAAACACTCATCCGTTATCCGCCCCGATTTCATAAAACTGCAAATATCTCGGTTAATATGCAAGATAGAGAATAAATGTATATGACAATATATATAGTAAATTTAATTTTCAATAAGATTGAGTCTATACAATTTTTCGATCCGACGTATAGTAACGGAAATATTTCAAATTTTAGAAAATCCTCCCCTCTAAACCCCCCTCCCACTGGTTCGATTTCAGCCATTAACGAACTTGATCTTTCTTTTTACATAAAACGACTAAATATCGATTTTGATAACGATCAAACATAAATTGCGACTGCTAGAGCGGTAACACACACACACACACACACACACACACATATATATATATATATATATATATATATAGAGAGAGAGAGAGAGAGAGAGATACAGTTTTGAACGGACCTCATTTTCGTCATCTACTAGGTAGGATCGATGGACATTTGAAGAAAAATGTCGAAAATTCCGTCATGAGTACAACCTCAATAGCTGATTTCCCTTAAGGGAAATCTGCTAAAACCTAAGCTATACTATACGAATAATAACTAATATTAACCTAACTTATACTAATATGACTATAATAGAGGGGCGAGAGAGGGCCCTGTTTGTGTATGATTGGCCGATCCTGGAGCACTATGAGGATGGGTGTCAGCAGCGGATGAGTCGACTAGGGGCTCATCGAGACCAACCTGTCGCCATCTCACCGGCTGCTGTGAAGGGGGTATGGAGCGGAAGAAGGGGTTATCTATATAATTGAGGGAGTCGAAAAATTGTATATGTCGGCGGGAAATGGTGTTGGATATGGGTTCAAGGGAGAGGGTATCGTGAATTGTCCGGTTGGTAGATCGTTGGATGGAGGTGTGCCTGACAATTTTACGGACTATGCCGTTTTGGAATTGTTAGCAGATTTCCCTTAAGGGAAATCAGCTATTGAGGTCGTACTCATGACGCGATTTTCGAAAAATTTCTTCAAATGTCCATCGATCCTACCCAGGAGATGACGAAAATGAGGTCCGTTCAAAACTATATATATATATATATTATATATATATATATATATATATATATATATATATATATATATATATATACTAGCGGACCCGGTAGACGTTGTCCTGCATTATATATCAAGCGATTAGGATATTAAATTTAATAATATTGTGTTTAAAAAAAATCTACTTTTAATAACGCAAAATACAACATTTGTTATATGCACGTTTGCCTAAAAACAAATAGTAAATAAAATATCGCAAAAACTTGGTACACAAAAGGAAAAGGAAAAATGAGAGAAGGAAAAGAAGACGTTTTAGTTCTGAGATTATCTGGTAGAATGCGTGCTACACGTTCTTAAAAACAAACAGTTGTAGACCGATAACTGAAATAAATAAAAACCCTCAACAATAATAACGCAAATACATAAATATAAATAAAGAAAAGAAAATAATTGCAACATTCAAATCAAATTAAAATAAATTTAGAAAATAAACAACAATGTCTGAAAGTGAAAACCTCTCGCAGCTGAAAACATCATTATATAGATGACATACTTAAATTCTAAGGACATACATTAGATAAACATATTAAATAGCTGCGTACGCTGACGACATAGCGATTATCAGCAACTCCTTTAACCCCGCCCGCGCCCTTTCCCTTGCCCAATCCGCAGCCCAAGATATAGCCAACGAACTCCTCACCCTCAACATCCAAGTCAATCCCACCAAGACCGATGCCCTCATCTTCTCCTATTACAAACACTCCCCCCTACCAGAATCCTTCCGCCTAAATGATACAGATATCAAAATATCAGGCACCATCTGCTACCTCGGCATCACTTTCGATCGCCATCTCTCCTTCTCAGCCCACCTATCCAAACGCATTCCCTCTCTCCGACAAAAATTCAGATCCCTCAACCACCTCCTTCTCTCCCCCGTCCTCAGCCTCCGCCTGAAGCTCCTCATATTGAAAGGTGTCATCCAGCCCGCCCTCCTCTACGGATCCCCTCTCCTCCGATACCTCTACAAAACCTCCTTGCAAAACCTACAATCTTTCCAAAACGGCATCCTCCGCAAGATAGTACGCCACACTTCCCTCGAACGCAAGACGAATGCCGAGCTGTACGACACCCTCAACCTAGAATCCATTGCCCAAACCATCTCCCGCCGTCACGTAAAATTCCTTGATTCCCTCCAATACCTTGAAAATCCCCTCTACAACTCCTTCCCCCCACCCCAGCAACCGGTGCGCTGGCAAGATGCGGATATCAACGAACCTCTCGTCGACGTCACTCAGGTCGTCGATCCCCTGTAACCCCCTCATAAGTGTGAGCCTTTAACAATCTCTTACAACCACTTCTCAGCAGAGCTCAGGCTTAGTTTAGGGTCTTCGGACATTAGGTTATTCTAGTTGTAGTTTGTTTGTATAGGTTAGGTACTTAGATATAGGTTAGTTCGTAGTCTTACCTGAGCTCTGAAACACCCCTCACCCTAGGTTTAAGCTCTCTGATCACTTTAGGCCCTCTTTGTTCTATTTCTCTTCTTATCTACTCTTCCTCTATCCCTTTCCTTTCTTCTTTCGTTTTCTCCTATCCTTACAATCCCACCCGGCAACTGCCCGTTGCCGGGAAACCTACCTTAGAGTTCAACATCTCACCACCAAAAAAGTCCACAGAAACCCCTCAAAATAGAACTCTCAGTTCAGCAGGGGGGGAACTGTCTGTACCGCCTCGCGTGGCTTGACGGCCCGCGCAGTTAACAAAGCCGTGGTATGAATTAAATGGGCCTCAGATAAAAAAAAAAAAAAAAAAAAAAAAAAAAAACAAAAACAAATTAACATTTCATTACATTTCCAATAACCTCGCCCTTCGCCCTTCGACCGGAGACCTGCTCCATCTGCCGGGCCGATCTGCGGCGCTAAACCATCCGGGGCGTCACCCGAACGCGTATTTAAAAATTCAATCAAATCGGTCCATCCGTCTAGGAGGAGTTCAGTGACATACACACGTACGCTAGAATTATATATATAAAGATAGAGGTGTATCAGACTGTTAACGCTCTAGAGGTCGCAATTTTCGCTCGATCGTTACCAAACTCCGTATTTAAAGGTTTTACGTTAAAAGACGGATCATGTTCTTCAACGGCTGGAATCGGATCATTGGGAGGGGGGATTTAAAGGGGAGGATTTTCGAAAATTCGAAATATCTCCGTTAGTTTGAGTCTGATCGAAATTTTGTAGAGAACCAATCTTTTTGCAAATTAAAAGATCTATAAACGTTGTCATGTACGTTTTTTCACTGTCTTTAATATTAACCGAGATATCGGCGTTTTTTAGTTTTCGGCCTTCAGTAAACCCCCACTCTCGTTCGAACTTAAAAAATTTAGTACATCTTATAACCATGGTAGAACTAATGCTAATTCACATACCGAGTTTTGTTCAGTTCGGTTCAATCGTTGGTGCCAAATAAAATTGTTGGCCCCTCTTTACTTTTTTAGTGTATATCTCGTTTATACTTTAATATACGACAAAATGAGATATGACAAAAGTTACTCCAAATAACAACATAAACAACTCTTATCCAGTGAATATTTGCCGAAAAACCAATAGGAAACGAAATACTGCTATTTTTAATTTCAGGCCTCCCTCACGACCCCCACTCCTGCTCCATCTGCCGGGCCGATCTGCGGCGCTAAACCATCCGGGGCGTCACCCGAACGCGTATTTAAAAATTCAATCAAATCGGTCCATCCGTCTAGGAGGAGTTCAGTGACATACACACGTACGCTAGAATTATATATATAAAGATATATATATATATATATATATATATATATATATATATATATATTTGTCTGTTAACACTCTAGCGGTCGCAATTTTTGTTTAATCGTCACCAAACTCGGTATTTAATCGTTCCATGTAAAAAGGAAGATCAAGTTCGTTAACGGCTGAAATCGGACCAGTGGTAGGGGGGGGTTTAGAGGGGGGATTTTCAAAAAATCGAAATATCTCCGTTATTATGCATCGGATCGTACAATTGTATAGAACCAATCTTATTGCAAATTAAATTTACTATAAATAATGTTATATACATTTATTCTGTATCTTGAATATTAACCGAGATATTTGCATTTGTATTCTGCGTATGGTCGCCAGTAGGCTATGTTCGGACTTTCCGCCGAGAGCTCTGGTGGCCATTTCCATAACTATTCGTCCCTCGTGAATAGGTTTAGAGGTTAGGTTAACTGTTTTTTGGGGCTAGAAACTACTGGGTTATTACCCCCTAAATAATGTTTTAGGTTTAGAGGTTTCTTACTACTACAGTTGTTATTAGGCAGATTTCTCTATTGTAAAACTTCACGTGGGAAATCTGCTTAGTTTACGCAGCCCCTGCGTGACGGACTTTTGGAGGGATTTGAGGTAGGATTTGGTAAGGTATCGGAGGAGGGGGGGACCCATATAGGAGGGAGGGTTGAATGACGCCTTTCAGGATGAGGAGCTTGAGGACGGGAGAGAGGAGAAGGTGTTTAAGGGAGGTGAATTTGTTGCGGAGTTGTGTTACTCGTTTGTTAATGTGAGGTGTCTGTCCAGTCTGATTCCGAGGTAAACAATGAAGCGGGAGACAGGGAGGTCGTTATTGTCAAGTCGGAAGTTGTCGGGAACAGGGGTACGTTTTCGATATGAGAACACCAGGGCATCTGTCTTCCTTGGGCTCACACGGATATTAATGGTCTGAGGTCGTCGGAGATGGATTGCCAGGCGAATTCTGCCAGGGATAGGGCGCGGGATGGGTTGAGGGAGGTGCTAGCAATAGCCACGTCGTCTGCGACTACCTCAGTATTGTGAAAACGTCGACTCACTACCTTTGCCGTGTACGCCGTGAAGAGGGTAGGTGAGAGAGGGGAACCCTGAGGAACCCCTACTTTGAGAGGATGGGATGTGGAGAGGGATTCGCCGACCCTTACTTGGAAGGTTCGGCCATAAAGGAAGGAACGGAGCATGGCTAGGAGTTGACTGGAGCAGCCATGCCCACCTAGGGCATTAAGGAGTTCGGCGTGGTCGACGGAGTCAAAAGCCGGAGTGCAATCTATGGAAATCATCGCCGTGACGACGTTTCTGCGGAGGTTGGTGGAGTGTTAGCATAGAGACGGGCAAGGGGGCGAAGGGTGCTGTGCTGGGAACGGAAGCCGGACTGCTCGTTTGGGATGAGGGATTTCTCCTCGCAGAAATCTACAAGATACCTGAGGATTATACGCTCTAGTATCTTGAAGATGTGTTGTAGGAGACAGACGGGAGAGGTACCATTCTTGGCGGGTTTGAGGAGAGGGACGACTATGGCATGTTTCCAGATGGAGGGGAAATGGCGGAGGCGGAGACAGAAATTTAAGAGGTGATTTAGGTAGGACAGAGAATTCCGTGGAAGCTGGCAGAGTAACACGTACTGCGCTCTGTCCAGCCCAGGGGATTTTCCTTCCTTGCTCCGTCGCAGGATGGCAGAGAGCTGCCTAGGGGAGGAGAACATGAAATTATCATCGCTCTCCATCTGAGGCGGACGTAACCTAGCCTGATCTCCAGCGGCCATATGTGTCGCCAACATCTCAGCCTGGTCTGTGTGGCTCATCACACCCCTACCGGTTTGGAGAAGAACAGATCGCCTTTTGGTTACTCTGGTCTTCACCAACCGCCAGAGTTTGCGGTAGTCACCGTGTGTCTGTCTGAGGGTTTCTTGCCACTCCCCCGTCTTCCAATGTCATGAGGGTGCGGATCTGGGCAGTGAGGTTGTTAAGGACGGGTCGTAGGGCGGGGTTCCTGGTGCGATACCAGGAATTTTTAATGGTGTTCCTCTGCCTGATCAGTTGTAGAACGTGGAGGGGGGTGGGGGTTGAACTGTTATTCCAGGAGGGATGTCTGGCGTTCAAATCTCCAATTACAAGATGATTTCTGTCTGTCTGAGCTAGACTTATGAGGGATTGAAAATATTCAGGTTCGGCCTTAGGCCGACGATACAGGCCGGTGATAGTGTGCGTGTGGTTGGCTATGGGACCTTCAGAGCTGCTATGTGGTGCTTGGTCGGTACGGGGGGGGGGCAGGCTCAACCTCTTTGAATGGGATGTTGTGCCTTATCAATATGGCAACTCCCCCGAGATTGTCATCTCTTCCGTCTACGTCGTCTCACGATGTTATAGCCAATCACCGTAAAGTCTTCAGAAGGGGTTAAGCGGGTATCGCATTGTGGGGGTCATATTTTTGAAGTAGAGCTTCAAGTTCGGACTTTCGTTTTGAAGCTGAATTTATGTTGAAATTCAGAATGGAATAGGGTCTAACCATTATTTGGCCATGGATTCTTTGAGAGTCTGGACGAGGGCGGTAACTGTAGTGAGCAGAGTGTCTATCATTGCTCGCATGTCCTCAACCCATGGGGGAGTGTACTAGGCCATCTGCTGGTTGTATGCTGGCACCGGCTCCGGGGCGAAGCAGGCAGAGGGGGGTGTGAGGTGGGGAGGGTTGTTGTGGATGGAGGGGGATGGATGCGGGGGCCTGGCGAGCAGTTCAAGGGTTGTGGGTCGGGGCGGGAGCGGGGGTATAGGTGGGCTCAGGGGCACTTTTCTTGGCTTGGAGCTGTTCTAGAAGTTCTAGCCTAGAAGGGCATTGCCTAAAGGAGGAGGGGTGTTTGCCGTTGCAATTGGCACACTATGTGTTCTCTTGTCTATTGCACTCTGAGACCGCGTGTTCGCCGGAGCAACGCACGCACTTGTGGGGCAGATGACAATATGCCTTTGTGTGGCCAAATCTTTAGCAGGCATGGCATTGTGGAATGTCCTGTGTTGGGTTTGTATCCTTTGACCCGGATTAGGATATTACTTATTGCCTTGATGTCCCTCAAGTGCTTGCTGTCGTAGTCGGGCTTAAACGTGGCCAAGATGGGCTCTATGTCCCTCTTGGTACCGTCTGCAGCCGTTCGGCGCATGCGCACCACACTGACTAATTTAGGGTGGTTTAGTGCATCTTCTACTTCCGCTATGGGGTGTTCTTTTTCTAGGCATAATATGAGGAACTTCTTGTTTGCTCTTAGTGCCCCCGGGTGCGAAGGTGTGGTGGGGTCCAGGATGTTAGGTTGCCGGTAGAGGTTGAGTATGTTGTTGTAGGTGGGGTTGTCATCGGGCAATATACGAATCTCGTACCTTGTGGGTTGGATGCGAAAGGCGGAGATGTTGTTCCGCCTGAGGTGAGCTGAGACCTCGTATAGTGCTCGAGGTAGGATGATTGGAGGAGCGGCCGGTTCCTTTTTCTTTTGGTCCGTCGGTTTGTCATTATTGAGGCAAAGGAGTTGGATGTCGCGGTGGGGGTGTTTTTGGATGTGGGGGGGGGGGGGCTTGCCTTTCCTGCCTTGCTTAGGCTGGACTGGTGTGAATCCGCCAGCATCGGCGGAGGCACGAAACCGGTGGCGCCGACGACGTCCATGGCATCGGAAGACGGTTGGGCCGAGGTAGAGGTAAATATTAACGCCTCCTTGACTAAGCTATATTACCATTTTTAGAAACGAAAAATCGTCATATTTGGTTTACTTTTTTTTTTTTTTTTTTTTTTTTTTTTTTTTTTTTTTTTTTTTTTTTTGCGAACGTGCACATAACAAATGATGTTCAATTTGATATTTACATTAACAACATATATTCTTCAAAACTAAAATTTCTTCTATTCGTCAGCCAACTGACCTTCACGGCAACATAATACGCCCAGATGGGAAGTGCAGTTGTACACATTGAAGCCTGGCCAAAAAAAAATAAAGTCCGTCACGCAGGGGCTGCGTAAACTAAGCAGATTTCCCACGTGAAGTAATACAATAGAGAAATCTCCATACAAGAGCCCAACACTTACGGCAAAGGGCCGAACTAGGTTTTGGCGGGAAACTCAAAAATCCGTTACCGGCCCAAATTTAATAAAAATGCAAATATCTCGGTTAATATTCAAGATAGGGAATAAATGTATAGAACAATATTTATAGTAAATTTAATTTGTAATAAGATTGATTCTATACAATTTTTCGATCCGACGCATAATAACGGAGATATTTCGAATTTTCCGAAAATCCCCCCTCTAAACCCCCCTCCCACTGGACCGATTTCAGCCATTAACGAACTTGATCTTCCTTTTTACATAAAACGATTAAATTCCGAGTTTGGTAACGATCAAACAAAAATTGCGACCGCTAGAGCGTTAACAGACAAATATATATATATATATATATATATATATATATATATATATATATATATATATATATATATATATATATATATATATATATATATAAAATTTTGAACGGACCTCATTTTCGTCATCTCCTGGGTAGGATCGATGGACATTTGAAGAAATTTTTCGAAACTCGCGTCATAAGTACGACCTCAATAGCTGATTTCCCTTAAGGGAAATCTGCTAAAAATATCATTCAGCCTCAAATGATTGCCGGGTGTCATAGCCAGTATATGAGTGTGCGCGTGCGAACGTGCGTGTGTATAAATTTGAACCGAACTCATGTTTGCCATCTTCTAGATAAGATATGGGTATTTGAAATTTTAGCAGATTTCCCTTAAGGGAAATCAGCTATTGAGGTCGTACTCATGAGGCGATTTTCGAAAATTTTCTTCAAATGTCCATCGATCCTACCCAGATGACGAAAATTAGGTCCGTTCAAAATTGTATATATATATATATATATATATATATATATATATATATATATATATATATATATTTGTGTGTGTGTCAGTTAACGCTCTAGCGGTCGCAATTTTTGTTTGATCGTTACCAAACTCGATATTTAAACGTTTTATGCAAAAAGACAGATGAAGTTCGTTAATGGCTGAAATCGGACAAGTGGGAGGGGGGGTTTAGAGGGGAGGATTTTCGAAAATTCGAAATATCTCCGTTACCATACATCGGATCAAACAATTGTATAGAACCAATCTTATTGTAAATTAAATTTACTATAAATATTTTTCTATACATTTCTTCTCTATCTTGAATATTAACCGAGATATTTGCATTTTTATTAAATTTGGGCCGTAACGGACGACTGTTTCCGCCAAAAGCTAGTTCGGCCCTTTGCCGTAACTGTTCGCCTCTCGTATGGAGATTTCTCTATTGCATAACTTCACGTGGGAAATCTGCTTAGTTTACGCAGCCCCTGCGTGACGGACTTTTTTTTTGGAATATGGCATCATGAGTAGAAATTCAATAGCTGTCATCTGTTAAGACATGCATGGTTTCGAAGTCACTTTTGATGATTGTTCTGTTCGGTAATACACTATATTTTTGACAAAGTACATCTTTTACTTTTATTGGGTAACATATAGTTCAATGAGAAGGTCCCTTGGTTTATGGACTCTTCTCGAGTAACTTGATACATCTTATCATTTGTAGTATCTTCCCCAGTTTTATATATTTGGGACTGAGCCAATCATCCTACTTCATTCCAAAATGGTGTGGATTACAGATTATTTCAATGCCAGGGAAATAGTTCAAGTATTTTAACAGCTAAAAGCTAACAGATTCATTTCCCTAATCTGCCAATAATTGTCACTACGATTTACTGATCTTCTAACATTGGAAATAAAAAAGCAGCTATTTAAAAACACAAATATCAATTCCATACTCAATCATTGAGGCTACATTATTAGTTCATTCCTCTTAAGGCAAATCTGCTATTGAGAACCTACTCATGACGAGATTTTCGAAAGAATTTCTTCAAATATGCTATATACACACACACACATATATATATATATATATATATATATATATATAGCATGTTTTAAGAAATTCAATCGAAAATATATTGTTGTACATATATATTGTTATGTTTGCAAATAACTTAACTGTAATAGACACTTTCAACTTTTAACCACAAACTTTATATTAACACCATGTTCTCATACATATATCAACCAACAACAACATCTGATCTCTCTAAAACTGAACTACTAAGGATCTTATCTACAACATATATATATATATATATATATATATATATATATAATACTGGCATGTTACGGCTGTAGTGGTCGCAATTAACAAAAAATGAATATATCATGAATGTTTTATTTCAAGCTTAAATATCCAATATTGTCTTCAACGGCCCATAAAGCGTAGTATAATACGTAGTAATAAATTGTGTGGGGAGTTCATCAAATAAGATATTAGGTTTTGGGAGGAAAATGTTAATTTCATCTATGCCATACAGGCTACATATAACACTAAAGACCACAATCCGTTATTATAATGTTATAAAAACAATCTTGTTTTGTAAACAACTAATCTCTTCTACAATTGTCCTTCTACATATTTTGTCTGAAATTTGAACCAGTTATTGTTACTTACTCAGCGTTGAGTAAAGCCCCTCTTCTAATCATCGATTTTTTTTATATACGTGAGAATATGTGGTGGGATGAGGTGAGTCATGGCAAAACTGCTCCATGACACATTACTGTATAGTTACATTATAAGTTTTCAAAGGATGCCGAATCCATCCTGACACAACCAAGCATTATCATCTCTTCGACGAACAGTTTTAAGGTCTGTAGAAAGCTTCAAGGAACGAGTATTAATCTAGACAAAAAGGGTGCTATATGTTTCTCTAAAATGAAGGGAAGTGGATGATGGCTTCACATCTTTCCAATCAGTTATTTTCTCAAAACTTTCATCAATAATTCTAGTATTGATGTGACATGTTGGCATTCCCCAACCGAACTTCATTGATACGTAATTGGAGATGGGATTTCATCATGTTCCTCTCGAACATACAGGTTTGACTGCTATTAGTCTACGCTAAAGCGTTAAATCAGACGTAGCTTCTTTACCCTTTGGAATGAATAAAAAAACTTGTTGGACGTAGAAAATGGCAATGAAATGAAGGAGCATAAAAACTGTGACCGTTCTAAAAAACCTTCATTTTTTGTTTGAGTTGGTCCTCCCTATAGTAGAATGTATAAGTTTTTTTCCCTCAGAAATTCAAATGAAATTGAGAGTTGTGAGGCGCATTTATTGTGAACTTTAGTTAACTTGAAGACAAAGCTATTAGAGTTACTATAAATATGAGCAGTTATTTTTAAAAATGAAATTAACTCTTAACGGAGATTAACATTACACATTTATAATTGAAATGCGTTTTGCTAATTAATCGAAGAACACACTAACCTAAACACTAGGTATCCTTCCGATTAGACAACGCTGAACCAACTAACCAGAAACAGATTCCTTTAATTGATACACCTTAAAACTTGTGATATCCTTACGGGCAGCCGCCAAACCATGCAAATCCTCCCGCCTTCCCATACGCCGGCACCTGGACCAAACCTGACTACGATTTAGCAACAACGTTTGGTCAATACTTACTCCTCACGATGATAACCAAAATACCACCCTTCGTCCTTTGTCGCCAATCAACTGGATATACCTCTTCCCGTATCGATCCTTCCAGCATTCAATCCTTACAAAGTTATTAATATTAAAAAACTTCCCCAACAAGGAATCTGGTTAAGACCGAATTACTTCCCGCATCCTTAAAAATCTTCAGACAAAAGCTGTCCTCACTGATATCTATAATGCTGTCCTCAGAACAACCTACTTCCCTCGACTCTGGAAATTCTATGTCATCCATAAGATCCCTAAACCTACAATATCATCACAGCTGCCTTCTTCCTATCGCCCCAAGGCACTTCTTCTATCATGGGACAAATCCTTGAAAAGCCCATGCTTAAATGCCTATATCCACTCCTTGGCCCCTTAATCCCACTCCACCAATTTGGATTCTAGCTAAAATAGTTAGCTTCCTCTCCTTCTCGTTCGAAAACAAGAATATTGCTATACAAACTAGAAGTACTGCTTTGGGGTCTTCCTTGACGATGCCCACGCTTTTCCCAAAATTACAGATTCCCCATTTTGCGTATGCATCTAGATCTCCATAATGACCTCAACACTCATTTTGCCCATAGCCTCTCAAAATCCCGATAGACGGAATTCCACTCTCACGTTCCCGCACATCCTAATCCTTAAGTCGAATCACGCTCATCTACCATATTCCTGAAACGCCAAAACGATGTCTAAAGTATAAGTGGCTAAGAGATCTTCTTGTGTAGTGAAAAATCAAAAGTAACTCAAGTTAATCCAATTTGGGTATTGCCAATGGACAATTTCCCTCCTCAAGTTAATAATCAAGCCAATTGTTACTATTTTGTCATATTATTTGCTTTTAATGTTTATATATTGTTGCAAATAAAGATATATATATATATGTGTGTGTGTGTGTCTTTCTGTTGCCGCTCTAGCGGTCACAATTTTTGTTTGATCGTTACCAAACTCGATATACAAAAGTAAAGATCAACTACGTTTAGGGCTGAAATCGGAGGGCGAGAGAAAGGGGGATATCGAATCTCCATTATATTTAGCTGGATTGAAACTTTTTGTGTAACGAATCTAGTTGCGAATTTAATTTTCTAAAATGTAGTTCAGTACATGTTTTCTATTTATCAAATCATATTTTAATATGAATTGGAATTATTATTTGGGATGTTATGAATCGATGGTTGTTGTTTGTAGAAAAGAAATGGCCCCTGAAGTGGTTGGTATATACGCCACGAAACATGTAGTGCATTTTTTCAATAAAGTCTACGAAGAAAAAAGGGATTTTTTTTATGGTGAACCTTGAAATTAAAATATGAAGAACATTTGAATATGGTCCAGGAAAGCTATAAGATATATACATATATTTTTTCATAAGGGAAATTGTTTACAAGAAACAATATTATGTAATTTACAACCACTAACAGGAATGGGGTTTACTCACGAATCTAAATCAAATTCATCTAATTTCCCCTACTAGCTACTTCAAATTTCACAGGTTGACAAGATTATGAAAAGATAGAACATTTTCAGTATGAGATGAAAAGAAAGAGTTTTTTAAGAGTCCAAGTAAACCCAATATGCATTTTGCCCTGAGAACGCACTAAAAGACCTCTTACACATACAGATAAAAATACATATAATCTATATATTAAACTTTTTGTTAACTTAATGGGATAAAGACTGCATAAGTCACTGAAACCAGTGCAATAATATTCAACTTGCATTCTCCTTTTCCCCTATGGATTTTGTTTGACTCATCATTTTGAGTTCCAAGTTTCATTTCTACACACTCATTATGGTGATTCTGCTCCAATCAGTTATATTCTCTTTAGTTGACTTTTATACAGTATTAGACTCGTTACGAATGGAGTAGGTAACAAATACTAATGGAGTATTTGTTTTTTTTTATTTTTAGTTTTAACACTTAAGTAAATGACCAGTCATACTCCTCGGAATTTAATAAAAAAAACTAATATATCAGTTATAAGAACTCATTCAAAACTTAAATCTCACTTTCAGTTCATTTGAAACTTTTACTTAATGATACACGTGCAATGGATAATTTCTTCGAATGCCCATTGATCCTACCTAGTAGATGACAAAAATGATATATATATATATATATATATATATATATATATATATATATATATATATATATATATATATATATATACAGGGTGTTTGGTAAGTAGACAGACAAACTTATACAGGTGTTTCCAGTCTTCTAAAGGAACAAAAGTGTCCATATGATGTATGTTCCTGATACTAATAAAATTGGAGAAAAATCAATTTTTGTGATTTTTCAATGTACTTATGTTTTATTACATAAATTTTGAGATAAATTATTGCTATTGGAAGTTTTCTGGCTGTCATTTTGAAGGACATTAAATTTTCTTTAATAATAATTTATGTTTATTTAGAATTGAGATTTTCCAAATAGTTTTAATCTGAAAAATAATAATAAATAAAAAAGATTTAAAAAAAAACCTTAGTTTTGAAAACCTCAAAAACAGTCTTCTGTATCAACTTAGAGCTTTCAGATTTGAAGGAAAAACCCTTTGGACTATGTGCTTTCTAACCATACAATCCTGTTCCATGAGACTTTAACAAGTCTTGGATAGCAGCAAATTTACTTAAAAAACAATGGCCATTCTATGCTTGTTTTTCTTTCTTACTGTAATACTCCAAACAAATTCTCGCTAAAGATCACAAACATTTTTTTTATTATTATTTCTAATTATTTTTGCTTTAAATTAGTTTATGAAAAAAAAACAACAAAAAACCTTAATTTGAAAAAAAAAAAACACTCAATAAATATTTAAAACCCTCCTTTTCTCTTTCTCATTCCTTTAAAATAAGAAGAAATACCCAATACTCTTTCAAGAGATCTCCATTATGCAAGATACATTAAAATTTGCTTTGTGATGACGTCATCAATGAAGATTTTACATTTTTGTCTCAAAAATTGTTGTTTAATCTATACTATAATTGATATTTAACCGTTTCAGTCATCACTAAATATCATGTTTTATATTGGCTAAAATCAGAAAAGGAATAGGGGGGGGGTTGAGGGGAGGGGGATTACTAATGTTGTTAAACTATTGACACTCTACAAGTGTTCTTGCATTTTGTAACTCATATATTATGAGAGTAATTCATATAGTCTTGATTTCAGTCACAATTAGGCAGTGAGATGAGATCACTAGTGTGTCCTATAAACACGGGGGAAATCTGCTTAGTTTAAGCAGCCCCTGAATGACAGATTTTTATTTATTAATGTCCGATTTTTGCAACTATGACTAATTGGGACTGGTTATCTACAGGTTACCAACCTTTCCTAGCTAGGGTGGAACTAAGGATTTTAATTAATGAGTTCGTCACTAAATAAATTCCGATTGGCCAGGCAGAAATTCAACTCGCCATCCTAGGTTTACCACGTGAGATTAAAGCCAACGCTTTTAACTGCCATGGCTAACCTGAGCTAGATTTATATAAGTCATATTTATACAGATTCAAACTAACAGATAGCCCATTGCACCCACGTAATTCCACTTGAGAGCAGACTTACCAACACTAAATGACTGTAGATTGTTATAGACAAACGGCATATATTTTAGCAGATAGTATTGAACATGGTAAAATCCAGTGGCCTGTAGAGGAAACGTTTCTATTTGACAGATGCAATAAGGTACTTCAAAAATTTGCCATTTATTACTGAGGGAACCTGGAATTCTTATTATGGCTAAGTTTTAAGAAATGATATTGAACAAATTTTTAACTTTCTTATTTGACATTATTAGATGGTAGATGATGAGATTGTTGTCGGGGTGATCAACTGCATGGTTATTACGCCCTTCCGACATTATTAGAAGATATACATATACAAAAATTGAGAAATTTGCAACATGAGTACAACCTCAAAGATAATCCGGTAACATATAAACACAACTGTTACATCAGTCTGAGAATTAAAAAATTTAGTCTATTATTTTAAATGATCAAAGGGATCTTGAAACACAAATAACTATGTTCTTCGTTATATAAATAAGGTAAGTGTTTACAAAAACTAAATAAGTATAACACACTTATAATTCAACAACAATGTAATATAGGACTATAAGGAACAAACAACATGTGCAAAACAAACAACAAATTTATAAACTGCTAGTTTGATTATGAATGCTTATCACAATTTGAATGGGAGAGAAATACTGTTTGCTATAGGAGAAAGGAGATCTATTTGTTGAGATGGCGTATAGGTAGATCTGGCTGGCGTAGGCGTAGCTCCTTCTGCTTGTTGTGAACATGAGCCTGGAGAAGGCGCATTATCTCATTGTTGTACTCCGGAGGGGGAGGCCTGCTCCCGACTGCCCAGTAGTAGATATCCCAATCGCTGTATGGGCTATTTATCAATCTGTCGTACTCACTAAGCAGCTCATTGCTCCACTCAAAAAGGTATTTGTCTACAAAGGTCCCGAGGAGTAAATCGTTCTCCAGCATCCCTCTTTTACGAGACTGGTACAGTAACCTATAAAAAACATGATGAAACTCAGTCGAAATGTAATTATAAATCTTTAAATGAGAGAGTCCGTCATGCAGATGCCATGTAACTAAGATATGATCTCTACTCGACATCTACTCTTTTTTCCTATATTAACGAGCCTAGATAAATTGGAAGTTAAATACCAGCTGGATATGCGATATTTAACGGCTCGGTTCCTCAAACCACATGAGTAGGAGTAGGGGTATACCGAGAAAAACTGAGAAAAATGTAAATATCTAAGTTGAGGTTCAAAATACAGAGAATATGCACAGTATATCATTTATAGGAAGTTAAATTGTTGTAGATCAGATGTGGAGTAGTTCAGATGTTTGGAGAGATTATATGGTTGGAGGTTGAGAGATATGTGAGAAAACATGATGTTAATAATAAGATTCGATGTTAAAAGTAGAAAAGACTGTTATTCTATTACAAATCAAATAAATTTGTAAACATAACAGTGGCGATGAGGTAATTGGACTCATGCCGAAGAAAGGTCGAGGTAAAACTAAAGTTAGCCTTGAGGATGAAGATGAGCAAAACCACGTGGCGCTGGAAGAGAGGTCATGGTCGAGGAGCAAATGCGAGAAGTTCAATCTTCAGAATATGGACATCGAGGTATGGTACTTCAAGTTCTGTAATAGTTCCAAGTTGTCTGAGGATACTAAAAAATCTTGGTTTATTGAATGTTTAGACACATTAGTACTTGGGAATATGTTAAACTTATGGAAACCAAAGTCTTTAGATGAATTTTTGACGTATGAAATGTATAAAGTTCTATTAGCTAATTACACAGTTAAGAAAGTAGCAATAGCCGAAAGAGTAAAATTTTTCTCGATTAAACAGAGAACAGAATCGCCGCCTACATGTACTTAATGACGTAAATGTTAAATCAAGTTTATTAAAGGAAGAGTACGAATCCTTTAATGAAGTAGTGAAATTGGCAAACACTTTAACGCCAATAACTCAAGCCTCAGCACAAACCTCAACAGTCACAGATAATAGTTGTTTTAGGGTTAGTAGAGGTCCTTGTTAGTATGTGGAGGCTCACACAAAACAATTCGGCACAATTACAAATCCCTGGAGTGCAAAATGTAAACGGAAGGGACAATAAATTGCAAGCAGAATAAAAATATACACAAGTTGGAGGCTTTTAGAAATGAGAGTAGTTCCAACTTGCTTGGTGGTATCAGAGATGTGAACTTGGTTAATAAGTCATTGAATATAGTACTCCCCATGGTAACAGTGAAACTATATATCAATAATAAGATGGTAGGGATGCAATTCGATACTGGGAGTTGTGTTTCAATAATTTCTGAAACTACATGGGAAAAGATGAACTAATTCCCAGTAAACAGTCATTCACCTCCTTCACAGACCAAAATGTTAGGCTTCTGGGGAAAAACAATGTGAAGGTCCAGCTGGGCAAAGTCATAATCTCACTCAGAGGATACATAGCTTCGGGAGTGAAACAAAACATTCTCGGGAGAGATTGGATTTACCAGCTACATATTAATAGGGAGTCCCTTGATAATTTGTATAAAATTAATGAAAAAGGAATTTACACTACAGGTTAAGAACACAGATAAGGCTCTCTCTGAGTTAATTGAAATGTATGCTGTAGTGTTTAATGACTGGGAGGGAGTCTGTGCTCGGGAACCTGGGCATCTATATCTTAAAGAGAATGCAGTGCCGGTATTTAAAAGGCCAAGGCCTGTTCCTTTAGCTTTGAGGGGTAAGTTTCGGGAAGAACAAGATAGGCTCATAGCTAATGATGTAATTGAAGAAGTAGATTTTTCAGAATGGGCTGCACCTTGTGTCGTTCTCAGAAAACCAAATGGGGCTATTCGATTTTGGGCAGATTTTTCCACAGGACTTAATCTGGCTTTAGAAATTCAAAAATTCCCATTACCAACTCAAGAAGAGCTATTTCACAATACAACTTCGTGTAGGTTACAATGATGGACATTGTTCTTACATTCAAGATTGAGTATATTTCGACAAAGAAATTTGGTAAACTTGATAGTTGATGGGTTAAGTCGTTTACCCATTGAAGGAGAAGAATTTGATAATAAAGACTATGGGTATCAGGAGGTTGAAGCAATATTATACAATGAAAGCATTGAGAAAATTCTGGTAACAGCGAGGGAGATTGAACAAGAGACAGTAACCGATCAGGTCCTAAGTGAAGTTAGGAAATACATTATCAAAGGTTGGCCCAATTATACCTCACCAGAATTTAAAGAGTACAAGAGTAAAAAATATCAACTAGCAGTTCATGAAGGTGGCATCATACGGGTTTATGAACGGTGATTCCTCCTATATACCGGACTTATATTTTGCATGATTAGCATAAAACTCACATAGGAGTAGTAAAAATGAAAGTAATAGCTAAAGAAAGAGTGTGGATTGGACATGGACATCGAGGACATGTTCTGCCTGCAATCAGTATGCAGCAAAAGCACCAAGGAGGAAATATTGTAGCAGTTGGCCAGAGACTACAGAAGTATGGTCCCGTGTACACCTAGACCTGGTGGGACCTTTCTTATGGAACACTTTTTTGTTAGCTGTTGATGCCCATTCAGGTTGGGTGGAAATTGTAAAACTAAACTCAACAACTTCAGCGGATATTATTAAATATATAAAGACATGGAATTCTCATTTTGGCATACCCAAGACCTTAGCTACCAATAACGGTACTTATTTCACATCTAGTGAGTTTAAGCAGTTTTGCAGACAATGTGGAATCAAAAACATGACCACTCCAGCTTATCGGAATCGGATGGACAAGTCGAAAAATAAGTAAGGACAATGAAAAGTAGCCTGAAATAGATGTGTTAGGAAAAGTTGGATATATCTTTAGATGATAATTTGAATAATTTTATTTTTAAATACCGGGTAACACCTCACTCGTCTACGGGTCTTTCTCCAGCTGAAATATTTATGGGGAGGAGACTCAGGAGTCAGATAGATTTTCTATGTCCAGAACAAAAAGAAGCATACAAGAGGAAATTGGTGGAGGAAGGAAGACCAAATGCCATAAAATATTTCAGGCCGAAAGAGTTAGTCTACGCACTAGACTACAGGCAAGGGAAGGCGTTCTGGAAGAATGGGGTGATCCAGAAGATACTCGGACAGAACACTTGGCTGGTTGAAGTATAAGGAAGGCTGATGAAGAAACACGTGTATTGGCAAAGGAGAAGGAAGGTACTGGCAGAAGAAGGGGATCATCTAAGGGGCACCTGTTGCAGATCGGATCCTGAAGAGTTCAGATGTTTGGAGAAATTGTATGGTTGTAGGTTGAGAGATGTATGAGAAAACATGATGTTAATATAAGGTTTGTTACTAAAAATAGAAAGTGTCTATTCTATAACAAAGTATAAACGAAATATACACTAAAACTTTAGCGGGAGCCATCAATTTTATTGGGCAATAACGACTGAACCGAACTTAACATAACTTGGATTGTCAATTAGCATTAATTCTTCCATGATTATAAGCTATATTAAAATGTTTAGGTTCGTAAGGGAGTGGGGGTTAAAGGGAGGCCTGAAATAAAAATTCGCGATATTTCATTGTCTATTTGTTTTTCGACAAACGTGCACAAAACAAAAGTGGTTTACTTTGTTATTTAGAGTAACTTTTGTTTTATACATTTTTCGGGAACAATGTATGAAGCAAGTAATTAGCGTAGAAATATTGATATACTCAACAATTCTTTCCAATATGAACTACCAGGTACCTCACCTAGAAAAATTAATTCAAATCTATGTAAATATTTTGTCCTTGATAATTCAAATCTATGCTTAATGCACAGGAGACGGGAAATATGACAATATGGAGGACAGTAAAGTCTTTTCCTTGAATTTTATTATTAACAAATCCACAGCAACGACGGGTATAGACCCTAAACACTGGGGCAGATAAATGTCAAAATGTTGTGCAAAGTAAAGCCTTGCTAATAAAATACCTTCACCATTCAGCCTCAAATGAATTCTCGGGCGAAGCCGGGTATCTGAGCTAATTAACTATAAAATGATTAAATGTCGAGTTTGGGGTGACGAATCAAACAAAAATTGTTGGACTTTTGAAGAAATATTAGTCGAAACTCAATTGCTGATTTCCCTTAAGTGAAATCTCTTAACCCTCCGAGAGGCGCGTCCTAGTTAATGACACACTTGGGCGCGTTGGCTACGGGTGTAGCCATTACTTAAAAATGATTTACATAAGAAAAAAATCAAATGTAATGAATTTTTATTATAAAACAATTTAATGTATACACTTTTTAAGCAATTATATTGGTGAACAAATCAAAATCAGTTTTTACTGAAGTGAATAATTTTTTTTTTTTTTTTTAATAAAAACACATTAATATACTTTCTATAAGCAAAAAAACGTAATGGAACTTTATTTTATTAAAACTTATTAATAGAAAATAAAATGCTATGTACAATATATAGTAAATACATATACAGCCGCTTTTATAAACAGTCAGGACAAATCTGCCACATATGATATTTACATATAATTTTTTTACATTTTGCACACATGTTTCTGGATGTTTTGTTTTTCTTTGCCGGTCCTTCACAGGAATTGCATCTTCTAATAGTGTCTTTAGGGATTATAATGGGTTGGGTATGTTCTTCTGGCAAATTCAAGAGTTCCTTCGCTCGGTGCTTCAAATTTGTTGGTAGATCTTCCACCTCAGACTCCTCACCCGATGAAACTTCTTGCAACCATTGAGAAAGAATATGTGGATCACTGGTGCGTTTCACAGAACTGTGATGGCTCGAGGAAAATGCCATCTTAACTTTATTTGTTATGATAACTTTGAAAAAACAACAAAACAGATCACTTGCATACTAATAGACATATCCTGTCAAGGAAGGTATTAGTTCTCCAAAAGCTCCCAGCCCATGTGTGCCCTTGCTATGAACATTTAAACTTTGTCATGGCTACACCCGTAGCCACGCGCCTAACGGAGGGTTAAAACTGTCATGCAAGACTTTCAACTCCTCCCTCACTCTCTCACGTTCTCGAATGACAGAGAGATGTCATAATCTTGCAAACTATTCCCTATTTCTCCTGAGTAATAATAACCTCTGTACACAAAACCAGAAATTATAGCAGTAAATGAGATAGTCAGAAATATAATAGCTAAGAAAAAAAAAATACACGAATCTGATGAAGGCTGAAAACAAATTAATACAAATAACTCCCTTAATATTTAAGTTTCAGTAATGTATATGTAACAAGGAAACAACATGACCAACAAGATTATTTATAAAACATTTTTGATAAGATCAATAATAATGGAGGTTTTTAAATTTTTGTATTTTACCCCTTCTCTAAACCATAATTTCTATATTTATATAAGGCAGTAACTTATGCGAGGTACATACAGACATCAAGCCAAAACTATGTAGGGAAGGTCAAATCTCAGTTGAAATCTGGAAAGACATTTCTCACAATAATTCTTTTGCTTTGTACTTGGCAGTAAAAAAAAATAAAAATAATAAAGTTGAAATTAAATAGCACAACCATCTCGGAGATTGTAAATCAGAAATTACAAAATTAAAAAAGGAAGAAGACATATTTCAAGACAAACCCGAATCAACAAATATGAAAAAGAGCAATAAAAGACAAATAACCGTAAAATACTAATGCATATTATTAGAGGAAGCTGATGAATGACTACATTCACAAGTTGTGTTTTTTTTTTTTTTTTTTTTTTTTTTTTTTTAATTTTAATTAGAATAAGGGTTGATATAGTTTCGATGTAAATACATAATACCTTTTGGGTTACCTCTTTTTCCAAAAATATTTCATTGGCTGTTCCACTATGCCAGAGCAATAGTAACACATCCTCAAGAAAACTGTCTGAAGGCTCAAGAACAGGACTAGCCGACCTTCACCGGTTGGCAAAGCAAATTTCCAATAAATGTTATGATGTACATTTTTAGCTAATTTCCTGTAAGGGAAATCAACTATTCAGTTTGTACTCATGATGCTTTTAAAGCTTCGTGTAATTGTCAATAAGTGATTTAAGAGTGTATTTCACATTATCAACAAGCCCCCAATTACAATCCATCTTATTTCAACTCTAAAAACAATGGTTTGTTTTCATCAGACAAGGGCCTTTGGAAAAAGGGTAAAAATCAAAAATTTGAAATATTTATGTTCTTTTGACTAGATCCAAACACAAAGTTATATAACCTATTTTGTTGAAAATATAATATGCTACAATTATACAAATAATTTTTGTTTTTCTAAAATAAATAGTATCCAAGATATTTGCATTTCTTTGTTTTCAACATTAACAAACACTCAATCTGATTTTCAATTAAAGCAACTTCATCAACAACATTTCGGCTCAAATGTCAACTCCTGATTCATATTACGAAGGGAATAGAGAATAGGATTTGCAATGAAATCATGAGTGTGGTATTGCAGTGGCTAGTCAAATCTGCTCAAATTATCTGTTGCTAGGGTCGTCTCCTTTTTTCACATTTGCTTAATATATTACAACTAGTCATATCATTTGTTCTAACACATACAGTAATCCATTTAGTAGGCAATGGACAAACTTGGAAATGGTGCCAATGTGCTGAAATTGCTTGTCATGTGGACTTGACAATCAGCCATTAATACACCGACAGATTTGACAACAGTAGAAGACATACATATATATATATATATATATATATATATATATATATATAATATATATATATAATTATTTATAATAAAGCAGTACAAATAAAATTTCAATGAAATTAGTAAAAAAACATCTAATATAACACAAATTGCAAATACATAACTCCTCATGTGCGTGTGTGTGTGTGTGTGTGTGTGTGTGTAGTAGTGGAAAGAAGGCAGTCATTGATTGATATGTCAAATATATGTTACCTTGCCCTTTTGACATCAGTGGTTTCATCAACAGACACCTTGTAAGGTGGTATAGGGATGTGAGATGTCAGCTCATCTACCTCCCTCGAACTGCACACTCCTGTTTTACACAACCCTCTCGCACCTCCCTGAAACTCATATAATACTCAATCACCATGAACCAGTATCAAAAATAATATATTTTAGATGAAAATATTCGAATCTGTTGATAGTAATTGCAATCCATATTACCTGGCTAACAACAGTTCACAATTTTTTTAGAAACTTAGCTCATTTATTTATTTTACTCTTCCAGCAAAAAATATCCAGGATATGATGATGAGTTTTTTCTGTTCTTTGTTTTAAGAGATCATTAATTGATTGGAAAGTATAATTTTAGAACACAATTTTTTAGACGGTTTTAGCAGGTGATTGGGGTTGTACTCGTGACATAAGTTTCAAAACAATTCTTCAAATATCCTTTGATCCCTTGGAGGTGACTTTAGTAAACTCCTACTCATGTTATATTAACAAAATAATGTTACATCATGAACCACTTTATAAGAAGCTTAAAAACAAATTATTGTTTTTGTTGAACTTTTAATGTGGGAGGTACATGCAAATATGTTGAGTGATGGCAGCATCATTTAAGATTTTATATTCTGAACTCAAAAATGTTTAATCGATCTATTCTATACTCGATATTTGCAATGAAGGACTTTTGCTTAAGGGATTGTAACATCTCTAAATTCCTCATATGTCATCAAACACAATATCTACAATGTTCCACATTTACACAGCTAGTAGCTTATGAGATGTACTAAAAATTAATAATAGGCCTTCGACGAATTATTTCCAATCAGAAGTTTAGCCCTAAACAAACACGCACCCACACTCACAGTTAGCAATCGAGTTCCAAGATAGAGAATGTCGCACCAATTATTTTTCATAATTTTTTTGGCATTAAATTTGTCGAATCAGTCCACCTATTTTTGCAAACATGAGTTTAAACAATTCAACAGTTTTGCCTCAAAAGTTCCTGAATTTGCAATGGTATCAATGCTTCTTTAAAATATGTACTATAGTACACATCTGGGCAAATCATTTTAATTTAGTTTGATTTAATGCTAGAAGACAATAAACAAATTGTTATTTACTTAACATCCACATTATGCAACTGTTTTTGTTTCCTTTGCAGATTATCAGCAGTAGACGCACACTAAATTTTAAAATTTGATGATGACAGATAAAACATATCCCATATTTTCCTGGAGTGGCCACTTCGTATTGCAGAGGCCTGTCTTACTTGGTCTTGAGTAGAGAACAAATTATTAGACAAAATACATATTTTTCAAAATATGGGTAAAAGAATAGTTTCTTCCATAAGTCCAACAATTTCGAATTGATTTGATTCCTATAGAAGTCATGTACTGATATAATTCACTTCTGTCTACTTTAACTGTTTAATTAATCCTAATACAGAAAATGTTTCCATTGTAACTATAATACATGTATTATAGTATTATGTAATTGTAACTATATTAGAATGACACCTTTATATAAGTACATCAATATTTGTAGAAATGAGCTTCTTAAAATAAAGGTGTTAAAAAGACAAACGTTTAGAAAGAACTGAATACAATCCTGACGTTTATTATAGGATTTCTCATAACGTAATAATAGCCGGTAAATTAAAAATAACCTATAGAGTACTGATACAAATAATGATTAATGCCTACAAAATGTTTTTTTAAGGGAAAATAATAACCCTAAATTATAACTTACATTAGTGGCAGCAATCCTTAACACTCCTCCTCTTAGTAGGCTCAACATTTTCCAAATAAATATGAAATTATAGCCTTCAATAACCTCTTTAGCTAAGAGGTTTCGTTCAACTCTATCCATAGAAGTAAAATTTAAAATCATAAACCAACTGACGTCATGTTACGTATGCATATTAAGTTTGCCTGCCATTTTGTGCAAAAATACAATTAGGTTGTCTTAAATTAGGTTTTGTTTTAAACGGAATTTATTGAAGAGAGAATCACTTTATTGTACAAAATTATATACAGTTCGTGGGGCTGCTCAATTACACAGAGATGCTGAAGCACACAACTGAAATCCATCCTTAGGACAATACCCACTACTGTGTAAAACAATACATATTATATCTAGTCAGCTAAATAATAACTAAAAATAATATTTAAACACAGTCAGAAACCTAAAACGTGTATGCTACTAGATATAAATTAAAAACTCTATTATTAGAATAACATGATCAGTCGATCTATAATAAGATTACTGGACAAAGTTAAAATTAAAATATATGGTGGGACATAATCCCTAAAGTATCAATAATGATACCCTCGACCAAGGTTTGAAGAACATTCTTGTCTATTCCGTACAAGAAAAGAATAAGAATAATAACCCCTTTCTGTAAGAAAATAAAACATATCACACAATAACTATCCAATATCGTGAAAGTGTATTTTAGCCCCCCTCCCCCCCTTGGCGCGCACGATGACGACGGCGGCAATTTTGTTTTTCTAACTTTATCTTTTTTAACACTTTAAAATTTCCAAAATACGCCATCGGTGGTTTTAAGGGAGGGTGGGGATTTTGTTTTTCTAACTTTATCTTTTTTAACACTTTAAAATTTCCAAAATACGCCATCGGTGGTTTTAAGGGAGGGCGGGGATTATAACGAAACGAATGGCGGCGTAGGGGGGGGGGGGGACTAAACTACACTTTAGCCTCCAATATGAATATGTATCCATTTCAATGGATAATTACGGGTAATTATCTATTATATAGAACCAATCTCATTGTAAATTAAATTTACTATAAATATTGTTCTATACATTTATTCTCTATCTTGAATATTAACCGAGATATTTGCATTTTTATTAAATTTGGGCCAATAACGGACGACTGTTTCCCGCCAAAAGCTAGTTCGGCCCATTGCCGTAACTGTTCGGCTCTCGTATGGAGATTTCTCTATTGTATAACTTCACGTGGGAAATCTGCTTAGTTTACGCAACCCCTGCGTGACGGACTTTTAATCAAAAACGGTGGTGACAGGGACTCAGGTCCCGAGAGGAAGATATCTCAGGTTATTTGACATTTTTGTTCGTTTTACTTCGAAAAAAGTATGTGAATTACTAGGGGATGGTAAAGATAAATAAACTAAAACAATTTTAATTAATTTTGGATTTAATGACGAGTGTGCAATTTGAATTTTCCATTTATTTGTTCTATATTTTTGGAAAATAAAATCCACGAAAGAATACCGTAAGACTTGAGTAAACAAATAAGAAGCTAGGAAATAGAATTAATAGTAAGTAGAAGGATATGAAACGATTGCAGGAAGGCAGAGAATGACAAGGTGAAGTTCCATTTACTGACAGTAAATAAATAATATACCTCCCACCCACAATCAGTTGAAGAAGCATCTCTTTTCTTGCGATTTTGGGGCTAGGCATTTTATTTAGAGTCCTACACTAAATACATCCTCTATAATGCATTCGAGAAAAAACATTTAACCTCCCGGCACAAAAATGAGAAATGCTTTCATAAAAATAAAACAAAAAAAAGATTATTCGTTTTTAGTTTTAGAAAAAAAATACTGCAGATCAAGTATTTATTCAGCTGAACTACACGCTATACTCCTATCTCTAGAAAACCTCCAAAATGTTCAAAATCGCCAAATAATTTTATTTTCGGACTCTCTAAGTTCTTTACTCTCTTTAAAAAACATATATTCCACTCATCCTATTATAACAAACATTTTTGAACACATTCAAAATCAACAAAATCACATAACATTGGTGTGGCTACCAGGATATCAGAATATTGGACGAAGCACTGAAGTTGACAAGCTCGCAAAACTAACGACAAAAACACCAATACTGGCATTAAAAAAATAACTTCGGACGACCTACAAAACTACATTAAAACTAACATACTCCAAGAATGGCAACAGGACTGGTTACTAACAGACAACAAACTGAGACAAATTAAAACTATAGTTAAGACATGGAGTGACAAATTTGAAGTATTTACACGGAGAGACGAAGTAGTCCTGACGAGACTACGTATAGGTCATTTTTTCCTTACCCATGGTTACCTATTTCAAAAGAAAAGAATGCCTAACTGCAATGTGTGTAATGCTCTTACAATAAAACACATACTAACAGACTGCAAAAGACGTGACCATCTAAAGATCCCTCATGACTTACACGACTTACTTACTGAAGATAGCCCACACATACCCATAATACTCCAACATTTACATGACATTAACATATACTCACAAGTTTAGAATTGTTACATTTTAAAATAATTTTTAATCCTTCTTAAAGTAAATATATTAAATTCCAGCAAAACTGTTTTACTGTATGTTTGTGTGGGTGTGTGTGTGTGTGTGTGTGTATGCGTGTGCGCGCGGGCGTGTATGTGTGTGTGCGTGCGTGTGAGTGTGTGTGCATGTTTGTATGTGAGATAAAGAAACTGAGAGCATATGATTGTAAATATTTTAGATGTTAGAAATCTTCATTTTTTTTTACATACTAATTTATATTTATTTTATTTCAGTTTAGTTTTTATCCATTGAAATTATATAAATTATATAATTGCAAGGCTGTCCGAAGAGGAGGTAGTCCAAGGAAAGAGAGCAGTCCTGGGTAAGCGACGGTGACAAAGAGAGGGCAAGGCTGTCCGAAGAGGAGGTAGTCCAAGGAAAGAGAGCAGTCCTGGGTAAGCGACGGTGACAAAGAGAGGGCAAGGCTGTCCGAACTGGAGGTAGTCCAAGGAAAGAGAGCAGTCCTGGGTAAGCGACAGTGACAAAGAGAGGGCAAGGCTGTCCGAAGAGGAGGTAGTCCAAGGAAAGAGAGCAGTCCTGGGTAAGCGACGGTGACAAAGAGAGGGCAAGGCTGTCCGAAGTGGAGGTAGTCCAAGGAAAGAGAGCAGTCCTGGGTAAGCGACGGTGACAAAGAGAGGGCAAGGCTGTCCGAAGAGGAGGTAGTCCAAGGAAAGAGAGCAGTCCTGGGTAAGCGACGGTGACAAAGAGAGGGCAAGGCTGTCCGAAGAGGAGGTAGTCCAAGGAAAGAGAGCAGTCCTGGGTAAGCGACGGTGACAAAGAGAGGGCAAGGCTGTCCGAAGAGGAGGTAGTCCAAGGAAAGAGAGCAGTCCTGGGTAAGCGACAGTGACAAAGAGAGGGCAAGGCTGTCCGAAGAGGAGGTAGTCCAAGGAAAGAGAGCAGAGCTGGGAACACCACACTGACGAAGAGAGGGCACGGCAGTCGGACGAGGAGGGAGTCCAAGGAAAGAGAGCAGTCCTGGGTAAGCGACGGTGACAAAGAGAGGGCAGGGCTGTCCGAAGAGGAGGTAGTCCAAGGAAAGAGTGCTGGCCTGGGTAAGCGACGGTGACAAAGAGCGGGCAAGGCTGTCCGAAGATGAGGTAGTCCAAGGAAAGAGAGCAGTCCTGGGTAAGCGACGGTGACAGAGAGAGGGCAAGGCTGTCCGAAGTGGAGGTAGTCCAAGGAAAGAGAGCAGTCCTGGGTAAGCGACGGTGACAAAGAGAGGGCAGGGCTGTCCGAAGTGGAGGTAGTCCAAGGAAAGAGAGCAGTCCTGGGTAAGCGACGGTGACAAAGAGAGGGCAGGGCTGTCCGAAGAGGAGGTAGTCCAAGGAAAGAGAGCAGTCCGGGGTAAGCGACGGTGACAAAGAGAGGGCAGGGCTGTCCGAAGAGGAGGTAGTCCAAGGAAAGCGAGCAGTCCTGGGTAAGCGACGGTGACAAAGAGAGGGCAGGGCTGTCCGAAGAGGAGGTAGTCCAAGGAAAGAGAGCAGTCCTGGGTAAGCGACGGTGACAAAGAGAGGGCAGGGCTGTCCGAAGTGGAGGTAGTCCTAGGAAAGAGAGCAGTCCTGGGTAAGCGACTGTGACAAAGAGAGGGCAATGCTGTCCGAAGAGGAGGTAGTCCAAGGAAAGAGAGCAGTCCTGGGTAAGCGACGGTGTCAAAGAGAGGGCAGGGCTGTCCGAAGAGGAGGTAGTCCAAGGAAAGAGAGCAGTCCTGGGTAAGCGACGGTGACAAAGAGAGGGCAGGGCTGTCCGAAGAGGAGGTAGTCCAAGGAAAGAGAGCAGTCCTGGGTAAGCGACGGTGACAAAGAGAGGGCAGGGCTGCCCGAAGAGGAGGTAGTCCAAGGAAAGAGAGCAGTCCTGGGTAAGCGACGGTGACAAAGAGAGGGCAGGGCTGTCCGAAGTAGAGGTAGTCAAAGGAAAGGGAGCAGTCCTGGGTAAGCGACGGTGACAAAGAGAGGGCAGGGCTGTCCGAAGTGGAGGTAGACCAAGGAAACAGAGCAGACCGGGGTAAGCGACGGTGACAAAGAGAGGGCAGGGATGTCCGAAGAGGAGGTAGTCCAAGGAAAGAGAGCAGTCCTGGGTAAGCGTCGGTGACAAAGAGAGGGCAAGGCTGTCCGAAGAGGAGGTAGTCCAAGGAAAGAGAGCAGTCCTGGGTAAGCGTCGGTGACAAAGAGAGGGCAAGGCTGTCCGAAGAGGAGGTAGTCCAAGGAAAGAGAGCAGTCCTGGGTAAGCGACGGTGACAAAGAGAGGGCAGGGCTGTCCGAAGTGGAGGTAGTCCAAGGAAAGAGAGCAGTCCTGGGTAAGCGACGGTGACAAAGAGAGGGCAAGGCTGTCCGAAGATGAGGTAGTCCAAGGAAAGAGAGCAGTCCTGGGTAAGCGACGGTGACAGAGAGAGGGCAAGGCTGTCCGAAGTGGAGGTAGTCCAAGGAAAGAGAGCAGTCCTGGGTAAGCGACGGTGACAAAGAGAGGGCAGGGCTGTCCGACGCGGAGGTAGTCCAAGTAAAGAGAGCAGTCCTGGGTAAGCGACGGTGACAAAGATAGGGCATGGCTGTCCGAAGTGGAGGTAGTCCAAGGAATGAGAGCAGTCCTGGGTAAGCGACGGTGACAAAGAGAGGGCAGGGCTGTCCGAAGTAGAGGTAGTCCAAGGAAAGGGAGCAGTCCTGGGTAAGCAACGGTGACAAAGAGAGGGCATGGCTGTCGGAAGTAGAGGTAGTCCAAGGAAAGGGAGCAGTCCTGCGTAAGCGACGGTGACAAAGAGAGGGCAGGGCTGTCCGAAGAGGAGGTAGTCCAAGGAAAGAGAGCAGTCCTGGGTAAGCGACGGTGACAAAGAGAGGGCAAGGCTGTCCGAAGAGGAGGTAGTCCAAGGAAAGAGAGCAGTCCTGGGTAAGCGACGGTGACAAAGAGAGGGCAGGGCTGTCCGAAGTGGAGGTAGTCCAAGGAAGGAGAGCAGTCCTGGGTAAGCGACGGTGACAAAGAGAGGGCAGGGCTGTCCGAAGTGGAGGTAGTCCAAGGAAAGAGAGCAGTCCTGGGTAAGCGACGGTGACAAAGAGAGGGCAAGGTTGTCCGAAGAGGAGGTAGTCCAAGGAAAGAGAGCATTCCTGGGTAAGCGATGCGTGTCTGACCCCACCCCAGCGGGTGCTAGGCATAGGTAATATGTAGCAAAGAAGGGTCAGAGGTGGGGAACGCTTCACATCAGGCGTTTATTCATATCACTTTACATTTATAAAATATTTACAATTTGCATTCTATTCTCAATAATGGTAGCGACACTGTTAAAAGAAATGCGGTGGCTGGTTGCTGTTCTCTGTATTCTCGCTCTGGAAGGGTCCTGTAGAGGTGGCTGTTCTGATGAGGCCGGTTACAAGCGACGAGATGTTGTTCTCTGTTCTAAGGTGCCGCTAACTTTCCTACGGACTTCTAGAAGATCCCTTCTCAGCCGTTCTCGTCATTTAGTAAATTTCCTTTAAGGGGAATCAGCTATTGAGGTCGTATTCATGCCGCAATTTTCGATTTTTTTCTTCCAATATCCATCGATCCTACCTAGGAGATGACGAAAACTATATATATATAGTCAGTAGCAGACTGGCGAGTCCATCATTAGAATAGGACATAGAAAACTCTTTCGGTAGTCTACAGGAGGGAGCCACTTATCGCTTCTGCTTATGATGACAGTTTATTAGCACCTCAGGATAGGGTATTATCTGATATCATGAGTACCTTCTTTTTA